>CM057135.1:23640510-23798852 GCA_029964075.1 Patiria pectinifera
CAACTTAAAACTTACTTAGTAATTTGTAAAGTTTGTTACGAGTACCCGATCCTATAAACTGGAATCAGTTCCTGACGTCAACGATCGGGTACTAGGATACCTGGTTCCAATGCACAGCCCTACTCAACGGTAACAAAGGGAGAGTTGGGGAATCCACTATACTGGGAGGATATTTAACTGCAAATACGACGCTCTCATGAGATGCACTAAAAGGCCGTAGTAGTTTAGCTCAGCACAGCATTGCTGCTGTGTGTGGTTCTCTAGTGGTCACAGGACGAGTGAAAATCTTACAGACCATTATCATGTTGCGGCCATCATGATTTTTTTTCCCATTCAAATCATCGTAACCAAAGCGAGGCTGGAAGGAAAAATAGTCTGATTCCTTTTTCCCCAAAAGCATCATCCAGTAATGTTATTGGATACAGGGAACACGACTGCAATGGTGGCAGCTGATAAAGGTATATTGCCGTTGATCTGTGCGGAAGTGTCATTGCCCAAAGGAAGCTAGTGACATCACTCCTGAGTTCAAATTATTGAACTTTCACTTGGTCACTGACCTCACTTTTTATGGCGGACCAATACAATATCTTGATCAGTGAAAACAAATGATGCTTGTAGCAAATATGCCGTCAGCTTGACATTTCATACAGCAAACTTTGCCTATTTTGTTGAAAGGAAAACTACACTACAGGACTTCAGTGCATGTTTGTTAATTTTCGGATTCAGGATAGCTTCAACCTGTTAGTCGATGTACCGCCCCAAACCACCCTGCCATTTAATCCTTGTAGTGCTCGAAATTGCCTGTGCACTCAATGTTTTTTTTGTTATCATCCTGGCTGTAAGCCGGAGGGAGATATTGCGATAGCGTATTCCTTCTGTGTGTCTGTGTGTATGTATGTATGAGTATGTAAACACCGGCAATCGTGGACTAGGACTAAAAGGTTAGGGCACAAACAATACATCCACGATTGACCGAACATCCGCGATTGAAATCCGTGTACAAAACCAATGAGAGCTGTTGCTAAAAAGAGTACGAACAAAGGAATGAGGATACTGCGATCCCCCTACTGCAATCCTTTCGTGCCCGAACCCGCCCTGAAATCGGTGGTCTTTTTGTCGTGCTATACATACCATACAGACCCATATGAACAGCGACCTCTATAGTCATATTGGAGTGTAGCTTGGGATTTCCCCTTTCAGATGCAATCACAGCGTGTGTACATGTACATGTATGCGTACATGTACGTGCTTGAATGTATACACGTACGTAAGAGAGGTATGGTCTGTCATCCACCCACCGAGTTTGAGCGCCGTGCGACCTGCCACTTCCCTGAATAAGCCCGGACAAACATCCAATCATCCTAACAGAGACTTGCGTAATATTATTAGTTATCTTGCGAGCGCGAGTGGAACACGGAATAATGTAGTGCGTCTGTGTCCCACATGCCACGAGGCCGAAGGCCGAATGGTATGTGGGACACAGACGCACTACATTTTCCGTGTTCCACGAGCGCGAGCGCGATAACGAATTTATCTTCAAGCAAACTTGACGCACAGTAAAGTTGGAACACGCATGTTGTGTAACCTACGCGCAACTTTTGAATTCACAGTGAATTGTGCAGCACTAATCGCGTCACGTAGGCTTAGAATAGCGCAATACGCGGAGTGCGGTATGGACCGTGGCCGTGCGGTATGGTTATATGTAGCACGGCTTGTTGCCATGGATCGACCAATCAGGATCGAGGAATCAAGTTTGCTTGAAGATAATATGTATTATATAACCGACATACAGTTCCTTGTCATTTGATTAGTGGAACTCACATCACGTGACATTCGTTATTGCTCCCATTCACGCCGCAGCTCAAAAAGTACTATCCGCCCATGGGGAATGGGAAATACTATTGAACAGTTAGGATCATGACGCGGTATTTGTGTGCAAATGCATGCTGGTGTGCGTGTTCAGCATTGGGCGTAGCGCGTATTGTTCCAAAGAGCCAGCGTTACAGCGTTGGGTTCAAACATTTTCGTGAAGGGGTGGTTTGGAAGAGAGAAATACATTTTCCTCCAGTTTTGTATTGAAATAAAAATTCAAATATATCAAATGACAAGGATCTATATGTCAGTTATATAAAACAAATATTGAGTGGCTTTAAACTGTGAAATGGGAGGAATATTATTGCTCGGTAAAATCTGGACTTTTCCAGTTCACCCGGCTTCGCCTTGTAAAATGGAAAAGTCCAGATTTTACCTTGCGATAATATTCCTCCCATTCCACGCTGAGCCACTCAATATTTGTATAATACAGGTGCTTATCTATAAAGACAATGGCAAACCTTCCGTGGATGTTTCGTACCATGCAAACTTTCCAATGTCATCTAGTTACACCGTGTATGATGTTAGATTTGAGATGATGGTTTTTGTCTTTGCCAGGTGTGGTACCGCGTAACGGCGCCGCTGGAGTGCGTTGCCTGATGCTGAGTCGCTTAGATGGGACGTGTAACAGCTACACAGAGCAGGATACATCCTTCAATTACGAAGACACTAGCGTGTGCCTGGATCCACTGTATAACGTACTATGGTGGTAAGTACTATACACAGTCAGCTGCTCACAGATTATTAATTTTTTTCCACAATAATATTTTTTATTTAGAATTAAGTTTTCTACATTGGGAAAGGATGGCCCAAAGTGTGTTTCGCGCTTTTGAAAAGAGTGGGTTTCATGTCTTTTGCCTATCTGATGAAATCGTTTGGCTTTTTCAATTGTAAAAGTTCTCGGCCATATTGAGATGTTTACAGGGGAAAAAAATGTGAACAATTTCTTCACAAATTACTTATAAAATGTTTGACCTGAATTGGAACGATTCAGCACTTACACGTAAACCTCCTTTCTGCCATCTTGGTTTCCTTGATCCGTTTTTTGAAATACTTTTCAAAAATAACCAATTGAAAGTTGAGTGTTAGAACTGGATTTCCATAATGATCATTTATCTCTAGCTTTTTTGAAAGGATGAGGTTTGAGTTTGGCTAGGATTTTGATTCGGTATACAGCCCATTGTTTACTCATTAACTCTTTCTTATTTTAAGTGTGTATTCTTTTATGTTTGCCTTTTATTATGGAGAGAAAGGATTGTACAACTGCTAATTGATGTTTGCCAGTTCAAGTTTTATAAATAAACCACTGACAATGACAATGTTTTTTTCATAAAGTGAGTAACCAAATAATCTATCCAAGTTAAAGAGGTTGTGGAATGCTCGAAGACATTTCCGTCATTTTTCGGGTACATGTAGCCTAAGGTATAATGAAATAAAAACGACTATTGTTTCTGTCATGAAATTAGTACAAAAGGTACTTTTGAGAGCTGTTTCATGTCAGTTTACCGAGCGTGCAACTGTGTAAAAGTCGTTGTTGCGGGCAGCAAACAAAACACAGTAAGTCATGACGTAATAAACAGGACTCGATGCACAGTAGCATACGAGTCCTGTTTATTATGTCACGATTTACTGTGTTTTGTTTGCTGCCAGCAACGGCGACTTTTACACAGTTGCACGTTCGTCGAAACTGACCTGAAAACAGCCCTCAAAAGTACCCTTTGTACTCATTTCATGACAGAAGCAATAGTCGTTTTTATTTCATCACACCTTAGGCTACATATACCCGAAAAATGACGGAAATGTCTTCGAGCATTCCACAACCTCTTTAAGGCCAGTTCATACTCATTGTGCAAATGAGCACAAACCAAAAAGTTCCACAGTCATGTCAAGTGTTTGCACTGCAAGTTCGCAAAAGTTGAACACATTTCAACTGCCGCAAATTTGGCATGATTGTTTCATGGGGTGGCATGGGTGGCTTGTGCGTAAAGCGCTCGCCTCTCACCAAAGTGACCACGGTTCGAATCCTGGCCGCGGATCGCATGTGAGTAGAGTTGTGCTTTGGTTCTCTCCTGTGCCACGAGGGTTTTTCTCCGAGCCCTCCAGTTTTCCTCCCTCCGGAAAAATCAAACACTTTCGATCTCAGGCTGTGCTCCGTGGTCATATACGGGTCGATGTGGCCGGCAGCCATAGGCGCCTTCACGTACCAGCGGCCCGACCACGTTGTAGCCACGTCCTTCGCAATTCAGCATACCAGCTGCGAGTAAGGATGATTAGCCTCCCAAATTATTATATTATTATTATTATTATTATGATGTCAAATTTGCTTCACATTCCCATTTGCGTGAAGTACTGGTATGGACCAGTCTCAGGACTAAAACTGACTTTGAGATCCCTTCCCATTTCAACCACAGCTTCTCCCCAGCCAGCGCCACCATCACCTGCCACAGCGTCTTCCAGCCCAGCGTCCGCCCCATCCCCACCTTGCCCTCCTCGGCCTCTGTCCTGACCCCCGAGCTGGCCCTGCCTTCCCCTACCCTGTCAGTCCAAGTCTCCAGGTCCCACTGCGCCTTGCACATGCTGGCCTGCCTGGACACCTTGACGGCGGCCCAGGAGGCACAGTTGACCGTCGTGGCTGCTCAGACCGAGCGCCAGTGCATCACCAAGGTCTATTCCAAGGAGGACTTCAACAGCGTCAACAGATTTGAAGGTGAGAGCAGTGGTGATTTTTTCTTTCCCCCTCCTGCCCACATTCCCACCTTGAATTTGTAGCATTGTTTAAGGTGTCAATTCTGCAGCTACAGGTTTGTTTCCACATCAAGGATATCAAGTTTTTAAGGCATGTACATGTAGGAGCATTTGAAATTACCCAGAAACGTACGTACCTTAATTAACAGGAAAATCTTTTCTCAAAGTGAAGATAGGACTGGTAGCAAATACCCTGTGAAATTATTCCACCTTAGATGTTATAAGTCATTGAAGGTGGTTTTGGAAAGTGTATCTGCGACTGCTATTGCTGTCCCTAATATTCAAATACTCGAATATTTGATCATCAATCGAATATTCGAATAACTTTTTGCTGGTTTGAATATTCGTAAACAAAAAAAATTATGCACATACACACATGTCTGTGATGATGTTTTATCGTAAAGTTGCGGCTCTTTATTCTCAGGTGCCACTTTTTTTTTGACGGTAACTTTTTGGTCGACGGCGGTTCATTGTTCACATTCTTTTAGTAGGTTAAGACCTGTTACAGTTGTAAATTACATAGTGCAAAACCCTCCAGAGCCCCATATCGATTGCCGCTCGCAAATTTGAACTGGCACGCTCTGTGTGCAACTTGTGACCGGCGCTGCAGGCACTTGCAGATGGCAGTTTGGAATATCCGAATATTTGGTCAAACGCAGATTTGAGTAATCAAATACTAAATTATTTGAAAAAGGACAGCCCTAGTACCTGCAGGCATCATTTTTTTTTTACGAGGGTTAGCAACAGAATCCAGCGAAGTGACCCCCACAAATGTGCATACGTTTTCTCTGTTGTCTAAAAAATGTACATGTATAGAATCCACTGAGCCGGAACTTCAACCAGGGCTCGAAATATCCACTGGACCGTGGACCGTGTCTAGTGATTTTAGCGTCGGTCTAGTGCCGTGTGTGACTGCACTAGTCCGGCTGTCTAGTGTTTTTTTCTTGCACCATTTAAGCAAAATGACGCCCAAGTATACTAGCAGTTGAGGTCTGATTAGTGTGCTCTGAGTTCATTACTTGATTGATTAAAATTACCGACCTAAAAACTCCCTGTGCCGTGCCGAAACGCAACGAAGCTCCTTGGCCAACGCGGCAGTCATGCCAGTTGCAGACATACGTATGTGTACACAGAGCTGCATTGATGTATATAAACACGTGGGCCCGTACGTGCTAGTGCAGCAGTGACTGGTTCCCGCTGCGCCACGCACTATGGGCCAAAGAAGGCATGATGGAAATGCGGTAACCAGTCAATGCAAAAGTCGCGCGCGGTGCATGCACACCATAACCACTGCAGTACAGTGTTTTGCATGCAGGCCGGACAGAATAGACATCGTAAAAATGCCAAGAAAACATCGATGACAAAGACGATCTTTGCAAGCTTATATTCACAGAACTTGATCTCTCTTGTCTGTGTATGTATTTCCCTTGTTCATGAATTTATTTCGAGGAAGTACTACTGGTATTTGAAGTGAAACGATGCAGCGTGTTTCACTGAAATCTCCTACCGTAAAATAAGCTATTGCCGGCCCATGACCGGTCAACAACACACAACGCATCATCGCACGCTCGTACCAAGCAAAGTTCAGACATTGTTAGCCAGTTTCTCATCGTGACTGGCATTGTGCACAAGGTATAATTGACCTGCATTTTCCATTATTTTTAAGATTATTGACAGCAAATATTTTCGATAACACTTAAGGCAAATTTTTTGTCATTTTTGAGGCCATTTTTGTGTAGCTTTCGTAGTACAATGGAAATAGTTCAGGCTGAAAATGTTCATAAAATTTTATTGAATCTGAAAACAAACATTCAGTTGCTTTATCATTTCTATGTGCCGTTTATTAACTCCATTTTTCAAGTATATTAAGTGATGAACCAACTGACAAGTGTATTAAAAAAATGAAAGCGTAAGCAGAAGTGAAACCTTTTATTAATCTCCATTTAGTTATTTTTTTTTAATTTAAATTTTACCTTGTCTTAAAGTTACAAAAACGAAAGAAGTTACGCCACTTGAGCATATTATTATGCAAAAACTAATAAAAATGCGGCCCCTTGAATAAATCCTGATATTCAAAACAAAACAAAAACAATGTTTACCGTCGTTTCACCGCTGGTGATCCATGGATTTTAAGGAGAGCAAATCACTCTCCACAAAAATTTAAGTGGAGCGATTTATAGCTCTGCTGGATTTTCTTCAAATGAAGGACTGCTGTGCTCGCTGGCAAGAGAATAAGACTATTTTTCCATTGGAACTATTTTTCCAAGTGTACACACGAAACGGGTGACTCATAAATAGCATTTTGTTGTGTCGCATACATGTAGTGCAAAATGTTGGTTTTTTATTTCGTATTTATGACACAGGTCTTGTAAAAATAGTTCAGGTCCAGTAAGATTTTTCAGTTACTAGACCTGCTGTCTAGTGTTTTTTTTCATGAAATTCAAGCCCTGAGACTTCAACAAGTTAGTGGTTATGCACCCTTCTTAAGATTTTGAGTAATTTTGTTGCTTCAAAAAAACAAAAACAAGCCACATAAGGCCAAAAAAAAAGTCTCCGGTTTCTGGTATGGAGCTTGCCCCAAAACTGGTGCAGTACGTTTTTTTTTTGGTTTGCTTTTTTTTCTTCAAATGTCGGCTGATGACTGAAAATGGTGCCAGACTAAATTTAGTGCAAAATATATGGGAGTCCAGAGAGGCCACATAAAGCTTTTTCTCGATCGTAACCCCAGCTAAAAACACGTTAAAGTTGTGCAGCAGCAGGATTCCAGCCAAACCAGTGAGTTTGGCAGTTTTGAGACATCATCTTACATTGAAAAAAATCTTTTCTCATTTTGCCGACGCGGATCGCTACAGTGACGCGCGCGCATACCAGAAACTGAAGACTTTTTTTTTCCTGAAGCAAATAATCCTATATGCCTGTTAGTCAGGCCACCTGACTCCTTATGTGAACAATGCGAATTAGCTTTGTGTTCGCCTCTGATTTTCAGTTTCACGCATTTCATTTCAGTATTTACTAAAGCTCCTTATTTGTCACACCATGAC
The DNA here is from genome assembly GCA_029964075.1 of Patiria pectinifera. Lineage (NCBI taxonomy): Eukaryota > Metazoa > Echinodermata > Asteroidea > Valvatida > Asterinidae > Patiria > Patiria pectinifera. The sequence continues at coordinate 23,648,169 of CM057135.1, forward strand.
TACGCAACCAGGCATCAGACAAACAAGAATCTGACATACTTAAACTTTTGCATGACCAGCGAGTCTTGAACATGCAGTGTGGTATAAAGGGGATGCATGCATTGTCGCTACCTGCTCAGTGGGCAAGGTTAATGGCCAAATCCAGAACAGTACATTTTTGTTTAATAATTGGCCATGGCACAGCATGGTATTTAATACTTCTGCAGAAACGATGACTACAAGCAACAATTGTTATTGTTAATTGCTTAATTTTAACTTGCTATATATTGACATATATGAATTCAATGAGGCTAATGCTGGGAAAGTTAACACATGGCATGAAAAAAAACTAGAAATCTGCTCTTAGCCTACATCAGGTTTTTAATCAAAATGTCATGGTACAAGCATCATATTGCCAAAGTTTTGTAAATTTCTGAAAGAAATCGGCAAAGCACACTAGATACTGGCTATTCACATTGCCTAATGCAGCATCATTTGTTGCAATATTCCTTAAAAGGAACCCTTGTGAGAAAAGATAATATTTACATATTTTTCTTAAAAAATAGCAAAAAAGTGTTTACTTTTCAACTGATCTTCATTTCATGCAAATTTCAGTACATGCAATTCACATCTTTAACCAGTGTATTTTTGCTAGTTTCTTGGTGAATTTTGTCTTTTTAACCCGACAGTGTCATTTTTGTTCTTAAATTGTCAAATTGAGATCTTCACTTTGGTATTTTAAACACAAATACATCTCTCTAGTTTTCACATTTAAATAACATTTCATTACGCAATATCTGACAACATTCCACTGTAAAAAAAGTCAAATAACAAAAAAAATTAATGTTCAACATTTCACTTTACACTGAATTTTAACACATCAAACAAAATGCACTGACTACTTTAAGCAATCACCGTCTATAATTTCGGTAAAATGATGTACAGAGGTGATTGTCAGCCAACAAGCAAATTTGTCCCAAACTATAACAAATTCAAAATTCGCCTTCCAAATCGGTGGTACATTTGAAGGACTTGTTTATGGTAGAATGCACACTGCATCACCAAGATTAAAAATGAACGAGCAATATTTGTCAGGTACTGGTAGTGGTGTTCACTGCAATGCATCTTTACAAAGGCCCTAGTCCAAATTGTATTGCGATACCAGGGTCAATTAAGTTGATGCTGATCGAGAATTTCATTTAGCTACAAAACGTGTATGAAATTCTTGATCAACATCAATGGCTTAAATTGTTTGTTAATGATATTTCAAAGTGGTAATTGAGTACCTGTTGCCATGGCAACCACATATGTGGTTGCCATGGCAACAGGTACTCAATGTGCACATAGATGTTTTTATATCCCCCATTTGGTCAATTTTTTTTTATTTCCGGCATCACATACATGTACATGTATCCTTGTTTTATAATTATCTGAAAGAAACATAGAGAAAGATATTGGCTTTTTAAATCCTAATGCAGCATAAGTTGTTGCAATATTCCTTAAAAGGAACCCCGGTGAGAAAGGAAAATATACATTTTTTTTCTGAGAAAGTGGCAAATAATGTTTACATTCAACTGATTTTCATTTAAATTTGTATCTTTAATTAGTGCATTCTGTTCTTGAGGGGAAAGCTTACTCCTGCCCCACAATCAGTATCAGTACTGAGACCCAAACATTTGGGCCAAACATCAGCAGAAAAAGGTGTTTTTTTTTTAGAACCAAACAAACCAGGTGAATATTTAGTAGGAGAAAGCCACCATATTGATTGAAGAGCACGCGGAAAGCAAGTTTAATATAAAGACAATCAAGCAAAACGACCGTCTGCATCAGCCTGACGATAGGTCACCTCGAGACTGCTGTAATACTCACAGATCACGGACGCAACTGCAGAACATCGATTATCAACCCACTGACATGACAACCACATAGACGTTTTTGTATCCCCCATTTGGCCGATTTTTATTTCCCGGCATCACGTACATGTATCCTTGTTTTATTATTGTGTGAAAGAAACATGCAGAAAGATATTGGCTTTTCACCTCCCAATGCAGCATAAGTTGTTGCAATATTCCTTAAAAGGAACCCTTGTGAGAAAAGAAACTATATACATTTTTTTCTGAGAAAGTATCACATAATGTTTACGTTCAACTGATTTTCATGTAAATTTGTATCTTTAACTAGTGTTTTTCTGCTAGTTAATTCTGTTCTTGAGGGGAAAGCTTATCCTGCCCCATAATCTGTATCAGTACTGAGACCCAAACATTTGGGCCAAACATCAGCGGAAAAAGGGGTGTTTTTTAGAACCAAACAAACCAGGTGAATATTTAGTAGGAGAAAGCCACCATATTGATTGAAGAGCATGGGGATTCAAGCAAAACGGCCGTCTGCATGAGCCTGAAGGCAGGTCACCTCTAGGTTGCTGTAATACTCACAGATCACAGATGCATGTGCAGAACATTGATTATCAACCCACTGGCCAGCAAGGGAATCCCACATCTGTGCGCAATCTTCACCCCCGTGGTCCTGTCCGTTTGGCTCTCCTGATGCCCAGCCGAAGAATTTGCACTCCTTGCCGCCTTCGTCAGCAGCGTACATCCACTGGCCGCCTTCTTGCTTGAAGGTGCAGCCGATCCAGACTTGGCCAACAGAGGGGAGATGATTCTTCATCATCTGCCATATGAACTGATTCTCATTCTGGGAGTTGGGAACCACCAAGCCAGCACCCATGGCAGAGCAGGCCTGTAATGCCTCATCAAACGTCATTGTTTGTGTCAGCAGCTGATAGCAGGAATTACCAAACTGCCATTTGCACTTGGCATGGACGCATACCAGCAAGACTGACAGCCAGACAAACCTCATTGTGGACGTGAAGTTGTGGTTTGGTGGTCTCTTGATCACAAATTTCAGAGTTTTTCAGAATCAAATGTTGATAAGCGACTGGAATTGTCAATCAAAAAGGTTCTAAGCAAAGTTGGTTCAAATACTCTTGCGCACTAATTTATCACATTGTCCATTTTCTTACACAAGCAGTTTGCTTGTTATGGTCTAAGCCAAGTTGGTTTCCATCAATTAGCACTAGTGGCAAGGGGGGAGGGGGGTTGCAGGTGAAAAGAGAGCTTCAAGAAAACCTGCATATGAAGGAGACTAAGAAGCTGTTGCACTATATATTGTAGCAACCCAACCCTTTCGCCTGCAGAAGTCCAAGTCCAGTGGCACAGTGAGACATTTACAACTACATGTAGGGCGGATCATCAACCTTTCCAGGGTAGTCCATCCACCTGTGGTTCCTCTAGCACTAAGCTAGCACCTGTAGCTCCCAGAAGCTCTAGCATGTGCAGCCACCACACCCTGGGCAGTTAACACTAGATAACCTGTTTCTACAGACTGTCGTTTAGTGTCTCTAAGCATCATCATGCACATGCATCTCCTTGCCAACACTCTTAGCCCGTCAATATACTGTGTCTATTATTTAGGCATCATCACGCACTTGCCTCTCCTCGCCTACTCTAAACAATGACCTTCTAGCCCTTCAATATGCTGCTTGCTTCTCTCTCCTTGAATATTTATTATGGTGATTACATTTGAAGGACTCGTTTATGGTGAAATGCACACAACGGTACCAAGATGAAAAATGAATGAGCATTAATATTGGTCACGTACCAGGGTGGTGTTGTTCACCGCAGTGCATCTTTGCAAAGGGCCCCCATTAATGCGATACCAGAGTTGTAATCGTTGATGCTGAGAAATTTCAATTTAAATAGCTATAAAACATGTATAGATACTGATACATGTTTAATAGCTAAATGAAATTCGCAATCAACATCAATGTCTTAAATTTTTTTTTTTTTAAACGATATTCCAAAGATGTTTTGGCATCCCGCACTTGGTCATTTAAAAAAATATTTCCTGGACAGGTTTTATATCAGATGTCTTGAAGTCATGCTGCTATGGCAATTAAAACCGATTTCTTTTAATTTTGTTGTTGTCTTTCTAGGCTATTCTGTGTAATTCATTGGAGGCCTTTGAATTGATATGAACAAAATGCTTTATTATATTGGATGCACTTTTAATTGTGATTATTAGCTATGCGATCAATTGGTTATCTTTACATAATTCCCGGTCTAGGTAATTTTGTGGGTAAATTTAGGCCAAAAAAAAAAGTCTCCGGTTTCTGGTATGGAGCTTGCCCAAAAAGTGGTGCGGCGACGCGGCTTTTTTTGTGTCGGCTGATGACTGCAAATGGTGCCCGACTAAACTTAGTGCGAATATATGGGAGTCCAGAGAGGCCACATAAAGCGTATTCTCGACTATAACCCAATCTAAAAACACGTTAAAATTGTGCAGCAGCAGGATTCCAGTCAAATCAGTGAGTTTGGCGGTTTTAAGACATCATCTTTCATTAAAAAAAAACCTTTTTCATTTTGCCGACGCGCATGGCTACGGCGACGCGTGCGCATACCAGAAACCGGAGACTTTTTTGGGGGGGGGGGGGCCTTAGCTGTAATGGTAGCAATAAAAGGTTAACCCTACTTAAGTAGGAGATTTAATAGTCCCTGTACTGCCTCAAACTGCCCGAATTATTATTGTACCGCGCAAAACCGCTCAGGCACTCAATGATGGCTGAACGGTTCATCAGTGAATAAACAATGAAATACAAGTGGTACATTTGCTTATGGGCTTTTCATAATGATGTCGCAAAATAAGCACAGTAATAGCAATTCTGATCATGCCCCCCAAAAAATGGTTATTTCCTGTAGGCTTTAGGAATCCCAATGGACTCCGTGCACAAGTACCCCCTCAACGGTTACAAAGAGAGAGTTGGGGGAGGCCACTGTAATGGACATTACCATCAGTATTTAGGTGTAATTGTCTTGGCGTAAAGAGGTGTAATGACTCCCATTAGTCATGAAGTTTATTTAGAAATTTCAGTCGTTTTTGATAGAAAAAAAAATTTGAACTCTCAACTCGTGCTTTACAGTTGTTGGGCACTGCCATGTTTATTGCATGCAGATATAACCATGCGCATACATGCAGGTTCAATGCCTAAGTAGTCTTGAACACAAGTAGGTTTATTTCGTTGTCGTGATTCGTAACCGACACTCGTGGTATGTATTGAGACAAAATGAACCCGGTATCCCGCTCCATTTGCACGGCGCCCTGATTTTACGCATGCTTTAAGTCTAACTTCACTGGTCCCCATGCATATGGTGCTCCGATGGACGTATACACAATACGCGGTACATTGTACATGTAACAGATGCATACTGTATCCGTACGGTATGGGCAAGGGGTTTCAAATTGGAACGCAGAGAGTTAAATTGGCAAGTCAAAAAGCTATTTTCTACCTTTTTAATTGAAAAAAGTGAATTTCGCTTAAAAATTTCAATAAATTAATTGGACCCACCCACCCACATTTTAAAATCAAAATTTAAAAACATCAAACATTTTGAATGGCCCCTTAAGTTTTGAGGTTTTGAGTTGAGTTTCCTGGACAGCAGGAGTAATGTACTCCTGGTGCGACAGCAGAACAAAGAGGTCGAGTCCCCAGCTGACACCCACAGCTCCCATTATGATGAAAATGGTGGTTGCCATGTTGATTCAGACGAAACGGAGCAGTTTATAGACATCGGGGAATGGTCAGTTCAGGGAACCAGACTAGCTGGCTTGCACCCGTTCATGGATGTGTAACCGATTTCCAACAAAATGTGGATTTCTAAATGTGGCATTAAATTGGGGGCAGTTTTTCAACTTATTTTCATTTTAATTTGTATGTTTAACCAGTGTAGTTATGCTAGTTTCTTGGTGAATTTTGTCTTTAAATTGGACAGTGCAATGTTTTTTTTTCTGAAATTGTCAAATTGAGATCAACACACACACAAATACATGTACATCTCTCTAGATTTCACATTTAAAATAATATTTCATAGCACAATATCTTACAACATTCCACTGTACAAAAAAACCTGGTAAAATAACCGATAATATGACTATTCAACATTTCACTTTACGCTAAATTTAACACATCAAATAAGATACACTGAGTACTTTCACCATTTCACTGTCTATAATTTCCGTATATGATGTATTGTCAGCTAACAACCAAATTTTTCCTAAATTTTAAAAGTTTCAAAATGACCGTCCAAATAAGGTACTTAATTAATTGATGTATGTACCGTTACTCAAAGTTTTCTACCCCTACAAAAAATATTAAGATAGAGCTGTGCTTAGTAAAGAACCTGGCATTTGTTATAGCTCCACAAATGCCTTTGTAGATGTACATGTACATGTACATTGCTCCATGCTCTGTAATGGACAGCTGATAATGTTTTTGAACATTTTTTTCTTTATGGGATTTTGTGTACATGTGGTCGCCAGAGTGCCCACTCAACCAATGAATAATATATCACTACAAAGGTCTTTTCAAAAGAAGCGTGACAATTTTAGAATGGTTCTATCTTTCAAAATTCATTATGTCTGAAGTGCGGTTTTACAAATGCGGATTTATTCTTTGAGTGAAAACAACAAACTGTGTTCTACAATGTTATTTCAATCACGAATCACGATGTTTTGTACGCAGTTGGTGTGTACATAAAGGAAGATAAACAAAGTACATTTCCCGTACTAAATATTTTTTTTCAAGCAAGACACTAAATTCACATTTGAATGAGACGTCCAAAAAAAGTCCGCCCACATTTACTCATTGAATTATTAATTGAGGCCCGACAGTAGTTCTGTTCTTGTTGGATAGCTTCTTCCTGCCCCACAATCAGCATCGATAATGTATGGGCTGGGTGCCAAACATTTAAGCCAAATATCAGATGGGAAAAAGAGGGTTTTTTTTAGAACAAAACATATGCCAGGTGAATATTTACTAAGAGAAAGCCACCATTTTTATTCAAGAGCACGGCAACTTAAAGATAGACAATCAAGCAAAACGGCCGTCTGCGTCAGCCTGACGGCAGGTCACCTCTAGGCTGCTGTAATACTCACAGATCACAGATGCATGTGCAGAACATGTAATATCAACCCACTTGCCATCACGGACATTCCACATTTGTGCGCAGTCTTCTTCTTGATCCGGTATGTTTGGCTCTCCTGATGCCCAGCCTTTAAATGTGCACTCCTTGCCTGCGTCAACAGCGTACATCCACTTGCCTTCTTTGTGTTTGTCGGTGCAGCCAATCCAGACTTTACCATATTCCGGGAGATTGCTTGCGAACTTCTCCCATATGAAATGATTCTCTTTATGGGAGTCGGGGACCACCAAGCCACCACCCATGGCAGAGCAGGCCTGTAATGCCTCATCAAACGTCTTCATTCCTGTCAGCTGATGATAGCAAGAATTACCAAACTGCCATTTGCAGTTGGCATGGACGCATACCATTAAGACTGACAGCCAGACAAATGTCAATGTAGACATGTTGTTTTCTCGTCGCTTGATCACAAATTTCGGAATTTGGCAAAGTCAAACGTTAAAACTGACCAGAGTCAACCAATGAAAAAAGTTCTAAGCAAAGTTGGTTCAGTCTTCTATCTGAAAATGTTCAGGAGCAAAGGTGTTTTCCAGTCCTGGTCTAAGCCAGATGTGGTTTTCTATCAGTTATACATGTATGTAGCACTGGTGTTACAGGCAACAGTGAGGGAGAATTGGGGGGGGGGGGGTTGCAGGTGAAAAGAGAGCTGCATGAAAACCTGTTCCTGAAGGAGATTAAGGTGGAAAAGATGTTGCACATTAAGAGTCCCACCCTTTCGACTGCAGAAGTCCAAGTTCAGTATGAGGTCGTACAACTGGGGCAGTGTTCGTTCACCGTTGGTCCCCTCCTGGTGCAAACATCTCACTAGTGGCTCCTATGACTCTAGCATTTGCAGCCACCACACCCAGGCAGTTAATAATGTAACACTAGATAATCTGTTTCTATACAGACTGTAGTTCAGTGTCCATAAGCATCATCATGCCTTGCATCTCCTTGCCTAAAATGTAGCCCATCAACATTGAAAGCCAACTTTGATATCCACCTGAGGTGATTTGTGTAGTGTAAGACAAGAATATGCACTTGCCCCTCCTTGCCTACTCCAACCAATGAAATTCTAGCCCATCAGCATACATGTACTGCTTGCTTCTCTCTCCTTGACTTTATTACGGTGAGTACAATTTGAAGGACTCGTTTATGGTAGAATGCGCACAGCATCTCCAAGATTTAAATCAAGTAAAATTGGTCACGTACAGGTTAATTGTCATGGTAGTGGTGTTCACCACAATGCATCTGTTTTCTTCTCTCTTCTCGAATATTTTTACAGTGAGTGCAATTGAATGACCCGTTTTTGGTAGAATGCACACTGCCTCACCAAGCTGAAGAGAGATCAATATTGGTCGCGTAGTGGTATTCACTTCATTGCATCATTACAAAGGGTCCCAATTACTGCAGTATTGGAGTTAATTAAGTCGTTCATGGTGATAAAAGATTTTGTGTTGCTGTAATACTAGTACATGTACACGTATCTCGTCTTTGCTTTTTTAATGATAATTAGCAATTGAGCCTTCTCACAAGTAAATGAAAAGGTACCCATTGCCATGGCAACTCTAGAGATGTTTTTGCATCCCCTACTGGGTTGTTGCTATGGCAGTTGAAACCAATTCTTTTAAGTTTTCATCTTTCATCTTTCTACCTGTAGGTTGTTGAGTGTCAAAGTGTGATGTCAGCTATCACTGTTCTGGTTCACCCTGGTTTGCGCGCTGTTGTCTTCACACACTTAATGCTGTGCGCATGGAACAGAATACGCGGCGCGCTTCGCTACTCTATTCTGTGTAATTTATTGGACACCTTTTGAATTGAACAAATGGTTGTATTATTTGGATTGGCTTTTTTGTCTCGCCTGAGCGAAGTTCAGGAAAGAGACCATGCTATCACTATGTCTGTCCGTACATGTATGTCAGGGCGTACGATCTGATACACGGTCCCCTCTGGAGATATGTGCTCAATAGGGAACAATAGATTGCATTAGGTGAATAAGTCTCCACAAGGTTCTCACAAAACAGATATATGGATTTTACTCAAAAACTAGGAATTTCCAAGTTGTGTTGATCTGTCGAAAATTGAAATATTTTATTTAACGGATATTACATGTTCAATGTAAGTCCGAATTTTAGCCCAGGAAATTAATTTTGGTTAAAATAAGAGCATTTTGAAAGTACACTTTCAAACTCGAAAACTTAAGTACACGAGAACAAAGGAATGACTCCACCAGGAAACAAGTTTCAGTATGCCCGTATCCGTCCTTACGTTATTTTGGCTAAAGTTTAAAAAAATTGGTCTCATTTGAAAAGTTGAAGTCCAATTGGAACCAAACTTGGGTCATAGATGCAACATGGCAACTTTCATATGATAATAATGTCAAAGGTCACTTCTGGTTTCCTTGTGATCAGCCACCATTGCAGAAGCCAAGCATAGACTAGACATTAGGGCTTATTTTTACGTAAAATAACTGCACGATTTTTATCAAATGGCATGATGGTCACTTAACCTTTGCCATGTACAGTTGTCATAATCATACCGACCAAGCAATGGGTGTTGGCTCGGCAGTTTTCTTACAGTTTTTGCTATCCATCACAGTTTGCCTTCTACATGTACCTACTGCACATGGTGCTATACAATCTTCGCCAACTACAATGGCGACTCTAACTTTCCGGTACCTGGATGTAGGCTAGGTCACTTGGGTCAGCCCTATAAGATAAGTTGGTTACCTTTACATAATTTGGCTTCTGATAATTTGTGGGAAACTCAGCTGCTGGTGGCGATACATGTACCGGTAAGTACGGGGTTAAATTGGTGTGACAGTAGAACAAAAAGGTCACATCCCCAGCTGACGCCCACAGCTCCTGCTATGATGAAAACGTTGGTTGCAGACTTGGCGCTGATTTGCTGCGGCGTGTTCTACCCCTCTTAGTATGCTCAGGGGTTGCCATGTTGATTCAAATGAAACGAAGCAGTTAATAGGCGTTGGGGAATTGTCAGGTCAGGGAATCTGACTAGCTGGCTGGCACCCTTTATAGACCGCTTGCAGACGCGATCGATAATTGACGCGCTAAGGTGAGCGACGCCATGTTCTGGGACAAAATGTGCGTGGATAGATATACGCCTGTCCCACAACATGGCGTCGCGCGCCTTCATGGCGTCGACATCGAACGCGTCTGCAAGCGGTCTATTGATGTGTAACCGATTGCAAACAAATTGTGGATTACTTTTTTTTTGTGGTAAATTGGGGGCAGTATTTCAAAAAAGTCAGTTTTTTTCCAATGATGGTCGGCTGACCATCGTTATCCACTTTTCTTGAAAATGACAGCACGTGCACCAGGTGACATGATTTCACAGGATGCTTGAGACTATTATCCACGCACAGTCAAGTAAGGTATTTCATAATAATTTGGTAGTTTTTTTATGTTTGTAAAATGTTGTATTTTACCTTTAAATCAAACACAGACCTTACAAGCATCACATTTCCAAATTTTATTATTGTCTGAAAGAAACAAACAGAAAGATATTGGCTTTTCACATAATGTAGCATAAGTTGGTGCAATATTTCTTAAAGAACTCTTGTGAGAAAAGAAAATATTGACATATTTTTCTTGAGAAGGTGCAAATAGTGTTTGCGTTCAACTGATTTTTATTTTAGTTTGTATATTTCGGCAGTGTTATTCTGCTAGTTTCCTGGTGAATTTTGTCTTTAAATTCAACAGTGACATTTTTTTTTTCTTAAATTGTCAAATTCAGATCTACACACTGGTATTTTAAAATCAAATACATCTCTTGAGATTTCACATTTTAATAATATTTCATCATTAAAAAAGGTCAAATGTCCTGCTACTCTGACAATTCAACATTTCACTTTTTAAACTGAATATTAACACATCAAACAAGGTGTCTCAACAACTACAGGTGCATCAGTAGTTCACTGTACAGGGTGAGTAAAAAAAAAAGGAAGCCCAAATGGTGCCCCCTATTTTGTAAAGAATTTCTGCATGTAGCGCTTTCCAGATCTAGGATATGAAAGCAGAATTAATAAGCTTAATATATGCACTTTTCCATTTATATAATTTTGAATGCAAAAGACCATTTTGTAACCTTGTTTATGGTTTACAAGTAAGGTATGTGATATTTCAATAAAAATGAAAACATGTTGATCCTGAAAACGATATCAGAATAATCGCATAAGTCTGCGGGGTTGCCAAGTAGAAGGCAGGGCAAGACTATAAACTCTTGACATTATGAAGCATGTTATTTTAACATTCTTGTCAGCAGGTTTTAAATAAATGTGTTGATATGTGCCAGTTATGGTTATAAATAATAATAATTGTGCTTATATAGCGCTTTCCATCGTATCAACGACTCAAAGCGCTTTACAATTATTACCCCGTTCATCAGGCCACGGGACCACGCGGCAGCCGATATCAGCGCTCAATCAGTCCTCGACCCTCACAGGTACCCATTTATACTCCTGGGTGGAGAGAGGCAATTGTAGTTACATGTAAGTGTCTTACCCAAGGGCGCAAACACCATGTTCCTGGCAGGGTTCGAACCCACGCAACATGAGTCAAACACCGTAACCCCTGGACCATGGCGTTCATACAGTTATGAGAGTGTTCTGAGTGTTTTGAATAGTTTTTGTTTTGCTAAAACATCACATGCCTTTGTTGTGATCCATTGACAAGGAATAATAAACGGTGTTTGTGTTCAGAATTCCATAACTGGAAAAGTACATGAGCGATTTGAATGAATATTGCACTAAAAGAAAGCTTATTAATTGGGCTTTTATATACTAGATCTGGAAAGTGCTACATTCTTTAAAAAATAGGGGGCACCATTTGAGTTTCCTTTATTTTGACTCCCCTGTACATGACTATGCCTGTGAATGATGTATACGTGATTGCCATCTAACAAGCAAATTTGTCCAATATTACAACAATTAAAAAATATCCTTCCACAACAGGTACCAAATTTGAATGAATTTACTCATAAATTTTCTACCCCTACAAAAATTGTTAAGACTAGAGCTGTGCTAAGTAAAGAACCTGGTATTGTTTTTGCGCCGCAAATGCCTTATACTGCCAGTGTAATTGCTCCATATACGCTGTAATGGACAGCCAACTCATTCAACGTTGTACATGTATGTGACTTATTTTTCTAAATTGTATTCTGAACATTATTTTATAGGATTTTGTTTACATGTGGTCGTCAGAGTGCCCACTCAACCACTGAATAATACATGTATATCACTTCAAAGGCATTTAGCACTTTCAAAATGTAGGATATGGAAGCCGAATTCATAAACTTTGTCGTAGTACAAGAATCGTTCAATTCACTCATGTACTTTTTAAGTTACCGAATTTTAAACACAACCACCGTTTTAAGGTTCTGTCCACGGATCACAAAAATGTTCAGTGTTCTTTCAGCAAAACGAAAACAAATCACATAGGGATGTGTATGAAATGTTTTTGTTTTGTGATCCGTCGACAGAACAAAAACACTGGTTGTGTTTGAAATTCTGTAATTTGAAAAGCACATGAGTGATTTGTATGATTCTTGTACTAAAAGAAAGCTTATGAATTGGGCTTTCATATCCTAGATTTTCAAAGTGCTACATGAAGAAATTCACTAAAACAATAGTCCCGACATTTGGGTTTCGTTTTTTTTTTTGACTCACCCTGTAGACCAAACCATTAATCACTTCACGCCGAGATCATTTTTGCTGAAAATTTCTAGTGAAATTCATTGGAATGCTTTAAAAATGCAGCTTTAAAAATGTCAAATTCTATCTGAGTGGTACTAACCAACTCTATACCACAATATTAATCAAATCACAATGTTTAACACTCAAACATTGTCAAATGAGGTCTACATGCTATACAGAAGATAAAATACATGCTATTTTTTTTGTTTCATCCCCCAAAAATAGATTCCTTTTCTACATTGCTATTTTTCTAGCAATATAGACGTTATTCACATTTGAGGGACACATCTGTCAAAAAAAAAAATATGCCCAGGTTTACTTACTGAATTATAACTCTACAAATTTGAATAACTTGCAACCCAACCACAATTCTGTTCATGCAAGGATGGCTGGTTCCCGCCCCACAATTCGTATTGATAATGTATACGGACTGGAAGCCAGTCTTCTCGCAATGCTGATCTGCCCAAAATAAAAACTTTTGTTTACAGTATGGCAGACACCAATTTTTTGTTTTTAATAAAAATATTCTGCATGTAGTTGAAAATTTATTAATTAAGAGAAAACAAAAATATTATATTCGTTGAAGAGCATAGTACATTTTTGAAGTCAAAAAGATTAAGCAAAACGGCCGTCTGCATCAGCCTGACGGCAGGTCACCTCTAAGCTGCTGTAATACTCACAGATTACAGACGCAACTGCAGAACATGTAATGTCAACCCATTGGCCAGCCGTTTCATCCCACATCTGTGCGCAGTCTTCGCCCCCGTAGTCCTGTCCGTTTGGCTCAGTTGGTGCCCAGTCGATGAACTTGCACTCCTTGCCTGTGTCAGCAGCGTACATCCACTTGCCTTCTGTGTGCTTGTCGGTGCAGCCGATCCAGACTTCGTCAATAGAGGGGTGATGATTCTTCTTCATCTGCCATATGAACTGATTCTCATTCTGGGAGTTGGGAACCACTAAGCCAGCACCCATGGCAGAGCAGGCCTGCAATGCCTCATCAAACGTCATTGTTCCTGTCAGCAGCTGATAGCAGGAATTACCAAACTGCCATTTGCACTTGGCATGGACGCATACCAGCAAGACTGACAACCAGACAAACCTCATTGTGGACATGAAGTTTTGGTTCGATGGTCTCTTGATCACAAATTTCAGAGTTTGGCAAAGTCAAACGTAGAAAACTGACCAGAGTCAACAATTAAAAAATCAGAGCGAAATTGGTTCAGTCTTTTACCTTTTGCATGAGCAAAGAGAGCTGCACAACCCTCTTCCTCTACCATGCCTTTTACACAGGCTAGTCACCAACAGTCAGATCATATTTTAAGCAAGAACTGTGACTTCTCAAAATTCAGTCAACAGACAAAAACAGGCAAGTGGTAGACACCGCTGGCTTATCAATCACCTACAGTCAACGCATAAACTTTCACAACCAGTCAATCCTGCTCTAGGGTTGGGAGCTGTGTTGAAAACAGTCACTCGATTGATTTACATGTAAACTGCAAGAACAACTTTGTACAGATATTGCTGTTTGCATCTGAGTGTTAAGGTGGACAAACTGTTGCAGATTGACCAGACTGTTTTGGCCGCAGAAGTCCAAGTCCAGTGGCACGATGAGTTCTTTCAACTAGAGCAGTTTGTGCACCTTTTCGGGTACCGGTAGTTTGTGCTTTCTCATTTGGTCCCCTCCTTGGGTAAAACTGTACACAGGTGACCTGTGGCTCCTATAACTTTTAACATGTCCGGCCGCCACACCCAAGGGTGTTATTGTTAACACTAGCTTCTATACCGACTGTTACGTGTAGATAAGCATCATCATGCTTACATCTCCTTGCCTACTTCAACCAATGACATTGTAGCCCTTCAATATGCTACTTGTTTTTCTCTCCCCGAATATTTATTATGGTGATTACAATTGAAGGACTCGTTTATGGTAGAATGCACACCCCATCACCAAGATTAAAATCGAGCGGTATTGGTCACATAGTGGTGCTCACTGCATTGCATATTAACCAAGGTCCCCAAATTAGTGCGATATCGGAGTTAATTAAGTTGTTAACGGTGATCAAGAATTTGATTTACATGTAGCTGTAATCCATATATCTTTTTTGAAATGATAATTAGAAATTGAGCCTGTAAGTAAATGAAAAGGCACCTGTTGCCATGGCAACTATAAAGATGTTTTTGCAACCCCTACTTGGTCCTTTTTTGTTTAATTACCCAGGTAGGTTGTGGAAAGCTCATCTGTACATGTACCGGTAACTAAATGTATAAGTTGGATAAGGTCTTTGTCAGCATAACCTGTTAGGCTCTGTGTCGCCCACAAACACCTTGCCCATTACTCACTGTACCACCCGAAACCGCCCAAGTACTCAATGGATTAATAGATTCATAAGTGAGTAAAAATATTGAAATACAAAGTAGTATACGCTCATAGTTTTCTTGAAAAATGTATCAAAATGAGCGCCTGCAGTAAATGGAAATCTGTTGCCTAAAGAAAAAGGTTTAGATCTGTGACCTTAAAGCCAGAGTCCATCATTTGCAGCTATACAAAAAGTAACTGGCGTAATTATTGTTGAAAAACATACTTGGTTGAAAGATAACAGGGGGACTATAAAACACCCTGTGAGTTTTGAGTTGAGTTTCATGGACAGCAGGGGTCCACCAGTCTGCGCATTGTCTGCCAGAGCTCCTTGTTTCTCTGATAATAGATGACCACATTCAGGTGGCTGTTGGTGGAGATTACAACTTGTGCGATCTCCCCAAAATCACCAAATTGGCGTGAGAGCGGAACAAAAAAGTCCTCAGTCCTCAAGTCCTCAGCTGCTTGATGCCCACAGCTCCTGTTTTGACAGAGACCACGGTTGCAAACTTGTGCATGTTTTACTGCGGCGCATTCTGCCCTTATCAGTCCAAACATTTAAGCCAAATGTCGGGGGAGGAATATTTGTTGGGGACAACACACTATAGGTGAATATTTATTGACAGAAAAAACACCATATTTTTTTGTAGACCATGGGGGAGGCAACTTTAAAATAAAGACAATCAGGCAAAACGGCCGTCTGCATCAGCCTGAAGGCAGGTCATCTCTAGGCTGCTGTAATACTCACAGATCACAGATGAATGTGCAGAACATAGATTATCAACCCACTTGCCAGAACGGAAATCACGCATCTGTGCGCAGTCTTCGCCCCTGTGGTCCTGTCCGTTTGGCTCTCCTGATGCCCAGCCGAAGAATTTGCACTCCTTGCCTGCGTCAGCAGTGTACATCCACTGGCCTTCTGTGTGCTTGTCGGTGCAGCCGATCCAGACTTGGCCATCATTCAGGAGATGATTCTTCATCATCTGCCATATGAACTGATTCTCATTCTGGGAGTTGGGAACCACTAAGCCAGCACCCATGGCAGAGCAGGCCTGCAATGCCTCATCAAACGTCTTTGTTCCTGTCAGCAGCTTATAGCAAGAATTACCAAACTGCCATTGGCAATCAGCATGGACACATACAAGCAAGACTGACAGCCAGACAAATGTCATGGCAGACATGATGTTTTTTTCGTTGGTGATCTCTCGAATTACAAATGTCAGAGTTTAGCAAAGTCAAACGTTGAAAACTGGACGAGTCAGCAAATGAAAAAAAAAATTCTTATCAAAGTTGGTTCAGGCTTTTATCTGAAAATGTTCAAGTACACTGTTTTACATGTATTTCTTGCGCACTAATTTATCACAATATCTCCTCCCTCACACAAGCAGGAGCACAGCCTTGCTTCAGTTTCTCATCCTGGTCTTAGTAAAATGTGGTTTTATATCAGTTACCACTGGTGGTGGCCTGTCACAGGCAATGAAGTGGGGGATTGCAGGTGAAAAGAGAGCTGCATGAAAACTTGACGGAGATTAAAGTAGACAAACAGTAGCAGATTAAGAACCAAGTACTCCCTTTTGGTCGCAGAAGTTCAAGTCCAGTGGCATGATGAGGTCTTACAACTAGAGCAGTGTTTGTACACCTTTTCAGGGTAGTATGTTCCTTCAATTTTGGTCCCCTCCTGGCACCAAACTTCCACTAGTGGCTCCTATGACTCCAGCACCTCCAGCCACCACACCCAGGCAGATAACACTAGATAACCTGCTGTCTATACAAACTGTATAAGCATCATCATGCCTTGCCTCTCCTCGCCTACTCCAACCAATGACATTCTAGCCCTTCAGTTTTCCACTGGCCAAATTGTTTTATTACAGTAAGTACATTTGAAGGACTCGTTTATGGTAGAATGCATACCCCATCACCAAGATTAAAAACGAGCAGTATTGGTCACATAGTGGTGCTCACTGCAATGCATCTTTACCAAGGTCCCCGGATTACTGCAAGATTGGAGTTAATTAAGTCGTTAATGGTGTTCAAAGAATTTCATTAACTGTAGCTGTCATCCATGCATCTTGCCTTTTTGTGAAAATAAGCAATTGAGCATGCTCAAAAGTAAATGTAGCGAGAGCACACTCAGATTTATATTAGTTATTACATATTTTGGAACCTAAAGAATAGTGACTGATTTTTTTCCCCACAGTTTCTATTGACAACCGTTTTGCAAGATTTGTTTAAAAACCCAACAGCAAATAAACTGCCCATGCAATGTAATTTTTGTAGTGCACTCCTTGATAATGCACCATTTAACCTTATTTTAATTTTCGTTTTGCCATTTTCAAGGGTATTTTGGTGCCTTTTTGGTTTTATGCTAATGTATTTACCATTCATGAGAACAATTGTAATGTTGTGTCGGGCAGAAACCTCAATGTTACAGTTAATTCGGCACCACATGTTGCCATAATTTTGGATATTAAATGCTGTTGTAAAATCTACTTTTCTTTTGTCATGTTGTTGATTCGTTGTTGTGCAGTAGGCCAATGAGCAAATGTTCCTCACAAATGTTTTCAATGAGCAAATATTGGGGAACCTTCACAATTTGAACATGCAAAACCCCTAAACTGAACAGTGTCTTCCTGAAATGACATCACAGCAACAGTGCCCTCAGTTGTCCGGAAAAACATGGATAGAAGAAGTGCACTTTGCAATAAAATTAATGCAGAAGATCAGAATTATGTACGAATGACATGACAATGAAAACCCAAGAAGCCAGTATATTTATACAAAATTGATTTATAAAATGGTTAGGCCAAAAAAAAAAGTCTCCGGTTTCTGGTATGCGCGTGCATCGCCGTAGCCATGCGCGTCGGCAAAACGAAAAAAAAAAAATTTTTCAATAAAAGATGATGTCTCAAAACAGCCAAACTCACTGGTTTGACTGGAATCTTGCTGCTGCACAATTTTGACGTGTTTTTAGATGGGGTTATGGTCGAGAATAAGCTTTATGCGGCCTCTCTGGACTCCCATATATTTGCACTAAGTTTAGTCGGGCACCATTTGCAGTAATCAGCCGACATTTGAAGCAAAAAAAATCAGGTAAAAAAAAAAGCCGCGTCGCCGCACCACTTTTTGGGCAAGCTCCATACCAGAAACCGGAAACTTTTTTTTTTTGGCCTTATATAATTCAAAACATGTTGCCAAATTTGGAGTATACACAGAGTTAGCAGTTGAATTTTGTTATAGAAAATTATTTGTTTAATTTTTCTTTAATTTTATAGTATGTATTTTTTTTAAACGTATTCATACATATGAACATGTATGTTTTTTTGTAAGTGCCAAAATACCCCTATACTACATGTAGTCTTGAATACTTGTAGACTATTGTAAACTATGCAGTAAAGTTCCTTCCTTTTAGTGTGTATATTAGCCCTCTAATTTGAACATGTGTATAATCATATGTACTGTGTACATGGTGTACATGTATACATGTATTTACAAATGTCCACTGCACATCAACATTTTATGTATTCTACTAGCCCTGTTTCCAATGTAAATCCTTTACATAATTCCTCTAGATGGTTTGAATTCAATTGAGATGTTTCCCTCCTTTCTTGTTCTCCTGTTTTATTCAGGTTACGGCGGTGGTTGGGGCTACTCAGGCCATTCAGTGGAAGCTCTGCGGTTCTCGGTGGATGTCGATGTCTTACTAGGAGGGCTGGGGCTTTTTGGAGGACGGGGTGAATACAACGCAAAGATAAAGGTGAGCCGTCAAATTTCATGGCTCTACTAACCGTGGAATTCTGTGCTCAAGGATCGTCATTCTTTCAGAATTTTTCCGTATTTCAAGATTTTTTTGTGAGGATTTTGCTTGATGTCAGGATTTTGCTTGATGTCAGGATTTTTAAAGAACCCCTTTTGAAATGTGGAGGTTTTACTGCATATGTGGTTAGAAAACATTATATAAATGAATATAGAACAGAAGAAATTGTATTTAAAGGATGCCGTTGCCCTGGGGCCATCGGCAACCCTCAAACCCTCACACGATAACTTTGTGGATTGTTCATTTTCCCCCAATCTCAACCCTGTTCTATGCTTACAGTATTAGCAACGAACTCTTGGCACTGGGATGTACATGTACATGTGCTTAAAAGACGTACATGTATATCCTTGCAGAACATGGATATACATGTACAGTAACACATCTTGCAGAAAAAAACTGGGGTTCTTTGCTTAGAATAAGCAGAGCCATTAAAGTGGGGCCAGGTTTGATTGTACTAGTAATCCGCATCCGTATTACTTGGCTGCAGCCGCTTCCTGTAGACTTATGTGTTATTTCCAGCCATAGCCATGTAAATTTGGACGCGGTCTAAGCTGAGATTATTTTAGTGCAGACATTGTCTAAGCACAGATAGTTGTTGCTGAGTAAAGCCAGGTTACCAGTTGAAATGCCATGCAATGTCTATTGCTTGGCACTGGTTCTCATTTGCTCTGCGCGTACAATGTACATGTAAACGCTTAGAAGTTTTGTGAAATTGGGCCCTGATGATCAGCTTCCGGGAGAAGCGGGGGACTGATAACTTCTGTATTAATTCCCACCCTCCCAGTTATTTGTGAGGATTTTGTAGGGTTCAGGAGAGAAACTTTGCAGTACGAGGTAATATAAGTGCTAATGTCAATTTCTTGAATCTTGTAGCTGTATGAGCTGGGGTCCAAGGCGGCTGAGTATGAACCTGACGGGGAACTACTCGCCGAGAGCGACGATATCACGTTTGAGTGTGGAGCGAGGTGAGACATACACTTACAAGACCACCACGTGTGATTAGTATGGACATTGCTGGGCAGGAGTTGAACTGCATTCAAAACAACACAGGATTATCTTGATGGACAAGGAGATGCACTGCATCGGAATGAGCTCATTTGGGAATTGAAAAAGAAACAATGGTTTCTACAAATGTTTCTGTTTTAAATTCAGCCTGTGTTGTATCATGTAAATAGCAGTACAGCTATAGATGGACTTAAAAGATCAAAACAGAGCAAAATCAAATACACACTGTTTCTTGTTCCGTCTGTACGAGGTATTCGTGGGGACTGAAAATGCTGTGGGGACAGCAGAAAGTCCCCATAATTTGGTCCTAATTTGCCTAACAATAAAATACTCTCCCATAACACCGTGTAGGCCTACCCACACACACAAGTGTGTATTTGTCTGCAGTCGGGACCCCCTATTGTCCCTCTTTTGTTTGTCATGTTTGTACTTCAACTTTTTAGGAAGACCTCCCATATGTTTTGTACATGATTGCCAAATTGGGGACCTTTGGTAAGTGGGGACCCTATTGTCCTCTATTGCTCAACGCCCCCTATTGAATACAGAAACAAACTCACGCACACAAGCACAAGCATCATATGTGAAATTTGCTGGTTGTACCCTCCTTATTTCAGTCACTCAATGGGATTTGAACCTCTGTCACAGAGGTGGAGGAACTGGAAGGAGCAGCCCAATATAACTGCCCAATATAAATCTCAAAATCCAAAGCTATTGTGAAGCTGGCATCAAAAAATATTTTTATAAACCACCAAGGAGACTTGACTAGGTGCAAAAATAATATCGGGACGAGCACCCTTGAGCAAAGACGTTGATAAACTCATAGAGCCGCTGACATTGGGCTGGATAGCTCAGTTGGTAGAACACAGGTACAGTATTTTTGATGTTGCAGGTTCAAACCCTGCTCTGGCCATTTTGTGTTTCCTCAATTTTATAAGATTATTTTTTTCAGCACATTCCCTCATCATACATTTTGTTATGTTTTGTGTTAAATTTTCCAGAGAGAAGTTTCCCATCTTGTTTGATGAGCCGGTTGCCCTGACCGCAGGATGCTGGTACGTGGCCTGGGCTAGGGTCAACGGTCCAAGTAGCGATTGTGGATCCGGTGGCCAAACCTCAATCACCACAGATGACCAGTAAGTCAAGTACAACTGTCCTCAAGTAGTCAATTCCATCACAAGTCCTCACACGTTCACCGCAAGTGATCATGTTTCCTTTTCAAGTGACAAGCTATTCACATGAACTGTGTCAAGAATTCTCTTGTCATTGATTTCGTGTTACTTGTGACTGGACTTGTGATGAACTTGTGGTGGACTCAACTGCTAAATTGGTAATAATGGCAGGCTTTATTTACACTGGTGCTATCTTATGGGAAATCTCATCGAATACATACTTTGTAGTATACCTACTTTTCCTAGTTTCTCTACCTTGCTGCTACTTTTCCTACTTTCCTCTTTAACTTTCTACTTTTCCCTTCTTTTTCCATTTGAACATGTTCAAAGCTTGCTTCACAGATGATGCTTCATTGCTTTTTCTCAATATTAGGTTTTTGCCCTTCACTGATGTATAAACACTGTACACTCAGTGTGTTACCTCCCGTGTAAAAGTTGGAGAAAAATCGCTCGGGTGGGACTCGAACCCACCTGAGTGATTTTATACGTCGGTGAAGGACAAAACCTAATATTGATTTACATCACCTCCACGCAAAATTCAATCTTATGAATAAATGCCTTTTCTATTTGGCAATCAGTATTCACAATGTTAGTAATATTTTGAACATTTTCGATCTGTTTTATTCTGAGTATTTGATGAAATGATTTGAACCATTGTTAAGTAGAAAAGGTTTCGGTCTAAGGAAATTGCACAAATCTTAACTTTAAGGGGATCATGGAAAGCGCCGAGTCGGGCACTTTAAACAAAATAGTTTTAATTGTGAACACTCACACAACCATTTTTATGATTTTGGCATTCAAATATGTTGGCATTCAAAACGCTTCCTTTATAAAAGTAATGCACAAACTGTCATTTTTGTGTCCTTTTTTTTCCCACAGAGTGACGTTCCAGTTCATGAGTTCCAAGAAGTCCAACAACGGCACAGACATCAATGCTGGACAGATCCCACAGTTACTGTACAAGTATGTATGCATGGACTTGTATCAGCAAACATTTGCTGTTGGGATAAACGTATCTCCAATCTTTTGCCTAAAAACACATTCCATAGAATGCTGTACCACGCCTGCACAAGTGTATTTCCTTATCTAATCGCTTTGGTTTGCTTTTACTGGATGTGTTTGTGGCTGCAGATCAACCCTTAACCCTAACTCCCCAGCCTAATTTACTAGGAACCATACCCACTCTGGCAAATTCCAACACCCACATGGGAAATTGTACACACACACTGTTGGACTTAGATTCTGGAGGTATGCCAAACCCAATGTAAAAGACCATCAGTTTAGGGGTACTGTACCTATCCCAACAGATTCCAGCAAAACCTGCTGTTGGGCTTTGATGGGTTGAGTTCGGTTAGGGTTAAGGTAGGATTTTGGCACATTTCAATAAGCCGTTTCCCAAACATAAAAAAATTCAGGAGACTGTTTATCAACAAATAACTGTCTAATTGCAGCACTAAATGGGAATTGGAACAATTGATGTTTAGAGCTGTGTCAAGTATACCGAATATACAAGTAGCATTGTTCCGATCTAGAGAGGATAAAGAAAAAACGTGTGTGATGTTATTTTAGGAGAATAAGTTGCATGGTTTATTTTTAGGAGAATAAGTTGCATGGTTTATTTTTTGTCAAATGCCACAACTCTGTTTGCAATCACGTTACATGCATGAAAGGAGAGCTCAGATCAGCTAGCAATAGACGCAGGATGGCGACCGTGCCGCACGGCTCTCGTTGGGCTCTGACATTTTGCTTCATTTTCGCTGTTTCCTGTGTGCAATCTCATACAAGTTATACACCAGATGATAGAGAATTGCCTTGTGACCAACCTGGACCAGCTTCTGTCAATGGCTTGATCCTGATGGGGAGAACTTTGGAAGTTTTTCTTCTGGAGTCTCACTGTTTTCTACCCAGAGTTTCAGCGCCATTCCACATTCCCTATGCGAGTCATTGCAAGGTTGTGCGCACCCATTCACACCGTGATGCACGATTGCAGATCATGGGGTATGCCACCCTTTGTCTACCAACACCATTTATCTGGAGAGGTATGAACGCTGTGTATACTGCACAATGGGCCCCACTGCCACCATCCAGTCTTGTGGCTGTATCAAAAATCAAGTATGGACATAAACCGGTCAGCTACTATCCCAACTCTGATGCCAAATTTAACCTGGCCATGGCCGGAGATGTTCATCCGAACCCTGGTCCTGTTCGTTACCCCTGCGGTGACTGTGAGAAGGCAGTACGTAGTAACCAGAAGGGTATCCAGTGTGAATCTTGCGAGTCGTGGTACCATGCACGCTGTATTGGGATGAGTACATTAATTTACAACCTCCTTGCCAACTCGACCACTGTATGGACTTGCCATCATTGTGAGTTTCGCTTTCCTGACTCCCTTATCCAGACTTTTGCTGATCCAGTGACACCAATGATAAACAGCCCGTGTGTCAACTCCTCCCCTTCTACTCCTCGTTCGCGAAACTACATAAGTGCCCTATTGCTGAATGCACGAAGTGTTCGTAATAAAGGGATCGACTTGGTGACTTCACTGTCCATCAACAATGAACCCAGCATCCTTGGCCTCACCGAGACTTGGTTAGGGCCAAGGGACACTGACTCGATATTAGGCCTGCCTCAGGACTACTCCATCTTCAGAAAGGATCGGAAGGGACGAGGAGGTGGTGTCCTCATCGCAGTTAAAGAGAGCCTGCATCCTGTTCAATTAGAGGAACTCGAGACCTCCGACATAGAGCTAATTTGGATCTGTATCTCCGTTCACAAGTTCAAATGGCTAATTGGGGTTTTGTACCGTCCTCCCAATGAAAACACAGCATTTTGGGACAAGATCTCCGAAATGGCAACTCGCCTTGATTCTACTGCACACAAGTATGACAGTATCCTTCTTATAGGCGACTTTAACATTGACTGGACTCCTAATTTGCCCGACACCCCAAATCACTCATCGCTAAGTAATTTCACTGATTCACTGAATCTTATTCAGTTGGTCAGTGACATTACTCGCCCGAGTACTTCTTCAAACTCCATCGGCTCCACAATAGATCTCGTGTTCTGCAATACCCCCCACCACATTTCACACATAGAAACAGTGCCAAACCCTGTCTACAGTGACCATCACGCAGTGTATCTCACCCTCAACTGTCGCCGCTCTCCACCTCTTCCTTCAACTCTCAGGAAATTTCTCAGCTATGACCCGCCATCAGTAGAACACCTCAACTGCCTACTGAAATACGCTCCTTGGGATTTGTTCATCAATGGAACTGACATTAATCAGTCATGGGATGGTTTTCTTGACATTATTGATGCAGCTCTGAAAGATGCCCTGCCTGTGAAACTGGTAAAATCCAGAAAGAAGAACTGCCCCTGGGTTAATGCCGAAATAAAGCACCTGTGTCGACATAAGCACCGTCTATTCAAAAGAGCCAAGAAGTCCGGTCTAGCAGAAGACTGGGAAACCTACAAGACTGTTCGCAACCGATTAAAATCCCTTACCCGCAAAGTTTACAAGACTTATGTTGATAATTTATTTCTCTCTAAGGACAATAAGAAAAGATTCTGGTCCTTTGTTAGAAGCAGAAAACGGTCCCCTACTCCATTGTCATTTAAACATGGTGATAACCTCCTTTCCAATCCACAGGAGATAGCCTCTGCCTTTAATACCTACTTTGCCTCTGTTTTTTCTGAACCAAAAGGTATTCCAGATGAACCACTTCCTTGTGATTTTCCTATTGACAGTCTTTCTTCAATTACCTTTTCTGCTGGTAGTATACACAGGATTATTTGTTCCCTGCCACAAATCCCAATCAGCGGCCCATTTAATTCCTAGTTGAAGTTTGCAAATTTAAACTGGCACACTCACTTCACAGTTCCTTACCAGCTTCTGCAATTTCTACCTGCACACACAGATTAAGGTGGCAAATGTTAAACCCGATGGACATTGTTCAAATATTCAAGTCTTTGAATAATTTAGTGTTAGGTAAATTTCAAAACACAAAATTATTTCAAAAGACACAGCTGTAACAATGCACTGTGCACTCATTATGCTCAATAATTGAGTAAATTTATTTATTTATTTCTAGTAATGAAACCAAGGATTCCGCAAAAGCTCTAGGCACTGTACATGTATCTTGAAATCCTTAAGAAACCTGTAGAGAGGAGACAATGAGAAGAAATTACAGTTTTAGAGGTGGGTGGAAAACCCCAGAAAAATATTCTAGGGAAAATCCATGGATTCAGGAACGAACTGTAAACCCAATCCACATGTTGGCCCAGGCGGGATTCGAACCCAGGTCACTGCGGTGGAAGGCGAGGAAAGTACCGCTGTGCCAACCTGACTCCCGTGTTTATGAAAGGCTTACAAACTGAACACTCGATTACAATTCATGTTTCTTGAATAAAAAAGATTAGTTTGGTTTTGGCAACTTGGCTGCAGCTTGAATGTAACTCTGGACGTTGGTTGTTCTCTTGCAGGCTGCCTCAACCCGACATTAGTTCATCAGGCGGACTGTCGTCGCAGACGGAACCCGTCCACATTCTCACTCCAAGATTCAGCAATACCGTCAACACGGTAATCATGTTCATTCTTGTATAAGCAGTATTAGTTTGTATTCTGCGGGTGGACAGTAAAACTTGACCCACATAAGAAAATACTTTTTGCAAGAGTTTCTGAAAGACAGATGAACTATTAGTTTTAGTATAAAGTATTAGTTTTCCATTGCATGGACTCTGGAGTCATTAAATCCCAGAGTTGTAACGTGTCACTGAATTTTGTGTCGAGTCATTTTAAGGAAGTGACTCGAGTCATTAGGTCAAGAAAGTCAAGTCAAGTCACAGTGTGTCGAGTCGAGTCAGATGTGTGGTGGAGTCGAGTCAAATTTATGCTCGAGTCATTTCAATTTGCTGGTATTTGAACACCATCTAATAAATTACAGAATGGAAGAACAAACACTGGGCACCAGTTTATTATAGATCCAAAGACTTAAAATATGCTGCATGGTACCCAATAGACAGCTTCTGCTCGACGTTTCTACCAAAAATCTACGTAACAGTACACAAGAAGTGAAACTTCAGTTTTATTTCTGGTTTGGCTTCGGGTCTGGAATAATTTTACGCTGACAACATCAAAACCAAATTTCAAAATACCAAACTGTTTCTGATTATATAGAAATATATCTAATAATTTGTTTGAAACCTGCACCCGATTTCACGAAGCCCTGCGACGCGTCGCAACTCGAGTTGCGACGTGTAACACGTCGCAACTCGCAACGCGTCGTATCTTCCATTTCACGAAAGTTGCGATGTGTTGTAAGTTCCTTGACAACGGCTTAAAACACGTCGCAAGCTATGACGTGTCTAGTGGTCATCGCAAAATAAGAAGAGTCATTTCTAAGCCAGTTTTAGGCCATAAACATTACATTAACGAGATTATAATACCGAGGCAATGTGTGTAAAGTTGTAAATAGAAAATTCATTGAATAATTATGAATTAGACCGGAATATTAGAGCTGAAATTTCAAAGTATACAGTCCAATGAGAAATTGTTTTCCTTCAAAATTGCATTGCACGGCCGCCATTTTGTTTTACGTTTTAACAAATTTCGAGCTGAGATCCGACGACTCTTTGTTGAATATCAGATGACTATTTACTGTGCGCTGACTAAATACATAAAACAGTCAACGAGTTGTGCTATAAATACACCTACGACGCGTTGCACTTACGACGTGTTTTGTGAAATGGATCGCAGGACGCGTCGCAGCTGCGACGCATCGTAGAGATACGACGCGTCGCATAGCTGCGATGCATCGTAAGTTACGAAGAGTTTGATGAAATCGGTAGCAGGTCATAAATCTAGCCGGAGTTCCATCAAGGGCTAAAGAAATCACCTGAAGGGGATGATAAAAGCAAGGATTGGGAAATTTGTTAAAAGTCTGGTTCTGGGATAGTAGTTTGTGCGCTACATTAGCCCCACCATAGGCGATTGTGCGGTAGCTTACAGATGCAGATTATAAAACCACAAGGTGGGAGTCAGTGATACGACGTGTATTTGTACGCAATAAGCAGCCACAGCTTGACGGTAACGCAAAGTACATGAACATAAAGAACTTTCTACCGTAAGTAACTGCAAATTTAATTTCATGCACAGTTTCGGGACTCGAGTGTTATTAGCCTTCAACTTGAGTCGAGTCGAGTCTTCTGATGCATGAGGGACTCGAGTCGAGTCGAGTCTTCTGATGAGGGACTCGAGTCGAGTAAAGTCATTTGCTTGCAGTGACTCGAGTCGAGTTGAGTCAGTTCCCTGATGGGACTCAAGTCGAGTCGAGTCACCAGAAATTGTGTCTCGAGTCCGACGCAAATGGAGTCATTGACATGAGTAATTACAAATCCGTTAAAACCACTGCAACAGTCAATCTTAGTTTTCTCTCCTAAACTTCATGTATGTTATTAAAATCGGCGTCACAATTTTGTTCGGTGCGACTCTGGAATGCCAGATGAAATTACAGCTAAGCATACTTCACACTTGAATATATTGCCATTATTTCCCCCAACCCCTTCAGGAGGTGTTTAAGTCTCTGCTCCGCCTGCTGGATTGGAGCTGGAACAAGCTGGCGGAGGGGATACTGGTGGCCCTCAAGCAGGGCGGTAAGAGGCTGCTAGACTTTGCCTTGGACCTGGAGAGACTCATGTACATTGCCACAGCTTGCCTGAGACTACTGCGGAGCTACGTCTGTGAGGTCTACCCAAGCCCATGTAAGATTGCTGTTAGTTTGACAATCTGGCCGTGTTTCACGGCTCTGCTTAACAAAAGCAAAGAATCAAACTGTAGTAGAATATTTCATGCTAGTTAAATTTATTGTATTGCACAATATTGTGGGGACTGAGACTGGCATGTGTGGTCTAGCGGTAGAGCATAGGATTCATGATCTTGGGATTGTTGGTTCGAGCCCCACCATAGCCATGCGTGTTGTGCCCTTGAGTAAGGCGCTTTACCTCAATTGCTCCTCTCAACCCAGATGTTTAATGGGTACCGGCATTATTCAATGCTGGGAAGGTAACAAACTCGCTGTGGAGGAGGTGTGGCGATCCCCCCCCCCTCCCCAACAGCATTTCATGGACTTGAGTTTGGCCCAGTCGCTTCGAAATAGAGATGGGCACTCTGTATCTGTGAACACAGGTTCATCCCCTTTACCTTTGCCTGAGACTGGCTAATCTGTCTGTCCAGTACTGGTTTCTGTGCCAACAAGGGTTGATACTTGCAAAAAAAAAGAGCTTTTTTGACGGGACAGGTCTCCCTAATGAACAGTGCATTCAGTCCTTTATACTGAGAAGAAATTGATGATTTCGTTGATGTCCAGGTGAACATGGAAACTATGGTATTGTGTGATGGGGCAGGTCTTTCATTACAAACTTGCTTGACATTTGATCTGACTGCTGGTGTCTAGCCTGTGTTAAAGTATAGCAGGGGAAGTGCGTGGAAATTTTGACTGTCTGTGACTGTTCAAATAGCAGGAGGGTTAATCACTGCTATTGTATAAGCTGATGTTTACGCAGACACAGAATCTATACTTAAGAGTTTTCCTTTTGGCACTGTTCAGCTGCCTTTAGCAAGAAACAACCCACAGAGAACGGCCAGCTTCCGGAGTCCATCGCGGCCTGCTGTGACCTGCTGAGGCTGATCCTGTCCAACTCCACACAGCCCTCCATCCAGCGTCTCATGGACCGGACGACGACGACAGCGGCTGAGACGCAACGCCTGAGGGTGCTGTGGGAGAGCATCCTGACGGAGTGCCATCGGACATTCGTCTCCTGCTTCCACGCCTTCTACCCGTCGGCCCAGCTCAAGTGGATGTTTCTGTGTGAGCTGTTGGGCTCCATGGGCAGTGTGAGTGTTGAAAATTGAAACTTGTATACTGAACCTAGCCCCCTGAGGGTGTGCGAAGAAAAATCATATTGATGATGAGAAGACTTAGGATTGTTAGAGTGAATTAAAAGCTCAGTACACAAACTTTTCAGCGGTTATCCTATTACACGTGCGTGTTGTACGGAATTGCGTGCGCATCTTAGAAAAGCGCAATACGCGGAGTGCGGTATGGACCGAGGCCGTGCTACATGGTTATATGTAGCATGGCTTGTTGCCATGGATCGACCAATCAGGATCGAGGATTCAAGTTTACTTGAAGATAATTATTTGTGTACCCCCTTCATGTATTCATTGTTTCCTAACCATGTTTAAATTTTTCCCATTTTTGTATAGCTGTAAAACTTTAACACCCATTTTATAAGATCCTGCCCCAAATGTTAGAATACTTACCCCATTCTTATAATTATTGTTACTTTAAGAA
Source organism: Patiria pectinifera (assembly GCA_029964075.1). Lineage (NCBI taxonomy): Eukaryota > Metazoa > Echinodermata > Asteroidea > Valvatida > Asterinidae > Patiria > Patiria pectinifera. The sequence goes on from CM057135.1 coordinate 23,677,569, forward strand.
CCATTTTGTATTTTCACCAGTCCCAGAGGGCGAGCCTAGAGTCCTTTTTGTAACTTTCTCACTGACTGACGGGCTGTCGCTTGTGAGCTGGGCAGTGCTATTGTACAGGATTACCCCCCAATGGGCTAAATCCGGCCCGTTGTGTAGACCTACAGCCAATTTCACGAAAAAGTGAATAGTTTGTGCCATGCGTAAGACTTACGCAACAAATTTGTTGAGCAGCTGTGCAATAAACTTAGTCAATTTCACAAAACTTGGCGTAGCTGCACAAGGTTTTTAATAATCGAAATCTCTTGGACGAGGATAGTAACAGCATTTACGATGGCTGTTTGTGTATGAATTTGTTTGTTCTCGAACATTCAATGAATCTCCTCAGCCAGCTATTTTGAAAGTAATTTTTTTCCCGGCTTTCGTCAGAATTCCGCGGCAACTCTAAAAATTCTGTCACAAGTAAAACGGCACTTCATGTTCCTCAAACAGGAAGCTGTGAGTGTCTTGTATTGACATTGATAAGTTGTGTGATGACAGGCTCCACGACGATCATGATTTACTTGCCACAACTTACGACACCTAAAATGATTGCGCAAGTTACACCATAATTTATTACGCAGCTCGCGGACTTACGCGCTATGTGACATTCGTTAAATGTGTCGTAAGTAAAATCTTGTGCAGTGCGAAAATTGTTGCGCAACTTATGCTATAAATTGTGGCGCAAATGGAGTTGGGCAAATGCGTGAGGTTTCATGAAATCCGCTGCAGACACATGAGAAGACTTCATGTGAATAGTCCTCCTGAATCAATTTGAATAGACTTTGTGCACTCTGGAATAATCTTTTTTTTGCCCCCTTCCTTTTGTAGGCGGAGCAGGCAGAGCCCAACGGCAACCTCCTAGGGGCGGTCCTGGAGGCCCTGTGTCACCCCTCGGTGCGCCTGTCCAGCGTCCTGCCCATCCTGAGGGACAGGGACCGGGACGGTGAGGTCCCAAACGTCTTGACCAAGCAGTGCTCCATGGAGGATGCCTCCCCTCTCGCTGGGGCTGCTGCCTCCGCCATCGCCGCCGAAGTGAGTTCAAACTCTGTGGAGCTTGTGGCTCTCATGGAAGAACGCATACAGGTTTGCATGCCCGACATTAACACTCTTTTTCTTGTTTAAGTGCTGTAATTCAACTAACTCACGGTTATGCTGTGGTTGTGTTCATTGTGTCTGTGGGCCATAGTGTGCTACCTTTTGTTATGCACGATACATTTAAGGGAAAGAATGTAGTGTCCAGACACCACTTCTTTGGTTGTGTACAAAATTTATGTGGTCCAATGGTTACTGTGTTCGACTCGTGTGCCGTGGTACATGGGTTCGAATCCTGACCGTGGGAACATGGTGCTTGTGCTCTTGAGCAAGGCACTTTACCATTATTGCTTCGTCCTTCGGATGGGACGTAAAGCCGTAGGTCCCGTGTGTTGTGTAATGCACGTTAAAGAACCCAGTAACACTTATCGCTAAGAGAAGGGGTTTGCCCCGGTGTTTCTGGCAGTGGCTGCAATATGCGCCGCAGCACCTTGTAAACCCTTAAAAGGTGCTACAAAATGGGTTTCATATTTCTCATAAACTTTATTTACCTTTCTTTAATAACAGACATATCTCCAGCGCCTTGAGTACCTAATAGTTGGTAGATACGTGCGCTATATGTGACTCCGATATTATTATTTTCTAATAAAATCCTAAATGTTTCTCAGTCCCAGATTCATGTCTTTTCAACATTTTTGCAATGACTGGTTTCATTGAGATAATATATGATGAAAAAAGTGGCGTCAGAATGCGACATTCTCTGCCATTGAAGGAGTTGTCAATGGGGGTTATTATTTTCATTACAGTGGAACTTCACTGTTATGAACACATTGGTTTGGTATTGTGAATTTTGGTCTCAATAAATTGTATAATATTACAAAAAAACTTCAGGAGCCATTTTCTGGTGACATTTGAAACAGAAAAAGAATTAATAAAGTGAAATTGGTTGGAGCGGTGTTGATTATTTATATCTGGTAATGAAAGCAAGAGTTTTTTTCGGTTATAATGCATTGTTGACACTCTGCTGATTCCTAGGCGTAATTTTCTTAGATTTTTTTCTAGGTTCGTTAGGTCTTCTGTGTTTTTACATTTTGTGTTTTCAGATCTACATGTATACTGTGCTACAGGGTGAATCAGAAGGATAGATACCCGATTTAAAAAAACTAAAAAAATTATTTGAAGCCAGGGGGTTGAAAATAGTAGATCATTGGAAATCCCTGTATATTAGCTGTCATCTGGTGAAGTGGGCAACATGATACGACAAAATGTCTTAAAGTTACTATGTTTCTAACAAAAAAGTGGAAAAACAAAGTTGTCCACGGAATACCTAATGTGCAGAGACGTGTCTGTTTTACTACAAACTAGGCGTGAATGAATACCCAATGTGCAAAGACGTGTCAGTTTTACTACAAACTAGGCGTGAATGAATACCCAATGTGCAAAGACGTGTCGGTTTTACTACAAACTAGGCGTGAATGAATACCCAATGTGCAAAGACGTGTCAGTTTTACTACAAACTAGGCGTGAATGAATACCCAATGTGCAAAGACGTGTCAGTTTTACTACAAACTAGGCGTGAATGAATACCCAATGTGCAAAGACGTGTCGGTTTTACTATAGACAAGGTGTGAATGACATACGCACATAAACAGAATCCGTAATCATTCTCAGTCATGTGAAAGGAATAACAAGATGAGACGGAAATCGTTTCAGAAAACTGCATTCATGTCAAATGTTTGTAATCGATCAGCTCTGCAGTAATCAGAAACATTGTTGAATACACAATATGAAAAGTAAAGAGACATAACCTGACATGTGTAAGGTTAAAAGTACACGAGTTTGTTTCTGCAATCAAAAGGGGACGGTGGACAATAGAGGACAATAGGGTCCCCAATTCCCAAAAGTCCCCAATTTGGCGATGTGTACAAAACATATGGGAGGTCTTCCCAAAAAGTTAAAGTACAAGCAAAATAGGGACAATAGGGGGTCTCTGATTGTAGGCAAATACACACTTGTAGGGTGTGTTTTAGCCTGATTCAAAGATCTGTAAACAAATATGATTTTCATGAATTTTGTGGGGAAAAAAATCAGTATCTTCTGAACCACAAAAGCAAAATAGATGAAACAAAAATTAGTTGACTGTTAAAACCTTGTTGTTTGTGTTGCTATCTTTAAATTACTTTATACTGGTATTCAAGTTGATGATTGTTTTCATGTCTTTTTACAGGGTAACCATATTTTATTTCTCACCCTGTAGCTTTTGCTGTTTACGTGTGAGATGAACTGCAAATAATATGTCATGGTGTATTTCCATTATTGGTATTTTGTTGTTTTTGTTTTTGTGTTTTTTTTTGAAAGATTTTCTGTGCCAGATTAAAATGGCTCCTTCCTTTTGTGCATTATTTGCAAATGTAGTTTGATTGTTGAGATATTTGGTTTGTGGGTTTTGTAAAGAGGCTTTGCACAACATCTGAACATTGTTGGGAGTTGCGATTTCCGTAGACATCTTTTGTAGAATTCCACACTTATTCCCATCTAAAACCCATCTTTTACTTCCCTCTAAATTACTTATAACCCATTAAGTAACATGAAAGAGTTTTTTCTCAGTTTGTAAATGAGATTCTGTTTTTCTGTCTTGCAGTTGGATGGGGTGAGGTCGAGTCCCAACTTCCACGAAATCTTGGACAGGCTACTGAACATACTCATCACTCCTGTCCAGCAGGCACTGAGCAAGGTAAGGAATAATCTGTTAAAAAAAAAAAGAAAAAAAAAGAAAACTGGTGTTCAACGATTTCTTTTTCACTTTGTAGGAGATCTACATTTTGTCGGGGATGTAGTCGAGTCCATCAGACGTCCAGTCACAGGCAACACGAATGAACAACGGACGAACAATGACATGCTTATTAAGGAATATACATTTGCTTTTGATGTAATTTTCAGAATTAAATGGATTGGGGGGGGGTAGTAGTTTATAGCAAATATTGTTACACTGACTTGTTTAAAGATTTGTCTTCAGAGATGCTGAAAAAAAACCCAAGAAAAAACAATCACAATCCTGGTTCACTGACCCCACTTAAGATTATATTATTTACAAATGTCTGGGAATTGTAAGGGCAGGGAACCAGTCTAGCTGGCTTAAATATGTTAAATTGGGGGCAGTATCTAAAAAAAAAGCCAGTGTTTTCCAACGCTGGTTGGCCGACCAGCATTGGAAATTGATACAAAAATACCACTTTTCTTGAAAATGACAGCACACCAGGTGCCAGTATTTTACAGGATGCTTTAGTCTGTCATTAACTAACAGTCCAGTAAGCTACTTCATAATAATTTGGTAGTTTTGTTTTTTGATGTTTGCAAATGTTGTACATTCCCTTTTAGTTGTTGTTCTGCACTTCTGTCATTATTTATAAAGACTGTGAACCATTCAACGAGTACCTTGGTTTTGAACTATCAAATAAGTTTCGAAGCCTTCAGAGTATTGCACATCATTTGCATATTTCTGATCTTCAAATATTCATGCAGTTTTGTCAAAGTTGTACAAAATATCACGGTTGGTTTTTGTAAGAAATTGCCGAATGCTGTTTGATTTTGTGTTCCCAACAGAAGCAGTCGACCTGTTACCCACTGCTAGTCTCCAATACCAGCCGTCTCCTTGCCTGCGTCATTGCGGAGCTCTCTGCAGCTGCTATCTCCTCAGATGTAAATATAATCGCAGAGAGTTTGTTAATACATCAGTTATATATGTTGCCTTTACTGCAGCTTGAATGCTACATGCAATCGCTTGGATATCGTGTGTTGAAGAAAATCACTCTCAAATGACATTTGATTAACCCTATCTCCCTGGGCACTTTTGCTAGTATATTATCTCAATCCTGCACAATCCCCCAAATGCCTTTATGTACAAATAGCATTACAGCCTCAATCCTGCAAACTACTCCGTTACTACTTGAATGTGGTCCTTGGGAAGGTGACCACTGCCTCAATCCTGCAAAATCCTCAGGCAGTCACTGTAAATATGTTGAGGCAGAGCCAGTGACATCATGGAGCAGTGCGGAGGATTTGAAGAATAATATGTGGCCTAAAGTTATGCAAGGCTGAGCATAAACCACACAAGGTCTAGCCTAAGACGTTGACACAGTGCCTCCTGCAAAATCAGCGGCACACTTTTGCCATATAGCCTCAATCCTGCAAATCCTCCATTTTGCAAAGCGGATTTGAAGGATTTTGGGTTGGTTAGGGTTAAAGAGCATGCTAAATGTAAAACAGAATTTTGACTTTCCAATTTTTAATTTAATCAGCTAGCCTAAATCTGCATAGAATGTTTTTTTGGTTTTTTTTAAAGTTATTGCCAACCTAACAACCTTAAAGTCCATTTTTCTCAATATTCACCGCAATGCAATGCAAAGGCAGTGATACGTTAGCTGAAAATACATGAGGGCAAAAGGTAACGAGCATACAGTGCATTTCATTTAGTACATGTATGTCAAAATAATGCTATAAATGCAGTGCCAAGTATGCAGAGCATTAAACTCATGTTTCCCCATTAAGTCCACATAAACAAAGTGGGATCTATATTAACATAATACTTTTGAAACTTATTGAACCTGAACATCCTAAGGGCTCTTTGGGGGTCAAGGACCAAATACTACAGAATACGACATCTGTTGGGGCTAATTTCACGGCGCTGCTAAGCACAACAATTTGCTTAGCACAAAAAAGTCTGACTTCATAAAAGCAGGTTACCTGCCAAAACTCCACGTGATGTATATTGCTTGTTGTTTGCTTAGCATGAAAATCACATGGAGTTTTGGCTGATAACCTACTTTTATATGCCAGACTTTTTTTGTGCTAAGCAAATTTGTGTGCTTAGCAGCACCATGAAATTGGGCACTGCTGTGCACACTTGTATGGAAAGAAATGCATACTACAGGTTACTACTCAGTAGTATTTTGTAGCTTTAGGTGAGGTTAGAGTTAATGTTGGATGTGCCAACAAACCATGTATTTAGTTTTGAGCTTACCCTGATCAAATCAAACAGGGTATAAGTAAAATCTGCATTTTTCTTTTTATTGGTGCTCTTTAATAACATGTTTTGCTTTGATGCAGGGTGAGAGCCAGGCCACAGGCCGTCCCCTGTTCTGCACCCCTACGCGCTACGGCCGGGTCAGTCAGGGTCGAGGCTGGAGTACGGGCAACGGCACGCCAGATGCCGTCTGCTTCAGTGTGGACAAACCGGGAATCCTCATCGCTGGGTTCTGTATCTACGGCGGAGGGGGACACTACAACTATGAACTGGAACTCCTAGACGGGGTGAGTTTTGTAGGACTACTTTAATGAAGGCTTGTTTTTGGTTAGATGGAGTAGTTGTTGCTACTTAAGTGTACTTTCCAACAAAGCTACTTCTATTGCTGCTAGTTACTTTTATTTCTTTTGGCTGTGCTAAAAAAGGCTGCCTTTCACTTGGATATAATACCTATTGCAGCACTGATGTTTTCGTTAAAGGATCACTTCCTTTTCTTCCTGCATTTTTTCGTTTGAAGCAAGAAAATTGCTCAAAATCTTAAAATAGGGTGTATAGCAACTAACCTGTGGAATATTTAGCTCAGTGGCAACTACATGTATACATTCTTTTGGTAAAGCAAGTTTAAAGGTGTGCCCGCGGGCACACTTTTAACAGCACTTTCAATAATTGTTTTCTTCTGAACGATGCCATTCTAGGCTGAATATTTGTATTTAATCCCATCCCTATTTTCATTTATAAAACAATTTTTCTCATCAAATTGGTCGGTCTGTTTCTGCATTTTTACTGAGGTTTACACCAGTTGTTTTTACAACAGTGAATGAATAATACAAGCATGCAACTTTTACTGTACAAAGTCTTGTGTCATTTGGAGTTTTCTTGTTTTTCTAAGTTCCCAGTTGCATGCCTGATAATATTGAAAAGATAAACTTGATTTCCTTTTGTCCCTCCATCAACCCACTTGCAACTTTTGATTCCTTTATTTGGTCATAACTCACAGAGTGAGACAGGCGCCGACGGCCACAGCCATCGCTGGAACTCCCTGGAGCTGGTCAAGGGCTCCTACGGCCCTAGCGACCTGGTCAACGACGTGGCCGAGGTCAAGTTTGACCGACCGGTAGCGGTCAAGGTGGGTGCTTAAATCTGAACAGAATAGAAGGCATTCGTCAGATGCCGCACCACCCTAAATTTACTTTTTGGAAAGATCATGATTGACCCCTGCATGTATGGATCTGCATTATTAACCCTCTTTGGCTACACTATCATAGCAGTCAAAACAAGGAAGTGACTGTTAGAACTCCCTTCTTAATAAGCCTTTTCGGAGTTCCAACTGCGCACATTCATAACCTGTTACAACGCACATTATTTGTCTCAAATGCCCTTTGACAGTACCCACAATGCACAAACAGCCTTTTTGTAAAGTCAGTGGCGCGATGTTGTCAAAGGCCATTTGAGACAAACAATGCGCGTTGTCACAGGTTATGAATGCGCAGTTGGAACTCCGAAAAGGCTTACTCGATATAGCCTTGCTTTGATTGGAGGTAATTGATATGCCAGTTGTACCTACCAGTTACCTCTATTGTCTTTTGGTGGAATTTGACTTGTCACAGTGCTAACATGGATGGGATCTGACTTTTATTTGCTAGCCTGTATACAATGCATGGCAGAGAAATCGGAAGACAGTTTTGACTGTCTGTGAGTGATCTAACAATAGGAGGGTTAAACATTTTTATATCAGTCTTCACGTGCGGTACCACACTGAAACAAAAAAGGTCATTTTGTAAATTTGGGTCCACTTTTTTCCTGACCCTGTTACATCTGACAGCTATGATTTCATGATTCTGATGCACTTCTAATACCGGAGTCTTATATAGCGCACGTATCTACCAACAATTAGGTACTCAAGGCACCAGAATTGCAGTCATCCTCCAAGAGTGATCATATGAAGCATAAAACCAAGCAAGTCACTTTTAATAAAACTTGAATGGCAAATTACAAATTTCACATGTAAAGGGGACAGGGAAAATGTCACACTTTGGCCCCTCGATTCATACTATTATGACTCCAATGGATTTGGAAGCCTCACAAATGAAGATCATTATTCACCGAAACGTTTTGGTAATGTCTGCAACACTGTGATGAAACAGGTTTGAATATCCTTGGTACTTGGCCATATGGTTGAATACTTGTATCTAGATAACCATCAGGTTGATTTTCCCATCCCTGTGTAGGAGGGGGTGAAGTACGCAGTGCGGCTCAGAAACCACGGCAACCGAACAGTGAACGGAGACGCTGGCACAACCCACGTCAAATGCCCTGACGGAGTAGTGTTTACATTCAGCTCCTGCCCCCTGAGCAGTAACGGTACCAGCCAGACACGGGGCCAGGTGCCTCAGATCCTCTACTTCAAGTAAGTACAAAGCAAGTTGCCATAAAATATACCAATTGAGTACCACTATGAATGAAGGTCTTTCACTTTCCTTCATTCATGGGAACCACTCCTGAATTTAGATTTTATTATTGGTTTGGGCCCTTCACAAAAAGGCAGTTCCATGATGTCGGATGTACATTTTGGACGATTTGACAGTGTGCATAATAAAAGATATAGTCATAAAGTAGCTTTTAAGTCTGAAGAAACATAACAGTTAGCCGCTACAATGATGTAAGAAAGAAATCAGCTTGAAACACCAGCGCAAATGATCGACACCGGTGCTGTCAGCCTTATGCCAGGTAACGTCAACACGTTGTAAATCTTCTGTGGAATGTACTGCGCCAGGTTTTCTTAGGTCTTCCTCTCATCCGCTTCTGCCCAATGGAACCCACTGCGATGCGGTCTTGGAGTGCCGGCGATTTGGTGGGTGTTAGCCTGCGCTCCGTCGCTATTTCCTGCAGTCTCTGGGAACTGGCTCTCTGTAGAACTTCTTCCTTGGTGACACAACAGGGAGCATTCTCTGCAGGCATCGTTGGTGAAATATGTTAAGTTTCTGTGCAACTCGAGTGATGGCCGTCCATGTTTCAGGGAGTAGATCGCAGTGGGCATTGCAGTATGCAAGTGTACATCTGATATATATGGATTGTGTGCTTACAGGGTTAGCAAAGAATAATTAGAGTTTCAAACATAGAATAATAATTGTATGCACAGAAATGCATGCTAAATGAATTTTGTGTTGCATTCCATCACCAGCACTGCGGCGGACACTGAGCACACTCAGACCGAGTCCCACTCGGTGGTTCTGGAGCGTCAGGCAAGGAAGAGCGCCTTGTCCATCACCAGCATCATCATCAAGGCTGCTACCGAACTCCTGCACCAGGCACAAGGATTACAAGGTCAGCTCTTGGAAAAAGGTCTTGTAACCTTCTTTTTACGATCGATGTTTTATGTTAATAAAGTTTCAATTGCCTCTTTCACAAGTAACTTTCAGGCAGCTAAGTGCACTGTGAGCAAAAGAAACGCTCTGATAGATCGAAATACATATTCCACGTAGTTTATGGCATTATTCAGAAATTTTCCATCATTTACTTTTTGGGAAGTTATTTAAGACCAGTCACTTCAACATGGAACAGCTCCTTTGGCAAAGTAGCATGGAGGCCTAGCCAAGGTTGGACTCCGTTGTGTACACACGATGGAGTCCAGGCTATGAACGTCTGCTGCCATAGCGAACAAATTTGTAAAACATTTTTTTCATATTTTTTACCTGATGGAGGAAGCTGAAATTTCGTTTACATATTCCTTGTGTCCAGAATTATGCATACGCTTGGTTAGGAAAAGGCAAATATGTTTGCGGGCGGCGCGTTTACTGAGAATAAACTGCAATTCCATGCTTTTGTTGTAAACATTTCTTAGGCGAGACACCAAAAATACATGACCGTTCGCACGCGTGCGCACGGGTTCCTTCCCGTTCTGCACGCCTTCCCGTTCCTTTGCGTGCCGAACTGCGTTCCGCACGCGTTCCTCATCCCCTTCTCTCACTGGCTTCACTGAGAGGGTATTATGCACCGTTCCTTTGCGTGCGAGAACGGGAACATCACAAGAAAGATGCGAAGTACATTTTCTTGTGGGCAAAAAACTTCGGTGCCAGCGATAAATAAATCATAGACATTCCAGGGTTTTAGGATTCATGTGGAGTTTGATCAGATTTATTCTCCAACTGAGCACTTCCGTATATATTCTTGTCTTGTGATAAATAAACGAATGAATAAAAAAAGTATGCCTGGTCCAGGCTCCATATTTCGGCAGCCGTGATACGGAATAAAACATATAATAATTACACGGTCGGGCGGGGTGAAAATAAAACCCGACAGAAGGGTTAATATTTTGTTGGTGGGCTGGATACTCGGAATGAAAAATGTATAATTACGCGGTCGGGCGGGGTGAAAAATAAAACCCCGACGGAAAAGTTAATATTTTTGGTGGGCTGGATACTCGGAATAAAAAAAAATAATTACGCTGTTGGGCGGGATTAAAATACAACCCGGACGGAAAGAGTTAATATTTTTTGGTGGGCTGGATGCTCGGACTAAAAATAACAATTAAGCTGTCGGGCGGGGTAAAAAATAAAACCCCAACGGAAGGGTTAATATTTTTGGTGGGCTGGATACTCGGAATAAAAAAATTATTTACGCGGTCATGGGTGGGGTGAAAAATAAAAACCGACGGGAGGGTTAATATTTTTGGTGGGCTGGATACTCAGAATAAAAATAATAAGTACACGGTAGGGTGGGGCGAAAAATAAAACCAGACGGGAGGGTTTATATCTTTTTTGGGCTGCCTCCCCGGAATAAAAAGTAATAATTACAAGGTCGGGCCGGGCAGAAAAAAAAACCCACGTAGTCAAGATTTCAACAAAGAAACTGAGATGGGAAGCCATTGGTTAATATTTTTTGGTTAGCTAGGCTGGATACTCGGACTAAAAATTCCGCGGATTTGGTTGGCGAAATAAAATAGGGATTTGGCAATCTCTTATTATTACATGTATATATTTTTTTTACAAATGAAATTTCAATGGTTATTGCAAGTGTGACTTTCTTTGATTCTCGAAAAATAAGAGGAACAAGCATTACAATTTAAAATGTATTTTAGAATATATTTTGATGTTCACTTTAAGTCTGAAGGCTGTTGGTAATGTTCATCGTATTCCTTTAAAAATACCATTAGAATAGCATATTATATTAATATTAAATTTTCCCCAGGACAACGGAGAGTTCACTTATCATAGGGTGTTTGACATCGTTTTACTGGAAAACCAAGCATAATCTGTATTAAAATTCCCCCTATTACAGCCGGAAATATAATAGTGTCTTATACAATATATTGTCGTCTGGAAATAAATTTTGACATTAGTGTGCAGGCACTTGGTGACGTTGACTAGTAGGTTTTGGTTACATTTTATTTTTATCTTTTATAAGCCCCGTAAAAACCCTCATATTTAACGGAAATAAAATCTGCATCTTAAATAATTATGATAAACGTTGCCTTCACAACTTTCCCGTAAGCGGCAGCATTCGAGAAAAAGTCACACCCTCTCTCTTCCATGCAATATCTTCTGGCTACGCAACCAGCATTCTGGGACATCACAGGGGAGCTTCCCTAGCAACAGTATCTCCAGGCAACCAGGTTGGAATGTACAAGTGGGCATGCACCTGCAGCTCAGATAGCTAGGAATTCCAGCCATTGGCCAGCACGCCATGTGAGGCATTAATGGTCTGTGAAGAAAGAAACCAATGGTGTGTTTATTTGCTGGATCCGCCTCATTTTATTGGCTGAAACTGTTCAGGGGCAAAGAACATTCCATTTACTAGCGGCACCACAAAGCCCGGCGGTGCCTTCAGCTGAACATACATGTATATACTTTGTAATGAACAAGATATGCATTGTATCAGTTTGAACAATGCGGCTATCAATCATCATCCTGGGAAGGCTTTTTTGGACCTGAGAATTTATTTGGGCACTTTTTTCAAAGACCATGGAAACTTTGTACGAAAAATGAGGGAAACTGAAATGAACATGAAATTTCTTCCCAGTTTTGCACATGGATGGTAAATGTTACTCCCGAATATATTTTAGAATATATTTTGAAGTTCGGTTTAAAAGTCCAAGGGTTATTTATTGATCTTATTCCTTTGAAAATAACAAAACGTATGCATAATTCGTATTAAATTTTCCCCAGGAACCGATAGGAGATTTAACAGAGAGTTCAGAATTTAATGGCTAGGATGTTGGAAATCGTTTTATTTAAAAAAAAAAAAAATCGAGAGGACGAGACAAATTGTGTTACTTTTCCCCCTTGAATGTGTTCGGCGTCTCTCTCTCCCCGAGCTGAGGCTGGGAAAATAAATGGGGATGACAATTTTACTCTCTTTTTTTAATGGAAAAAAACCGCATGGCCTATTATTTTGCGTAAATGTTACTGTAGAATATATTCATATTATATTTTGACATTCAGTTTAAAAGTCAAAGACTATTGATAATCTTGATCTTATTCCTTTAAAAATAAGAAAAAGTAAGCATAATTCGTATAAAATTTTCCCCAGGATTCCACAGGAGATTTAACTGAGGGTTTAGAATTTAATGGGCTAGGATGTTTGAAATGGTTTAATTATACATACCGTAATTGTCGGAATATAAGCCGCGGCTTATACGTTGAATTTGCCCATGAAAATGTTTACTGCGGCTTATACACAGGGCGGCTTATATGCCGAGCCTTGAAGAATAAAAATAAGATTCACATGTGTATTTAATGTACTGGTACAAGAAGAGATGTGTTGCTGAAATGAATTATAAATTAAGAAAGTCATTAACAAACCGAAACCACGTCTCACGTAAAGGTACCGAGCGGTAAAAAGTACGGTGATGAAAGCTGTCTTCGACACTTGCGACCAGCCGTACGTGATACTGGTACAGTGCAGTGCTCATGCAGCATGCTTTCCCCAGCGGACCACACCATTTGTGGTAATAAAGGGGTGTTCTTCTTGGGAACAATAATTACCAATATTTCCGCTGTTTAAAAAAAAAAGAAGAAAGACGACTAAAATTTGTATGGCGTTCGAAACATTTTTTTATTACATAATCAGTTGTTCAACGTCACAATATATTTTGTTTTCTTGAAAAGTATTCAAGAAACGATGTAAAACTCAAAAGAGGGACTAAATCATCCCCTACAAAATTAATGGATTCGTCTATTAAAATGTCCGCTTCGTTTTGACTATTTCCGAAGCAAGTTACGATCGAAACTTGAATTTTTATCGCAACTACTCGTTAGTAATCGCAACAATTTGATAAGTTTTGAGGTAAAAACAGACCTATTTATTCTTAGGACAAAACAAATCAGCATCTGTTGCCACAAAGCAAGATTTGTAGCGCTCCAGTCAGACAACACACGGTGGGTTTCATACTCACGTGCTTTGGAAAAATGTTGTCATTCACCGGCGTGCGTGGCGCAGGCTGCCGGGGCTATGACGGGGCAGCCGGCAGCAGTTCCCGGTGTTTATTTCTCATCAATTCCCATATTTGTTTGTAAAAGTATCGATTGTAAATGATTTGATATAACTTTTGTGGCCCTTTTAATAGCTTCTGTAGTGTAAATGGAACTGGTTCAGAGCATTTTGACTAGAATTTGGAGGCCTTACAAAATTGAAACCGCAGCGGGTCGGTGCGGCTTAAACTGTCCGATTCCTCCCGCCAAATATTGTCCGATTCCCCCCTGCAAAATACTGTCCGATTTGTCCTGCTAAACAGTGTCCGATTCCCCCTGCCAAATAGTGTCCGATTTCCCTGCGAAAAAAATGTCCGATTTCTCCTGCTAAATACTGTCCGATTCCCCCTGCCAAATATTGTCTGATTCCCCCGCCACTGAATAAAAATAATAATGCGGTCGGGAGGGGCTTAAAAAATTCTTGTTTAGGTTCCAATAAAAAATAATGCTGAGATACTCGGAATGAAAATATTAAGGCAGTCGCTGGGGTGGGGCGAAAAAGAAACCCTTTCTGGTCCAGGTGCCAATAAAAAGAACGCCGAAATGGAAAGAGTTAATACTGTTTGTAGGCTGGATACTCGGAATAAATATAATAATAACGCGGTCGGACGGGCGGGAAAACACTGCGCTGCAGGTTGCAATAAAAAATAACGCTTAGATGGGGAGGGTTTATGTGCTGGATAATCGGAATACATGTAACAATAATAATGCGGTTGGACGGACGGGGCTTTAACAAAATCCCGTCAAGGTTAAATATAACAAGAATCTGAGACGAGAAGAGTTATTATTTTTAGATAATTATGCTGTATACTCAGAATAACGCGGTCGGAACGGGTGGGGCAAACAAACCTGTCTGGCCCAGGTCCCCCCCCCCCCCCAAAGAAAAAAGATGAGCTAGGAAGGGTTAATCGCTAGGCTGGGTACTCGGAATAAAATAATGCTGTTGGACTGGACGAACAAAAAAAAACCTCGAGTTGAAGTCGAATCCCCAAAATATATTTCTACACAATGATAGACAGCGGACCTTCAAAAATTATACAATGTGTATATCTTTGTTGATACAAGGCAGGTGCATGGAGTCACTTCTGGAATGTAGCTGCCGGCCAGTATAACAATCAGCGTTCTACTAAATTAACAAAAGAAATGCGTTAAATCGAAATTAGGTCAGGCTCAGTATTAGGGTACATCGTTACTGTTCAGCATAATAAAAACGGAGTTAGGTTTCTTGGGATTGTTTCGTGATAGATTGTGCCTGGATTAAATCTCCAAGGTTTTTACACAACAATTTTTTTTTCCGATGGTGCTGCTTGCCCATGATGGTGCCAGTTTATATTAGTACATGTAACATTCCTCTGGCGAGGACTAAACACATTTTTCTTCGCATACTTTTAGTGTTGCTGAGTTCTTCCTGCGTGCACAGACTGTAACTGGCCTTTTGTTGAAAAGGAACGCGTGCAGAACGGGAATGCCGTTCGCACGCGTTCGCACGCGTGCGAACGGGAGGTAGCTGGAACAAAAGAATGCGTTCCTGGCGTGCGCACGCGTGCGAACGGTCAATGTATTTTTGGTGTCTCGCCTTAGAACTAACTCCCCGTGTGAGGACTTACGCGCGTCTGCATGCACACCCCACACGCGGCCGCATACGGCACGCGTGTATCTTCACACGGGAGTTCGTACTGAAAATGTTTTCAACGAAAGCATGGATCTGCGGTTTATTTTCGGTAAACACGTCCCCCTGGGACATATTTACCATTTCTAAACCCAGCGTATGCATAATTCTGGACACAAGGAATAGTTTCAGCTTCCACCATCAGGTAAAAATATGTACAAAATGTTTTCAAATTTTTTTTTCTCGCTATGGCAGTCAAATTAATACCCTGGACATCAGTCGTTTTGCAATGAAGACGACGTCCAACCTGGGCTACGTGGAGGCCCAATGAGCATTTTCCTGAAGTGTTCAGTTTTAGAGGTGGCAGAAATAAAATTCTCAACAAAGTTACAGTTTTTAGCCTGCCCTTCAAGCACAAGGATTTTGAGAGTGCCGAGCACAAGGATTTTGAGATTTTCAATCCTGTAACATCTTCTCTGTCCTCTTTAGATGCTGAATTGTCGGAGGTCCTGGGCTCAGCGCATCTCTTCATCAGCCTGTTACCCCTCGTATTGGCCCATATTGGGCCGGTTGCTGTATCAGATCCCAAGGTACGGAAACCATTCCGAGTACGCCTTCAATCTACAATCGTGGATGCTCCATTCAATGGTGAAAGCATTGTGCAGGCTATTGTACAAAGCAAATGCCCTGGGACAGATTGTATAAATAACAACTGGCACAATGCTTTCACCACTGAATGGAGCAGTGATAGCATGCTCAGAATGGTCTGTTCTCCACACTAAGTGTCTTATAGGAACTCCTCCTGCCCAAGGATAACACTTGCGGAACCTTAAGGAATCGAACATGCCAAAACGTGGAGACTGCTAACATAGGGCGGACATCTGAGATGGTAGAGGGTTAGTCACTTTTTGTGAAACGACCGTAGTTTTCCTGGGCGCTTTGTTACATGATTTGTGGAAACCGATTAAATTGATATCGATTCAGTGTGGGAAGAATATAAGGTACTGTCTGCCATGCTGACAAGGTATGCTGGTACATTGTGTGTGTGTGCACTGATGAGTTTTGAGCAATTGGTGCAAAGGGTGCATATCGGATGTTCTTCAGAAGATCATAAAGTTTGTTCACAGAGGGACACATTTGAGTGCAGGCACAGGGTAGAAATTGTACTTAAACGTAGACTACATCATTTGTAATTTGTGCATTATGTTCGTTTGAAGCAACAGAAGTGCTCAAAATCGAAAGTAGGGTGCTTAACTACTAACCTGACAAAGGTTTAGCTCGGTGAATGCTGTATATTCAGACAAAAACAATATGCTAGGATCTCGATTTCATATCAAAAGTTGCCATGTCATGTTTTGAATTGCGCCCAAAATCAGCATCCGGGACCTGTTCTCATGCAGTCGATTGCAGCTACATGATGTCGCGCACTTAACCGATGAATGATAGCAACCGCATGCGCGTGGGCATTGCTTTCAATGCTTGCGCAACCTTCGCCGAATTAAAAAATGAGCTACTAACGGAAATTTTCAAGAATGCGTCTTCAGACGCATTGTTGGAAATGGCCTTCTTTCATTGTTTTCTTCAAAGCGATAGCTTGCCAGAAAGAATATTTTCGCAGGGAGTTTAGTGTCATTACTATCTTTAAACTAAGTATGTTTTTGAACAGTAATTTGTCAGTTACTCTTTGCATTACTGTCAAATGATTTTCTTTGTATCACATGCAGAGCGCTGTACAGATCTTGGACTTGATCCAGGAGCTCCTGCCCCCAGTGGCCGCCATCAATCTCCAGTTTTCCCCGCCCACTGACTCCGCATCAGCCATTGCCGGCCACGCCCTTGACAACATAGCCAGCCAATCAGGCGAGGCCGGGGGCGGAGTTACCACCTCATCTCATTACGCTGTGGTGGAGAGTGACCACCCTTACAAGGCTGCCACTGTGGCCAATTACAAGGTTAGTTGTTAGGGCTTTTTTTGCCTAAGTAACCAACACACCGTAAGCCTACAGAATTCTGAATCTGGATTTTATGTGATTCTGATGATTCTTATGGTGTCTGTACAGTCTAACAATTGTATGCGTTATACATTGTTCAAAAACTGCAACATACTTGCTAGACTTTTTTTCAATATCTTCAGATGTGTGTTGTTATAGATCTTAGCAAGACCAAGGCCTTTGTACGCTTTGTGCTGTCTTGTATTTGTTTCGAGGCAACTAACTCTGAGTACATTCATTATGAAATCATTATGGTCAATAAAAATTCCAGCCTCCGGATAAAAATGAATTAATGTGGCAAATCGTTAAAAAATCAGCAAGTCCTTGGAATATTTCAGTCACAGCTCAAGACATGCAAGCCTGCCAGGCAACTTATGAAATTAGGACTTAGTTTTGCCAGCCCAGGGTAGTTGAGTGTTCATACAGTGGGCTGGTAAGAAACTGGGGCCCTGTAAATGAATTGTCAGGATGGCACATGCCACTCGTGTATAAGTTTAGATAATGCTCAAGGCCAAGACATGGTTTCTATCTTGGTACAACTGAGCATTCAAGAATTGTTTATGGAAGTTTTGAAAGATCTATAAAACCAAAAACCTGACAATAATTTAAAAGTTGAACAAAGAAGTTTACAGGAGTGGGGTTGGAACCTGGAACCTCCAGATTGCCGTTCCGGTGCTCTACTAACTCAATTATGCAGCCCTATGTTGGCGGATGCCCATTTTGTCCATGTCTCTGCTCAACAGACATGCAACTTCTCCTCCTATCCGCTGATTTCCTCGTTTTTTACTTCTCATGAAAGCCATTTCAATTGAAAAAAACTGTATTAAGTTTTGTGTTGTTTGGAATGTCTTTGTTTTTCTAAATTCCCAGTTGCGTGTCTGGTTCACAAGTGCAAGTCAGACGCCATTAAACCATTAGTCATGTAGCCAGGGATCACACCCAGAGTCCCGATGATAGCACCATTAGCAATGCTCGAACTTCAGAATTAGCAATTGGGATTTACTCATAGAGGATGCAGCTGAAAGTGTTAATTTCTATGTATTTTGTGTCGTTTTAGGTTACATTCCCGGAGACTGTGCAGTGGATGCTGCTGGAGTTTGACCCCATGTGCGGCACGGCCCAGCCAGAGGACGGCCTGCAGCTCTACATCCCAGCCAGGGGCGTAAGCTCCACCCCAAAGGCAGCACCCTCCGCCTCGTCAACCACCATCAAGAAAAGTACAGGGGAGGAGTCTTCGGACGAGTTGCAGGTCTCTCATTGGCCGGTGCTGAGCCGTTTCCACGGCGGCAGTAACTGGCCCACGTCTGCGGTCATCCTTCCAGGTCCGATCACGAACTGTAACCCTGTTAAATTTCATAAAATGCAACGCTGGTTAAGAGCTGCAGCAAATTGTTGGATTATGACTGTCAACACACGTAATAGGGTACACTGCACAAAGCTCCGTTGTGTTTTGTTGCATTTTGCTGTAGTAAGAAAGGTTCACTTATCGGCTTTCGTCGATCTCTTTGTTGTAGTTATGAGGTTGCTTAGAAAATGCCTTATGAGTTGCTAGGGTTGATGTTGTTTGTGTTTTATGTCAATTTATGTCCCATTTACAATTTGGAAATTTGTAATATTTAAAAGTAGTTTCGAGATCTGAACATATCATACAGATCATGGGCGTCGCCAGGATTTTTTCTAGAGGGGGACAAAACATATTTTTCCAAAAAAATTCCTGTATTTCTCAACATATTCTCGATTTCTCAGTTTTAGAGGGGGGCAGGGACATTTGTCCCCCCCCCCAACTCATTAAATTTACACCACTATGACTTCGCGCCTCTCTTATTTTCTCTTTTTTTTTTCTTCTTCTTTTTTTGTGTGTGGCTTTTCCAGGGGGGGGGGGGGCAAGCACCCCCCCTTGCCCCCCCCTCGCGACGCCCATGATACAGATGTACCTTTTATGGAGTAATGATACATTTAGACTTAACAGCTGTAAACGAGTCTTTACAGGTTAATCCCAAGGCAACAGGTCTCAAGTCAAGACTTCACCGATTCCTAAGACTGATGACAGAGACGCTCCTTTTTTCTTGTTCGTTCACCGTTTTCAGTGACTTGACTTGTGCTCCACTTGCAATTGAGATTTGCCTCAAATGCAGATCTGCTTGGATAAAATATTCAAATGCATCATACCGAACAGTAGTGGATTTCTCTTTTTTCTTGTCCGACGCAGGTAATGAAGTCAACTTCTCCTTGGAGACAGCCTCTGATTACATGAAGGATGAGAAGGCTAGCACCTATGGCTTCAAGTGTGCCATTGTGGGCTATGAGTGGTCAGCGAATGAAGAGGTAAGGCTGCGTCCAAATTGGCAGTTTAGCGGCTGCGGCTTTTTGTTTTGGGCTGTGGCATCCTTTGGTAAAGATCTGTAGGCTTAAAGAAAATGTCTGTTAGAGAGGTATACTTACAGCAATATGTACGAATACTTATGCCAACATGCATTCTTGGATGAATTTTTGCCAAATTCTGGCTTTCAGAAATGGAAAGAGAGAAAAGTCTGTCACGAGCCAATGTGGCCCATCAGGCCGGCGTTTATATCCGGTTTCAGTAGCATGAAACAACTGAGAATATTTCCTCTCACAACACAGCTAATGTCGGTACCCATTTATACTCCTTGGTGGAGAGAGGCAAGTGGGGTGAAGTGGCTTGCCCAGGGACACAACATATGACCAGCAGCTGGATTCGAACCCCTGAACCTCTGATCATGAGTTATGAACCCTAACCACTGGGTCACACTCCCCTAAATGGACAACCAAGTTAGTTTATTTTTTTCTGCAATGCCCAGGGCCTGGTTCAACTAGAGAAGGAGCTAGCCTACCTTGGCGGCATGTGCGCGGGATCCCTGCTCCGTAAGGACATCGTCCTGCCTCCCGTGATGGGAGAAGACGGGGAAGAGGAAGTGGAACCCATCGCGGAGGTTGCGCAACAGGTCAGTACAGTGCCCTCTATTGACAGTAGTTGTCCAGCTTCGGATTCATTCGGTGATGCAACCTTATCCTGGACATTTAAGAGATAAATCCCTATTTGATTTTCATTGATAAAGAAGTTATTATTTGTTTATTGTTTCTCTGTTGTTTTTTGATTGATACCTGAAAGCTGCAACGGTTTAAGAAGTGTATTTTTGGCTCAATGAGCAGGGATAATTATATTTGTCCTGCACTTTGATGCTTTTAAAAATGGCTACTCAGTAAAACTTTGCCATAACAAAAGCAGTGAGTTCCACAAAAGTTTGTTTGGTACAGCGATTGTTTGTTTTGGCGATTATCAGCCACCACAGCTCTAACTCCCCAGGCATTTTCTTCTAGGATGCAACCTCAATTCTGCAAAATTCTCCAACTGCCTCCATGCAAACATTGCATACATTCTCAATCCTGCTAAATCCTGCATTATCTGAACGTGGTCCTTGGAGGGATGACCACTGCCTCAATACTGCAAAATCCTCCACCAATCACTGTCAAGATGTTGAGGCAGAGCCAGTGACATCCTGGAGCAGTTCAGAGGATTTCAACAATAATCTAGGCCTAAATGTAGGCATGGCTGAGCATAAACAGCACTCGGCCCGGCCCAAGACCTTGACACAGTGCATCCTCCAAAATCAGCCACACAGTTTTGCCATATAGCCTCAATCCTGCAAAATCCTCCATATTGCAAAGAGGATTTTGGAGGATTTGGGAAGGTTAAGGTTGAAACAAAAATCGGAGACAAAGGGGATACAAGTTATAGTCAATTGTTCATCATAAGGATGGTTGTTAAAGTGCTGTTCCATTGTAAATAATGCCCTGTATTGATATGACCGTTGCCTATTGACCAAATGAATGTTTTAAATGTCTTTTTCTTGTTAGGTATTTGGTGCTCACTCGGGGCTACTCGGCAAAGGTTTTGCCCTGCCCAATCCACCTAGCATCCATCAGGCTCTAGAGGGCAGTCTTCCCCTCAGTACGCAATCCAACGAGAGGGCATTCCTGAAGGACTTTGTGCAGTGTATGCACGGAACGAGTGGCGGTAGACTAGCCAGGTGAGAACATACCTGGAAAAAGAAAATTACCTTTTTAAGTTTCTTAAAATGGCCTGTTTTAGCACATAGAGTAACAATAGGAACATTAGAACCCACAAGTTGGTCCTATGGAATCTATCTGCTCCATAAGAAAAATGTTATGGAGTTTGAGATTTCAGTAGAAACAATGGAGAACAACAAAAGGAACAACAGTGACCTTCAACACGCATGTGTGTCTCCCCCACCATGCCCTTTGGAGGGATGGTCCATAATATTAAATCATGAAGTCGAATTAGGTGGCATAAAAAATTGGAGATGTCTATTTAATATGAGTTTGGAGCTCCCAGCTTACATACATGACATAAAGCAGGATTAAGTGGCTGTGAGTGTTTCAGTAACTTGATGCAGCTATGCTTTGACTGTAGGTGATTGATACGCCAGCTGTGCCTACCGCTTGTCTGCTTTTGTCTGTTGACTGAATTTGACTAGCTACAGTGCTTGCTTGAAATATGATCTGGTGTTGGTGACTAGCCTGTGTAAAATGCATGGCAGGGGAAGAGGATTGATTTTTTTGACTTTCTGTGACTGTTCAGATAGCAGAAGTGCTAATGTAAACTTGGCTATTTACCATTCAGTTTTTTGCTCATAATATTGCAGATGGATGCAGCCGGAGTCCTACGTAGACCCCAGACAGTGTGATATTGTGTTCCAGCGTGAGGACATCCGATGCAGTATGCCCACCATAGTCAGCATCATGAGCAGGGACCAGTATGGGAGCCTGGTCTACGTGCCCAATCTCAAGGTAGGCATTTGTTAACACATGGCTTCAAAGCTGGAATGACAACAGCCAGGATTGCAAGAACCAACTCGTTTATCTTCAGCAATCAAAACCTTTGGGTTGCTTTATGTTTATATGGCCTTTGCAATGGCAGCCCCTAAGCTATGGAATGCTTTGCCATGGCACATATGTAGTGAACACAGACTTGGCTCTTTTAAATGTAGAATTAATACTTTCTTTGTAATGTAGCACTTGTAAATTAATATGTGACTCCTTTATAATGCTTGTTTATGCTTTCTTAGTTCTTATTTCTAGTGTCACCGTGTTAGGTTGTTAGATGATTAATTACATAGGTAGGGTTAGAGGCGTCTGTCTCTGGGAAAGATCAAGACATCACTAATGTCAGTGGGGTTAGGCTTAAGGAATGTATTCTCCCTGTTGACGGGACAGATGTATCCCCATACTGCGGTTTGGGCACAGGTGCGGTGACACAACTTTATATTAATCCCTCTGTGTCTTTTTCTTGTATTTTAAGTGTAGTTATTTTCAACGTCAATACTATAATACGCTTTTAATCATTAGTATGCAAAAGGCGCATTATAATTTTTGTTATTATTATTATGTTAACTGACATCAAAGACAAAGCAAAATGCATGACATTGGCAGTTATTCCATTTTTGACATTTGCGTTGCCTCTACATGCTGGCTTCACTCTCAAGTTATGTATTCGCTCTACACAGATATTTGTCAAGTATGAACTGGCACCAGGCAATTTTTAAATTAAAAAAATTCATATCAGTATTAGAAATAGGAAATGAATACATTTTAAATTTCTGCATTGTTAGGTTGAAGTTGAAGCTGTACCCCTAGGGAAGCGAGAGAAGACCTACCACGGTGCCAAACTCTTCAAGTCCACAGCGCCAGGCGAGAAGGACATGACGTTCGGCGGCCACCCAGCACCCAAGCTGGACGTACCGTACGAGGCCACCATACGCAAGGACAGCATGGCCTACAACTCCATCACCATGATGAAGGAATACGAGCTGTACTCGTTTGAAGAGTTGAGATACGCCTCTCTCCCTGTCACAAGGTGAAGCTTTTCTTCATTACTTTGTAAATTTCAATTTCCTTAAATTCTGTGTTGAATTATTTGGTAATGAAACCAAGGATTCCTCAAAAGTGCAATGGAGTGTAGCTTGCAAGCCTGAAGAAACCTAAAAAGAGATGAGTGATAAAAAAAAACAGTTTTAGAAGTGGACGGAAACCCTGAATTAACAAACAAGATACGCAGAAATTGTTTGTAATAGTGATCGTTTGGTATAGCGATTTTAATATGCTGGTGCTCCAGCACTCACTTTTCAATAAATAGCGCCCTTCAGAACGTCACCCTGCACATCCAGGTAGTTACTGAAAGACGACTTTGAACACGTGCCGACTATTGAATCATGCTTTTCTTCATTACTTTGTAAATTTCAATCTCCCAAATCTCTGTGTTGAATTTTCTGGTAATGAAACCAAGGATTCCTCAAAAGTGCAATGAATTGTAGCTTGCAAGCCTGAAGAAACCTAAGAAGAGACGGGTGATTAAGAAACAGTTAAATTAGAAGTGGACGGAAACCCTGAATTGATAGTACAGTGGAACGCCGCTATAGCAAACAAGATACGCAGAAATTGTTTGTAATAGTGATCATTCGGTATAGCAATTCTAATCTGCTGGTGCTCCGACACTCAATAAATAGCGCCCTTCAGAACTTCACCCTGCACGCCCTGGTAGTTACTGAAAGATGACTTTGAACACGTGCCGACTATTGAATCATGTTTTTACACAGTTTTTGAGCGTACTACCTACAGCAATGGGTGGCTTTCCTTTTCCATTCCTTGGGGAAATAATAGCCACTTGTCACTCTTCTGTTGATATTTTTCAACAACAATGTTCGGTATGTTTTGTATGCAAAGATCGGGAGCCAAGCATGATGTTCGGTATAGCCGGATGTTTGGTATAGTGGTGTTCAGTATAGCGACGTTCCACTGTATCTCTAAACAGGTACTCCTGTGCTGTCCTCCTCTTTGGAGAATAGAGCAAGAGTTTTATGATGAGTGTGGTGTGCATTTTGGAAGAAGTGGTTTGCCAAGTTGATCATGCACTGAAAACTGAATGTTAGTTGGACATAAATAGTTGATTATAGGCAGGGTCTTCTATATCATATGTCCTTGCAAATTTTGTGAATAATGTACAAAAATATAACATTGTCGTTTATTTGTTCTTGTTCCTTTTAATAAATCCCTGACCTTTCAGGCCTCACGAGAGCATGCTGGTACGAGACAACAGCGACGGAAGCTACAGTGGTAACTGGACACCCAGCTCAATGGGCCTGTACGCCGTACATGTGACAATCGACGGGTACCAGCTAGGTATGAAAACTGTCATTTCTGTTCTAACTGTTGGAATAGACATCCTCGCATGGTGTCCTGTAGTGGTGAAAGAGTTTCACAAGCCTCGGTTTCATCTTCAGCTTCAGGCTGAAGCTTTGTGCTTTTATATCTTTAACTTAAAGACTCTCATTAAAGTGGCTCATTATTGGTCCACTTTCGACCTAAATAAAATAACGTCCTTTCATATTAGACCAAGATTTAGGGTTTGTTCTTTTGGTTTGAACCTAGTGGCTTTTTAACGTTTTTGCATACAGAGCCAGATATGAAGCCTAGGTTTGAAAAAGACACAATTGTGTTTTCGACACTTTCCATTGGAATTTAGTCCTCTCATGCGAACATTAGTAAAGGGTGCTTGGTGTATTTCTGCAAATGTATTTACATGGCATTTGTTGCATCATTTTGGCTATTTTTATCAAACGAGGCTTGATGACAATGTTTGCACTCGGCTCTGTTTTGAGCCCTCGCAGTTTGTTGCATGGAGCCATGGACCTACAACAAGACCTTCTCATGTACATAAAAACAGTCACTGCTTCTATGCGTGGAGTTTATAGGGGTCATGCATGCATTTGTATTTCATCAGATGAAGTGCCACAGATTGAAGTGAATGAGCCTCCACAGGGGGTGCTTCCACCAAATCCAACAGCCAAGAAAACCGTGCAGCCCGCCAGCAAGGTGAGTTTTGCTAACTGATTGGGTAGAAAAATGGACTAGAAGAGGATGGGGGCCAATTTCATGGCTCTGCTGACCACAGAATTCCGCGCTTATGATCACCATTTCGTGCTAACCGCACTAGCATAAAAATATCTGTGCCAACCCTGTAAGCACAGAATCGTTAGTTATGGGATGTTAGTATGGGCAGATGCCAAACTTCTTTGCTTAACTGTGAAACATGCTTACCGTAAGTACAGAATTTTCTGCTATATAGTAAGCAGGGATTTTTTTGCTAACGATAAGCAGAGCCAAGAAATTCGGCCCAGATTTGTCTGTAAAAGTCCCTGATCTGGTAAACAAGTCCACATTTGTGATGGGATCAAGCGAAATGAGTCGTTTGTCGACCCTAGTCAAAATTTGTTTTATTACAGATTTGAATAGAACACAATCTCAGCATTACTGTTGTGAAAACCGCATGCTGATACCATCTTTAGTTACAAAATGTAGCTTTGTAGTCGTTAAACTGAAAGATGTCAGTTATTTTTTCATTAAAAACACTTTTATTCCACGATTTTTAAACTATTTCTTTAAAAAAATGTGTAGTAGACATATCAAAGATTACAAAGAACACCTCACAAATTCTTGTCAATAAATTGCTTGCGGCTGATGTTTGTCATTGGTCATGTGCGTGCACATAACATAATGGCTTGTAATGATCTTAGCAAATTGGGTGGTTAAAAGCTCCATGCTGTCCCTTGATGGTTGTCATCAATTGTTGTTTTTTAGGTGCGTAAGTTTGTGATGAAGCAGAGTCGAGGCCTTCGGATCAGGAGCAGTCCGTCCCTGCACAGCGAGGAGATCGGCATCGTGGAGGTCAACGGGGTCATTACATTCGTGGATGAGGTCAGCCTTAGGGACTTGCTGGATTCTTCTAGGGATAAAGGCATACAGGATCATTTGCCTTTCATGCATTTGGTTCCTTCCAATAATAGCACCACTCAAAAACCCAAGGAGAACGTTCAAAAGCTGAACCTGTTGAAGTTCAACTCAGTGGATGTTACACTTTTTGAGAAAACAGTGAAAAACCATGCACAACCGTTTGATCACGGAAAACGATTTCGTCCATAGCACTCTGTATTTCCAAAAATCAGTCTTTTTCAAAAATCAGTGTTTTTCTAAATGACAGCAAGCCAGAAGGAATAATATCCTGGGGTGTTTGGTAGCAGTACAATCTTTAATTCAAGTAAGCTTTTTGACAATAATTCGGTAGGTTACTTTGAGGCAAATGCAAATGATCCCATACCAATAAGAAACAGAGTTGTGTGTACAGCAGATCCCTGCATAACCTTAGTCTACCTAG
Organism: Patiria pectinifera; assembly: GCA_029964075.1. Classification (NCBI taxonomy): domain Eukaryota; kingdom Metazoa; phylum Echinodermata; class Asteroidea; order Valvatida; family Asterinidae; genus Patiria; species Patiria pectinifera. The sequence goes on from CM057135.1 coordinate 23,703,973, forward strand.
TTCTTGGGATCTTGAGCATAAACAGCATTTTGTGTTTCAGCTCTGGTTGAATTTTCTGGGCTTTTTTGCAATGTGTTTTTTTCTTCTTCTAGTTTTCTTTATTACAATAAGCAGTTATTGAGCAAACAGCGAGCATCAACTTTACATTTGGAACAGTATTTCTGCAGAAAACATTAACCTTAACAGAGTAACACGCACACAGATCTTGTAGTGAAGTCCATCACAAGTCAAATTACTAGTAATGTCCAAAACAACAAGGGCTAAAAAATGGCAAAGGAATGCCCTTGTCATGGTTCATTGAAACTCTTGTCACTTGACTTGATGATGTACTTGTGAGGATAATAAAAGGTTTGCGGAAACACCATGTGCGAATAATTTCTCAACTAAGAGAATGGTTCTGAAAAAAAAAACCCGAGAGGTATAAACTCGACGTTCACTCTCCTGAAGACGATAAGAGCATACTGAGTGGAACGTGGAGTTTATACCTCTGGTTCTTTTCAGAACCATTCTCTTAGTTGAGAAATTATTCGCACATGGTGTTTCTGCAAACCTTTCATTATTTAGTATCTCCACCATGCAAAGCCTCAAATCTGACGTACTTGTGTGGACTTCACCACTAGTGGAGAGAGGTCAATTCCAGCATTATGTAAGGTAGTTTGATGTCCGTGACAGAACCAATTAACCATGATATCTAATGAATGATTCAGAGAAATGATCCAAAACTCCCAGTCTGTAATCTCCTTGACCATTACTAGATGACGTATACTGAAGAAGATTTGAAGGATACATTTTCAGATTTATTTCTTAATAGACCATTATCATGTTGCAGCCATTTGATTGTTTTCCCATTCAAATCAATGTAACCAAAGCGAGGCTGGAAGGGAAAATAGTCTGGTTCCTTTTTGCACAAAAAACATTATCGGTCAGTACTGTTATTGGATACAGGGAACATGACTGAAAGCAGCATGATAAAGGTCAATGTCACAAACATTACAAAATAAAGTCTAAAATGAGATCAAAGCAGAAACACTCTCATTTGCAAGTTACTCCAAAGGTTAACAGTTTCCTCTGTGTCTTGCTGATTAGGTTCACAACGAGGATGGCGTATGGGTGCGCCTCAACACAGAGACCATAGAGAAGTACTGTCGGAGCAATGGGCATCGGGAGGGATGGTGTCTGCAGTACAACCAGCACATAGGCAAGACCATGCTTGTCCCCGTTGAGGTAAGGGACACGGTTTCTTAGAAGCAATGAAATAGACAGGCATGCAACTTTTCCTCGGATCCGCTGATTTCCTCGTTTTTTACTTCTCATGAATGCCATTACAAATTGAAAAACACTGTACAAAGTCTTGTGTGGTTTGGAATTTCCTCGTTTTTTTCTAAATTCCCAGTTGCATGCCTGAATAGACAATAATGGGAAAGTTTTAATTCATATTTCATCAGTGTGTGGTTCAACAAAGAAATCAACGAGTTTGTGGTTTGGAGGTTGCACATTGAAATCCCTCTCCATTATTCTATATTTCAATTACTGTTTAATTTGAAGAATTTTAATTTTATTTGCAACACACAAGAGAATCATAAGTAAAAAGGTAATACTTATTTGTAAACAAAGAAAACTTTAAGTGGAACTTACCAGTAAGAATACAGCGTTAATGGAATTCTCCTCTCTATTGCCCCAAAGTTGTCACGAACATTGTACATGATTTGTACACATTTCATGATATTCACATTCTACGGGGTGGTGCAAAGGGAAAGGAAACCCACTTTTGACAGCAATTTTCACCTACTTGTTGAGCATATTTCAAAAATTCAATTTAATGGTATTAAAATATTGATCTTTAAACATACGCGACGAAAAATGATTGCAAATGCATAATTTGTCTCTTGAGATATGCTGGTTTAAAAATTTCATGTGCCAAACCTGTTTGTCCAAGGACGGCTTTATTCCATCAGCTTGACTGAGCTCCGGAGCTTGATTTGAAGACAAAAAAACACTACACTAGACTTACGTGTGGACAACAGTGATTTTGGTGACTTGTATTCAAATTAGCATAATAACACTATTCTTGCGATTTTGCTTAAAGGGAATGTACATCATTGGCTTTTGCTGTAATTTTCAGAAATGAACTATTTGAGGGGTTAGTATAATAGATCAAATATTGTTACACTGACATGTTTGAAGTTTTGTGTTCAAAAATGCTGGAAAAACCAAGAAAAACAAAAATGTTCAAGTAGTCTGGTTCCCTGACTCCACTAACGATAAAATGGATTAATTTATAGATGCCGGAAATTTGTAAGGTAAGGGAACCAGTTTAGCTGGCCTGCAACCGTTCACGAACATGTAACCAATAGCAAACAAAATTTGGACTAAAAAAATGGTAAATTTGGAGCAGTAGTTGAAAAATAGTCAGGTTTTTCCAATGGTGGTCGGCCGACCACCGTTGGAAATGTACACAAAAATACCATTTTCTTGAAAATGACTTCACACCAGGTGCCATAATTTTACAGGATGCTTAAGACTGTCATTTGCCAACATCTTAGTAAGGTATTTCGTAAAAACTTGGTCGTTTTGTTTTTCGATGTTTGCAAATGTTGTATATTCCCTTTAAGATTGATTCACCGTGTGTGGTTGAAGAGCTATACTTCGCTACATTATAAAGAAACAGTTCAAATACGTTAAGTAAGTAGGTTAAAGTTCCTGTCAAGAGTGGGTTTCCTTCTTTTTGCACCACCCTGTAGTGGTACATCTTGCAAAGAATTTGGGCGATTCACAATGCAGTGCGCCACCAAGAGTTTGCCACGGAGAGTTCATTTTTCCCAGTGCATTGTGGGAGATGGTCAACAAATTCGCAGCGCTGGACATTTGAAATTGTTCGTTTTTCCAGTCAGTAGTTTTGAAAGGGTATGATTCTAGTATATGTTTGCCCTTTCCTTTTCTTCTTTTTTTTAATATGGTGTTTTTTTGTAAGGCGGCAGAACGCTATGCCCCAATCTATAACAAATTAGCACAAGTTGTCTACTGATACTTGTTCAAATGCGCCATGTTATGTCGACCGTAAACTTGAAAAGTGGACTCTCCATGGCAAACTCTTGGTGGCACACTGCATTGTGAATCGCCCGAATTGATGCTGGATTTAGGGCTATTAATGCAATTTGCACATCATGTTACAGGAACCCAAGTCAATATATGATGACAAACTGAAGGAAAACAAAGGCACGCTGACATCCTCACCTGTCTCAGCTGCTGCGACTTCGTCATCAGCAGCAGCAGGTGCAACAGCAGCAGCAGCAGGACCAAAGGCCATGGCCAAAGTACCCACCAGAGTGCCAGCCAGGCCGGCCACGGGCGGGCCGGGCATGTATCAGGTGACCAACTGTGGGGCCTCGGGCCACAACATCAGGTGCCGGGCCAGCATCAAGGCCACGCCTATCGGCATGATGGTACTAGGTAACCAGGTCAGCGTCACACAAGAGGTATGAATGTGATATCACGGTACCTGTCACTAACCACAGTCTCTGTGAAAGCACTTTTTATAGTATCCATAGTTCTACGATGGAATTTTGTGTCGGGGTGATATAAATCAAATTAGGTTTTGCCCTTCACCGACGTTTGAACACATTGTTCAAACGTGGGTAAAGGGCAAAACCTAATTTGATTTATCCATAGTTCCTTCGGAACAAGTGTTCCCTATTTTATTTATCGCAGTGTTGTGTAGTGCCTGTGTATACCAGTGTTTCCAGTATGGGTGTGTAAGCACCCATGATCCCTTTATGTGCTTGCGGATTTTGATACCTATGATGCCTGTAGTACCCATACTCACTTTTTAAGCACCCATGGTCCTTTTTACAGTGTACCTATGCTTGTTATTACACCTTATCTGGTACAGATGGTACTTGTGGGGTCTGTTACCACTGGTACCTATGGATAGCCATGGGGTCTCTATAGGAAGTAAATTTGTACCATTGGCACCAATGGATTTCCATGGTTTTTGTACTTCCTTGTACGGTATTAAAAACTGCTGGAGAATTTAGTGAAAGTAAGGTTTCACTAAATTCTCCTTGAACATGCATAACAAAGGTCTGAAATTGTAACAAAGCAACATGGAAAAGGCTGATCTGCAATGGCGTATTTTGTTTCGGATGATTTGATCATGCTGGACTGAGTCAGTTCGAACACTCTCAAAAACTTAGAAAAAAAATATGAAAACTCTGTTTACAAATTTTGCTTTTGACAACGACTAGATGGCACAAGCGGATGGCTCAGTGTGGGTGAAACTGGACAAGGAGAGCATGGCCCACTACTGTGAGAACACCGAGGGGGAGGCGTGGTCCCTGGCCCAGGGGAAGGGCTTGATGTACCTCATCCATGAAGCTGATCTGACCTCCGCAGACAAGGAGCAGGCCAGGAAGTGTGTCAGGCCCTTCTTGTTCTTTGGGGACAACAAGCATGGCAGTAAAAACTCTGGTTTTGACTTCAGGAATGCTCAGGCCACTCCGGCAATGGGTTTCGCCACCACAAGTAAGTCCTTGCATTAATCCGTACTTCAGAATTCTGTGGCTGTCCTGGGTCAAGCTTGAAGGTACCTCTGTCCACCTCTGAGGTACTTGGCATAGTCAAGTCTTGGATTGATTTTGATACCCAGTGTCCTGGTGCTGATATGCATGTATTTTTGTTCCACCTAAACGAATGTTTTGGGGGACACTTACCAGTCCTAAATTCATGACCTTATCCCCGTATGTTAAAGTATAGGCTAAGTTTTTGAAAGAAATGTATAGCTTGAACATGCTTTCATGGATTTTGATGAAACTTGGATGCAGTGACCCTTGGGTGGGAACACACAATTCTTCGTCCGATTACTGAGGTCAAAGGTTGTTCAAATATGCTTCCAATGTTTCTTTGTCTACAGAATTTGATGAATTTTCAATGCAACTTGGATGGAGTGATCCTTGGGTGGGGGTTCATGACAACTCTTCAGAAATTGGAGGTCAAATGGACTTCTTTTTGTGACAGCAATGAATGGGTGTTCACTAATGTTGCTGAGAATATAGGTTTAGGGCTGCTGATGTGTTGTTTTGACGGTGTAATGTCAAAGGTCATCCAGGGGTCAATTGATGTCACAACTCATGTTTGGGAAAAATGGAAAATGTTATTGTTTCATTGAAACAAATACATTCCAGGAGCCAATCATTTCTTCAACTGAAAATGAACAGCTTTTACAAGAATAAGAACACAAAATATATAGGGATCGACCTACGAGAATAAGAACTTAAAACATTTAGGGATCGATTGCAAAAAAAGGCAACACATGTGACCGCGGATCACCTTGTCTTTAAACTTGTGGAATCAGGCCATTTTTCCTTTCACAGCGACAGCAGTAAGCACAATAAGGTGCACACAAAGAACATATGGGGTTCATCGGGAACCAGCATTGTAGACGTTCACCTCTCTAATTTTAGTTCTCTTTTTGAATTGAAATCTCAAACTTCATAGTGTTTCACTTAAGAGGGATTGACTTTTCCACAGACTGACACACATGGTCCTGTAGTCCCTATTGTTGCTTCTCAGCCTCTCTGTACCCCATAACCCCTAATATTTCAGTACACACTTAGCAGCAAAATTATTTACTGTTATGGAAATCTAATTATGAATGCACACAAGTACATATTGTTTTGCTTTCAGATCTGGCTCCGTTTATGTTCGGGGCCTCCAAGCCGAAACCTGCATCCGACCAGAATGGTGAGGAGGAGCAGGTCGGGATAGCTGAGATAAGCCCAAAGATGAGCAACTTAGCCATGGAGACCCCAAAGCACAAACCAGTTGGACTGCCGGGTCACGGAGCTGTTGGGATGGCCAATGGCTTCGCTGGTAACGGAATTGATCCGCTTGAAGAGTTTGAAGTGGGTGGTCCCAGTCCCCCGCACAACGCCGATGTACCGGGTCCATCAGCTGGAGGGGCAGCTGCCGCAGGGCACCAGCCAAGCTTCAAACGGCCGGGCATCGATTTTGAGACAGGAGCCGAAGAGCTGTCCCCATTTCGAAATTCAAACCATCGAGATATTATCAACTCAAACGGCTTGCCTGAACGGAAGGCCTCTCTTGGAGGGGATAGCCCATCTCCCTTCAAAGTCGACTCAGGAATTCAACAACCTAAGGATCAGCTTTCAGGAGCTGAGGGCAGGGTATTAGAAAGTAGTCCACAGCGGACTCCCAAAGGACACTTCTCTATTGGTGTGAGTGATGGGCAGGCCTCACCAAAAAGTGGCATGTCCCCAAAGCAAGGACGGAAATCAAGGACAGCCTTTGGAAAGCGGGATCGCACTGCTTCCCCTTCATCAAAGGAAAGGTCCCCAGCACGAATCAAATCCAGCATTACAAAGACGGAGATCAAGGAGAACGCTCAGTCGGCTATTGCCACTTCGGTTGCAGAATGTGCAAGGTGTGTGTTTGCAGCCTTCCTGTGGCATGAGGGATTAGTCCATGATGCCATGGCATGTGCCTCATTCCTCAAGTTCAACCCACATCTAGGTAAGCAGACCTCACAACAACAGAGGGACATCCAAAGAGAGACCAAATTGAAGAACAGGCACTCCATGGACTTCTCCAAGAGTCTGAACGATGGAACCTTCTTTTCAGAAGTTAAAAATTCCAGTCGGGACATCATGAACCAAAATGAAACTGATCCGTCTTGCTCGTTAATACATACGAGTGAAAGGAAAGAAGCTGTGCCGGATACTCTGATTACCACAACAGAAGAGAGCTCGAAGAGTGCTCCGGCAATGCAGCATCTAGCTGAGAAATTGGCCAAGGCTTCACCCTTGTCCCCCCCAAAGCTCCCGCCAAAGCACCACATCAAGGGCTCACCTTCCCCTGGCCCAAAGGTTAAGAAACAGCAGGGCACAGTACTACTCAAGACAGACAATAGTGGTTCTTCAAGTGACACTGAGTTACGAGAGAGAGCCTCAAGCACTGGCTCGGAGTCCGTCAATCAGAAGAATGCAGTCAGGGACTCTGAGAGCTTGAGGCCTACCAAGGAATCCCAGTTACCATCTGTGTTACCGGTCACTCTGAAGCATCTACTGTCCTTCTGGGAGGAGTTGACCCAAGCCACAATCAACATTGCCTCCCAGCAACTTGTTCTCCCTAGCCCAGCTCCGATAACCAAATCGAGAAGCCGGATTGAACAGAAAATTCGGGAAAAGGAGAAAGAACCCAAGGGGAAGAAGCGCCGGGAGAAGTCTGTCCGCGGTGGACGAGGGAACCTCTTTGGGGAAGCTGCTGGCGTGCCTGTTGGTGGTAGTGACCGTGAAACAGTCTGTGACCTCTGCCACGGAGTCTTTCCCCACCCTGTGACGTACCACATGCGGCAGTCCCATCCTGGATGCGGACGTCATGCAGGGGGACAGGGGTACAACAGCAGTGGACACTACTGTGGGGGATGGGCAGGAAACTGTGGTGATGGAGGGGTCGGGGGTAGTAGCTGGTACCTCATGTGCGAACGCTGCCGGGAGAAGTACATCCGGGAGCGGCAAGACAAGCTCAAGGAGAAAGTCAAGAAGCAGAGGAAGAAACTCCCGCCGCTGAAGACACCCAAGATGCTACCACCCCTGGAGGCCCACCACGTCATGAAGGCCAATGCCATGTTCCTCCTGGATCTTGCCAGTGCTGCCGGACCTACCTTCCCAGGGACCAGCCCCATGAGGAAGTCCACCCGCTTCGACCTGCCCATCCTGAGCGAGACGGAAGCCTTGAACTCTCAGTTCCCACCTGTTCCGTTTCAGTTTGTGAAGCTGATGAGGAGGGGGTCTGTATCTGAGTGTCCCACCTTGCCGATGGAGGAGCGACCTCTCCACATGCTGCCGAGGGCTGAAAGTGAGATGGCAGTACCCCTCGTCAAGTCAGCCTCAGTGGACAGCAAACGATTGGGTAAGTTTTGAACGAATTAGTGGATATACAACAATAGGTATAACCATGAATATTTTCGACATTTAGGAATCATCTCATTCAATATCCGGTATAAGTTGTGGACAAGTTTATCCCTTGTGTCGGCGTTAAATTCAGGATACTGAGGGACTTCCCTGGAATATTTCTGCAACGAGTTAGCATTCTTTTTTTTTAAACTAGTAACTTCAACACAGGAAGATTACTCGTTGTGGATGAACTGGTCTGCAATCTCTCCTTGATATAAAGATGCATTCCCCATGCTAGTTTAAGTTTAACTCTGAAAAATAGAATTGTATTTTCAATTGCTATTTTCCTAGCTTTATAAAGTTGTTCACTTTTGAACGAGACATTGAACGCAAAAATTCCACCGCTCTCACAGGGTGGGTTCATTTGTGTGCAAAATGAAAGCCCTTTTTCAGAAGGTTGCAGATGTCCTAACTTGGAGAAAAAAAAATTGACATACAAATTGAAAACTAATTAGAAAAAAAAAATTGTTTTTAGAGCATGGATCACACATCTTTAATGAGATGACTTTAAGGCATTCATCCTTTTTTACGTAATTTGTATGTTGCCGTCAAATCTAGTATATGGACCATTGCATCTCACAAAGCTCCCTTGCCCAAAAGAGATAAATTCCCATTAGGCCGAAGCCCAAATATCACTGCCATTTACCAATCTGATTGACTTGATGACAGATGACGGCCTCGACAACTCCAAGCGAGTGTCCTACTTCCGTTCCATCTCCATGACGGGTCAGGTTGGGTCTCAAGGGGAGCCGAAGTCCAAGACCAGAAGACGCAACAACAGCAGCAGCTCATCAGGTAATAAAACATGGCTTCTACCTTACTAGTGCGAATTGGGAGACTGCCAACTGTAGGGCTGGATAGCTCAGCGGGTAGAGTGTTGGTACAGTGTTCCATGGTTTCCAAAGCAAATCCGCTCTTTATTGAACCAAATTTGCGCAACTTAGAAAGCACTGGTATCCATGCAAAATCTTTAATTCATTATTGATAAGCACTTTCTTTCAGGTTTATTACTTTTTGTGTTTAAATTGATCTCTCTGTATACAAAGTAAGTTGTAATGACTTTGTAATGACCTTGTGGTGTTCAGACGTAACATTCAAAATTTTAGTTTCAAGTCTGACTATTGCCCTGCAGAAAATATATCAGCTAATCCCACGGTTGTCTCATTAACCCATGAGTCACTGTGGTGCCTGAAACCACCCTGCTTATTACTCCCTTAAGCACCCGAAACCACCTGAGCGCCAAATGGTTTTATGGATTCTTCCGTAAATAAACACAATGTAATACAATGTATTACTTTATTATTTGCTGATGGATAAAAGGTAAATTAATCCTTGCTAAATCTGGATTTATGCTGTAAATCCAACTCTCCAACATCTTTCATAATCCAGCACCTGTTCTTTGTGATTGTTATGGAGAGTGATATGTGGAGAGCAGCACTCCAAAATTTCACGTGTGGCTGATGTCTAAAATGTGTTGAAGAGGTTGTGGAATGCTGAAAGTCATTTTGTTTTGTATATTTTTTTATTGTAGAGTAGACCCATATATATCATAATGACAAACTCCCATTCTTTTGTAATGTGCGTTTATATGTCTATAAAACTGAAATTCATCGAGTAATTTGTTGGTGGGCGAGCGCATAATTGAAATCAACAGTCGTCGGGTTCTTCGTAAAATCAGAATAATCGTGACGTAATAAACAGGACTCGTTTATACTACACTGCATAGGGAGTCCTGTTTATTACGTCACAATTTACTATGTTTTATTTGCTGCCCCCAACGACCACTTTTACACAAATTGCATGTTCGGGTCAAAACAGGACCTGAAAAACAGCTCTCAAAAGTACTTTTTGTATTTATTTCATGACAGAAACAATAGTTGTTTTTATTTCATCACACCTTAGGCTACATATACCCGAAAAATGACGGAAATGTCTTCGAGCATTCCACAACCTCTTTAAATTCCATAGAAAATGTAGTTAGTCTGGTAAAGTTGTGGTGGTTAATAAAGCTTGGTAAGGGTTTTGCTTGAGATGTAAGGCAGTGTCAGAATTGATCGGCTATGGCTGGAAATTATACAGCCACCTATGGAAGTGGCTGCAGCCTCTTCCCATAGACCTGTGTGCTATTTCTAAGCCGTAGCCCTGTAATTCCGACGCGGCCTCTGACTAGTTGAAATATCTAACTTGTTGAAACCATTTCTTCTGACAGAAGATGGTTCCTCGTTGCTTCGTCGGCCCTCATGTCTCCTGGCCAAGCTGATAGAGGGCGGCAGCAAAGGCTGCCGGGCCTTGCATCGACCTGTCATGTCCTTCATTGTCCAGCGCCATGACCTGGAGGGCTTGCAGCTGGCTATGAAGCAGGCATTGCGCAAGGCATCGTGTAGGGTCTACGCTTTACAGGTAGGGCTTGCATTATATCACATGTGTGTGTTTGAGGGCAGAGATGGTTATTGTGATTGATTGTAGCTGCTTTGGGCCAAATTGGCAGCATTAAACTGTATACTCCCCAGGGAGCTGAGATTGTATATGGAATGTTTAAATGGCCGAATGAGCAGGGGTAAAAATGATGTAAAGCGCTTTGATCTTAGTTAAAAGTGCTATTACATGTATAAGAACCCGTTATTATTATTATTATTAATTGATTTATAGAAGAGGTTGTCAGTGTAAATCTGACAGTTTTTCCTCTGATGCTTACTGCACCCGCTGAAGGTTTAACGATACCACTTTTTCACAATAAATGTATGAGAGCACTGGGGTCATGATAAAGCATGCGTCGTAATTCATATTGTAAATTTGTGATTACATTGGACCGTTCCAGATTTGGCTATAAGCCCCGCCTACGAATGTCGGCAACAAAGTAGGCGTTTTCCCAATGAATGTTCTAGCTGTGCGTATTATGTGTACGCACACGCATGTTGGAATTTTGTCAGATATTTGTGAGGTGTTCTGACAGAATGAAATGGAACTGGGCACAGCCCATAGTGGAAGAAAATGCAAATAACCAAATGGGGATGATCTTTATTCTCTTTCGTAATACCCGCAAACTCTCATTTCGACCTCAGCCCAGTTCTGTCTCAATTTGCTGGGACTCCTCACATTTGGTTGTACAGTCGTTAAGTATATATCGCATTTTGGAAATAAAATCTTCATATTTTCATTGTGTGATTAAATCCTCGACATGAGCCCCACCTTTCTCAATTTCTCCCATCAGTGAGATGTGATTGAGTCAAGCCACAGGTGAAGGGAATGAACAGGGACGAAATTAACATCTCTGTCACAGTTCTTTTGAACAGCTTTTGACTTGCACTGAAGTTTCAATCACTCCAATTCCGTTTTGTTTTTGTAGGCGCTGAACTGGCTCCTGCGCAGCGTCACCCAACTGACCAGCTTGCATGACCTCCTGTGGCACTACGTGGGTGCCCTGACCCCACTCAGCCCTGACAAAGATGATGACGCTGAGGCGGCAGCAGCAGGGCCCGATAAAGGCAAAGGGAAGGAGGAGAAGAAGGAGAAGAAAGTATCTGAGCAGGTAAGAGGGGACAGTGTCAGGAACTCACAAGGGACACGTACAGGGTATTGAGAAAAAAAGATGATGAGTTTGTATGTTGAAATCAAAACTTTAAAGGGAAGATACAACATTTGCAAACACCAACAAACGAAATGATCAAATAATCACAAAATACCTTACTGCATTGTTATACGGACTGACAGCCTAAAGTATTCTTTAAAATCGTGGCTCCTGGTGTGCTGATATTTTCAAGAAAAACTGTATTTTTCCAACGCTGTTCCTAATGTTTTATATTTAGTTATTCTGACTTTTCTTTGCTATTGATAACACACCTGTGAAGGGGTACAAGCCTGCTAGACTGATTCTCTGACCTTGCAATTCCCCAAGTGTTGTAATTGCTCCGTTCCATCTTAAGTGGGGTCAGGGAACCAGACTACTAGAACATGATAGGTTTTCTTGGTTTTTCCAGCATCTACAAGCCCAAAACGTGAAACAAGTCAGTTTAACAATATTTTCTGTAACATGCCAATCCTCCAAATCCATTTATTTCTGAAAATTGCAGCAAAAGCAAATGTTGTACATTTCCCTTCAACACTGTGGAATGTTCTCTGTGATTTCTTGTCCCAGCAGCAGGACTTTGACGGCCTGATGTGCGAGCATCCGCTCTCAGACATCACCGTAGCTGGTGAGGCAGTGCATCCGTTACCCACGGCCTTCCACACCTTACTGCAGACGGTAGCCGACATGATGATGCTGCTGCCCCACGGCAGCGCCTTGCAGCAGATGGCCATGCGCTGCTGGTGTTTGCGCTTCCGGCCTGCGGACCATGTTTTCCTGCACCACTCCCACGTCTTCAGCAACATCAACCAGATCCTGTCGCGATCGGACAGCCAGGAAGGGGAGGGGGAGGACAGTGTGGCATCCAGTAACGACTCACTGCCTACCACTCTGGTATGTCTGAATCCTAAATATCTTTATAACACGAGGACAGCTTAGTTGTGCTTGAGTTTGGGGAGGATTTTTAATACACCCAATAAGATGATGACAGGCGTTTAGTTGCAGTTCATAAAATCATGTGTCCAACCCATCACAGAAAACTGTCAAATTAGAACTACCTTTTCTGACCTTTTTACTTTTTTGTCTGAATGAAAATAGTGTACTCTTTTATTTTCTAAGTTATTGAAACAATCCAAGACTCTGCATAAGACAAGTCAAAAAATGGATTGTGCTAGCCCAATTGTCCAAGCAGTTTTGTGAATAGCTTTTGTTTTTCCTTTAAGAGTCACATTTCTTTTCATCCATTAGTTTCTCTGCTTCCCCGAAGCACTTTGCCTGTTACTCCTTCTACTACCTCAAACGAGAATTGTCACCGCTATACTATAAAGCGCAAAGGTTGTGTCTGTGTACTTTGTGTACACCCTGAGGACAGACAGATGAAGGGAGAACAACAGATACTTTATTGTCTTTGAGATTTCATCTTTTGTTCCAAACAGTCCTTGGTCGGGAGTTTGTGTGCTTAGTCTATGGGAGCGTGTTATAGGGACAAAGGGAAAGACCTTGTCCTCGAGATTTGTGTAAAGTATGACTGGGGGTGTGTGAGTATGTTAACAACGACAATTGTGGACCTAGGACAAAAGGGTTAAGGCACAAACAATACGTCCACGATTGACCGATGGTCCACGATTAAAATTTGTGTACAAAACCAATGAGAGGTGTTGCTAAGAGTACAAACACAGGAATGAGGACTAGGGACAATGGAGTACCGAAGTGAATACGTCAAGCGCACAAAATGTGTGTGAAAGACATTAGCGTGTGATTCAGCCCATAAACCAACACGCGGGCATACTCCATTCATTTGCACTACACTTTCTGGTTCTAAATGACGTCACACTCGGTCATGTCGGTACTCCATAGGGGGTCCACGATTGCCGGTGTTTACAAAGATGTGTGTGTGTGTGTGTGTGTGTTCACAAGCTGTACAATACAGTGCAATACAGTGTGAAACAATGTAATTAGAGTCCTAGTGAGGTGAACTACCCTAACACAGAACACTGCCAGAGTAGAGCTGCTGCGTGACATGACCAATGCCACTGTGTGTCAATTCTCCTAGCCTGACCGACGGCTGAAATTACAATGCATTAAAAACAGTTTTACATGTACCTGTATAAGGTGTAATACAGTGTATTACAATGTAATACAATGTAATATATAGTCCTAAATTGGTATAATCATTCTAAAACAGAACACTGCCAAAGTAGAGCTGTTGTGTGACATGACCAGTGCCACTGAGCTTCAATTATTCTAGCCTGACCGATGGCTGGAATTACAATGCATTAAAAACAGTGTTACGTGTACATGTACATGTGTATATGGTGTAAAACAGTGTATTACAATGTAACACAATGTAATAAGGAGTACTTAATTGGTATAATTATTCTAACACAGAACACTGCCAAGGTAGAGCTGCTGCGTGACGTGACCAACGCCACTGAGCTGCAGGTCTCCAGTCGGGCGGCCATGCTCCCCAGCCTGACTGATGGCTCCACTGAGACGTTCTGGGAGTCTGGCGATGAGGACAGGAACCGGACTAAGTCCATTACCGTCACTTGCAACGAGGGTCTGGTACCCAGAATGGTTGCTGTGCATGTAGACAACTCAAGGGATTTAGGGGTACGGCTGATAATTGTTTGCTTAAGCGGTTTTAAGAAAGAAATTGTTTTTCACCTTTTGTTTAGTCATTGGATTGTTCCTACCCGCTCACTATTGGATCCTTAAACCTTTACCCTTTTTTTGAACTTTTCTTGAGGTGTAGTTTCAGTAAAACAGTTTGAAACGCCAGAAATGACATGTAATTGTGACTTGCCTTCAGAAAAAAAGGATGTTGGAATGATTTTGGTGAAGTTGCAGATTGACTGTGTGAAGTAAAAATTTTGTACTTCGGAATTTATCAACTTAAAATTCTGCAAACTGTTGGACAGTAAGCAGATTTCTTGGCTCAGAAGTCATAGGGCAGAAGTAATTGCTGGACTTTTGCGTAAACAAGGCAGTTCATTTCATACTACATTAGTTGGACTTGAAGCTTAAATGAATTGAAAGTGGCTTTCTGACTTGCCCGATCGCATATTTTTCTCAACAGAACAAGGTGACTGGTATGACATTCTTCACCGGCCCCAACCCAGACTCCCTCCAGCGAACCCTCAACTCAAGCATGGAAGCCCGGCACGTGGGCTGGGTCACCTGCAACCTGGACCTGTGCCCGGACAGACCCAAAGTCATCAAGGTGGAGCTGAAGGGACCGGATAGCCACCTGCGGGTCCGTCAGGTCAAAGTCCTGGGCCAGAACGAGGGCGAGAACCTCAGCACAGGTAAGGAATTTATCATTGCTTACTCTCTATCAGGCCAAAAGCAACCACATGGTAGCTTTAAAATAATTACAATTCGTGTCTTTATCAACAAAACAAGACATGTGTAAAGAAAGCCGTGGTCATTAATGTCACAATCACAGGATTCATTGAATAGCAAAGTGAGAAGACAATAAGGCAAGGCAATAGAAATGGGAACCCATTATTTAAGAGGAAAAAAAACAATAATCGATTAAAGATAAACAATTCAATAATCAAGGGAACTGGAACTAGTCATGAAAGAGGTTCAGAAGACGAAAGGGATCAGTCATCCACTCTGTTGATCCAGACTGATGTGTACATGTATTTGGAGTAGAATATTACAAAAGATGATAATAACCGATGAAAGTAAACAATACAATGAACGAAAAATTAATCAGGGAACTGGAACTGGTCGTGAAAGAAGTTCGGAAGGAAAGACGAGTGATCAGTCATCCACTCAGTCGATCCAGACTGTTGTATATTTGGAGTAGAATATTACAAAAGATGACACCAGAGCTATTTTGGAGAGGCGAGTGATAGATTTGTTGATTTCTTGTTTGGTCTGGGCGTGGAACAGAGATTCGAAACGTTTTTTATTTTCGGGGGTAACTAAACCTCGGCTTCCTACTTCAATAGCTGTGAGTATGAATGTGCAGTTGAAGCCCAGATGGGTTACGTCACAGACAAGATTGGTGTATTTACGGCACTCATAGGAATGGCTTTTTTCAAAGTTGGTCTCAAACAGCACTGTTAGTTCGACGATTGTTATGTCCTTCTTGTGCATGTTTGTTATCACCAGGTCGGGTTTCAGGGTAGTAGGTAGTATAGAAGGGGGGAAGGTATTGCATCCAAATGCGTGCCCACCCTCTAGGTCAGAGTATAGTTTGAAGTCAGGTTTACCGGTTAGAGATTCATTGAGCATTGCACATATTTCTGAGAGAACATTATTGTGGCAGTATGTGTAGTGCCCCTGTTGTAACATCACGGGACAGAAGTTTAATACATGCTGGAGTGTTTCTTTAGATGAGCACATTGGACATTTGTCATTTCCTGACATTCCCCACAGGCACAGGTTAGAATTGACTGGTAGGGTATCGACTATTGCGTTAAGTCCAAAACGAAGTCCTTTCTGGGAAGGTTGTACATGATGGATTTCCATGTGATACTGGTGTTTTCGATTTCCATGAGATCCAAAAGTTTACCTTGTTTGGCTAGTGATTCAATTTTTGTCACCCACTCTTGTTTTATTTCGGCAATTGAAGTTACTGTATTTACCCAGGTCCTTCAAAAATTGTGGTGTCCAGTACCAATTCTGCTTTGGTACTGCATAAACACCCTCTGGGGGTTATAACCTACCGCTGCAAGAAGTCATTATCATGACAAAGCACTATCACCCTCGGCTATCACCCACGAATTACCAGCAACAACATCTTGGGAACCTTGTAGCGGTTGTGCAATGCCTAAATATGACATCTCTGTAAAATTGACCCTAGGGGCCAACTTTATGGAACTGTTAAGACAAGATTATTTGAGTAGAAACAGGTTACCATGCAGAATACCATGCAGTGAGTATTGGTTCTCAAAGGGTTTTCGTTGAGCACATATATACGTCCATAGGCAGAGTTTCGTCTTAGCAAGCTCCGTGACATGAGGACAAGGTCTCATCAATCACTCTTTAAAACTCAGGTCCCCAGCAGTCGGCGCAAGCCTTACAGCAGAAGAACTGCGAGGCAGAGACCCTGCGAGTCTTCAGACTGCTGACATCTCAGGTCTTCGGCAAGCTGCTGAGCGACGAGGAGTCGGGCGAAGACAGGATGGAGGAAAACGGGGAGAAACAGGACGATGATAGCTCGGTAAGAAGAACAGTTGTTGAAATAATAAAAAAAGTAATCTTATTGCAAAATTGTAACCTATTTCTACTATGAGCTGGACCTGGTCTTTTATTAACATTTTTTGTCCAATGCAAATTTCTATCAAAACTCATTGATCACATTAAATCAGATTCAAGCCAGCCGGCTAATTCATTTGAGTTAATATATGGAGTTCAGTCTTGTGTAACATTTCCATCTCCTTGATGTAAAATCCCATCCAAAGTTCCAACTGCCAAATCAGTTTGGAGCTAGCAAGCCAACCCTTGCAGTATCAGTGGTTGAGTCATAAGACAACTGCCTTAGTGAACAGAGGGTCTTGGATCTAAGCCCCACCTGTGTAGGGCTGTGACAAGGTTGTATGTTCTCAGCACTTCTTGAACAGCATTAAGTCTACATTGATTTTAAAGAAATGTATTGGTGATGGGTATCACTCAGTATTTAAATGTAATGTGCATTAAAACTGCACTAAATCAGACCTGATAAGTGGCCACTGCGTGAGTGTTATCTTGTAGATAGAGTAATGGATAAAAGACTTCACCCTCCTGTTACCTTTTCTGTTTACAATTATATATTGACTGGCAGCAAGGGCAATAGAATGTACTTAGTCCTTTGGGGCCTTGGGATGATTACAAGATGGCCCAATGTGCCAAGGCAAAGGGAAGAGGGCCTTCTGTTGGTCAGTAGGATATTTTGCTTGGCACTTGTCAGTAAGTATAGGGTTTGCAACTTACCATAAACTGTAAGGCACAAAACATAGCGATTATGATACATCACTAGATAATACCCAGATGTGAAGATAGCTGGAGTGAATATTTGTAATGTTAGGGAATACCCACTTGGTTCAGTAGAATACTTGGTTTTAGTTTCATCAAACCACATTTCTTTTATGGCTCCTATATCAACAACATATGTGATGCGATCAAGCTACATGAGTCATTTGTCGACCCTGGTCGATTTTTTTTATTGCAGATTTCAAAAGAGCACAATCTCGGCATTACTGCAGTGAACCGCATGCTGATACCATCTTTAGTTCAAAAATTATGGAAGTCGGAACACCTAGAGATGTGATGAAGTGATGTGATGAAGTGGCCCTAGTTTGGCTTGTAGGTCTCCACATAAAAATTCCCGACTAATGACTCATTCAGCTTGATCGCATTACATATATGTATATATTTGCATTCTGTTCTCAGGATATCGGTGATCCAGATCTCAGGGAACATATGGTGGGCATTCTCTTCAGCAGAAGCAAGCTCACCAATCTACAGAAACAGGTAAAGTATGAGTAATCATCTCAGAACAGCAAACAATCTCTGTTTTGGCGGTGTATTTCTAGGGATCAGACATTTACATGTGTACGTGTGCAGAGCCACGATCGAAGTCTCATTATATTCTAATGTACAAATTTATGCGACCCCGCACGCCAGCCAATTGAAAGCGACTTTAGAAACTGTGACATCATTTCGATCAGATAAGTGGACTAAGCTGTTAATTGGTCAATTTGGATGCCACGTTTTTGTAATACAACAACGGGTTACTGAAGACCCGATAAAGAAGGTGCCTGCTGAATGATCAGAACCTTGATGTCAAGACGCAGTCTTGTTTTGCGTAATTATAAATCCCCAACTCTGCTCACATATCATAGACTCCTTGCTGTGCAAGGGGATATTCCATAGGCTAGGGTATGTCCCGTGATGTTCTCATATGTAATTGAATTTATTGTAATTGAAGTTCATTAGCTTATTTTGATGTCTTGTCTCTTTTGCTATTAGTGTTAAATTGAATATCACACCAATATCCAACAATAAATGTCTGTTGGATTTGCTGATCCAAGCATAAACAATTGTTGAGCATGGACATAAAAAACTCAAGGTTATTTTTGTTCCTTGCCATTCAGGTTTGCTCCCACATCGTGCAAGCCATCCGCAAGGAGACAGCCAAGATGCGAGAGGAGTGGGAGGCCAGCCTGGCCAGCAAGGCCCCCGCCACCGTGCTCAGCCCCACGGAGGACCCCCAGCCGTTCCTCTCAGCCGATGCCTACTGCTTTGAGCTGCTGTCCATGGTGTTGGCACTGAGTGGCTCCAGCGTAGGTAGGATCTATGTAGCCCAGCAAGCAGCGTTGCTGCAGGACCTGCTGGCCCTGCTGCATACGGGCACACCCAGGGTGCAAAGACAGGTGGGTGGCTTGTGAATCTGTGGACTCTGTGAATCTGTGATGAGCTCCCCTGCCACCACTGACAAAGAGAGAGTTGGGCAGAATCTTGAACACATAACTGCTGTATGGGCTCCGTGCGCCAACAAAAGAGGGCGCTCTTTCACCTAGCAATGACGTCCTATGGGCAGGACACTAGGGGATTTGTACTATGTACATGCAGTGGCCGCGCTTTGCGGCAAAATATTGCAGTCAGACAAGATGGCGTCATTCGGTCACCCCCAACTGTACATTTGTTGCCGGTGAGGGGGTACTTGTGAACGGAGCGGATACTGGCACTCTTACGCATTCAGGATAAAATTACTTAATACGTATATTCCCAAACAAAAAGTGCATGCATATTGCGTGTCCTTCACACAGAGCACTCACAACAATTCTCTGCAGAGGATGAAATGTGCCTCAAAAGCTGCTGGGACAAATATTCCTTTTGAGCAGTTACATGCACTTGAAAATATCACTGTACAAAATATAACTTAGACTTATATGACTCATGGTTCGAAATATCTGATGTGCCACAGTAATTTCACTCTTGCCATATCTTCTGGTGCTTATGGTCAGTGGTGCCATTTTCCAAGAGTTGTTATCCACAAGTTCATATATTATCACCCTTCTCCTCCCCCTCCTCGACAGGTGACCTCCATAATCCGTCGCCTCCTACCGGAGATCCCTCCAGCCCACTTTGCCAAGCTCACAGGCGTCACCACCTTACCCCCTGCCGATCTCAGCATCCTGACCCAGTCCACGGCCGACAAGACCAACGAGTCCTTCTCCGAGGACAGCAACGTGGGGATCCTTGACATCTTCCTGGCTTGCATCGCCAAGACCCTGACTGTCCAGACCAAAGTGAAAGGTGCCGGGGCAGCTGGGGTCGGAGGACAGATCCCGGGACTGATGATGAGCAGCAACAGCAGCAGCAGTGGTTCTGGAGGTGGCGGAAAGGGCACGCAGTCGCTGACCCTAGCCAGGCTACAGCAACAACAGCTGATAGTGGCAAACTCAGCGGCAGGTACTTCCGTAGCAACTGAGGAGAGCCCCTCCAAGAGATCCAGCAAGGGTCGATGGTGGATGAGGGGAAGCATGTCGCACAACATTGCTGAGAGGGTCATTGGACTCATAAAGGACATGTCGGCGGTGAGTGACTTTCTAAACTTGAAGGCATTCCAGGCAGATCAATAGTGTTGGTCTTCTCTCTCACAGCTGAAGGACTCAGATATTTGTAGCTTTTTCAACAGTTGCTTAATTTGAAGCTTGTTACAGGCTTAATATTTAATTTTGTTTTAAACGTATTTACAGCCCAGTTTATTTAAAAATTGGTGAAATAACAACAGTAGTGAGCCATTTCCCCTACTACTGCAGTTTGTTCATGACAGTTTGTCCAGTGTTACAATGCTCGGAAAATAGATGAAAAGTCTGTGCATTTTTTTTTTTGAAACGACAAACTGTCACACAAACTAGTTTATGTTTTGAAAGTTTTTACTAGAGACATGCACTAGATGTGAAACCTTCAGTTTGTCATGTGATGAAACTATTAGTCACTATTTGTTGATTACAGTAAACGATAGTTAATAAAATCACTTAATAATAACTATTCCGTGCTTTGGCAGGGCAAGCTATCGGAGGTGTGGGCTACAGTGACCAAGGGAGCCATAGCGGAGGCAGTGCTGTCACTCACCAAGCTGGATGAGACTAGGAGGCAGCCAGCTGAATGCATCAAAACACACACAGTTAGTATTGTACGGTCACAGTTGTGACAGATTATATAGGTTTAAGAGCAACTCGCATCAACCAGAACAGATTTTGGTGTCTGAATGTACTCATTTCCCAATAACCAGGCTCTGGAGGCCTAACATTTTTAGGACACCTTACATTTTAGGGGCAAACATTTTAGGCATATGCATGCTCACAACACCCTCTCTCGCATTCGCATTACGGGAAGTGAAATTGGCAGGAATATTTTGATCACGCTGAACGTCCATTGAACTACTTGAACTGCTTCAACCTTGTCGGTTACTCCAGATGCATTAATTTTCAACTTTTAAGTTTGGCGTTTAGAGCTACTACCATGCTGAATTTTGTGCGCTCTGGGAACAACTTCATTAGGCATGCCATTGTCTTGTTTAATATTTGTAATTTGTTCTGCTTGTTTTATCCAGTTGTGGTTGTCGTTGTCATCATTGTGCGTCTTGGAGACGGAGCACGTTGAGAGGCTATCATCCAGCCAATGGGGACACAGCAAGGAAGCAGGAGCTATCAAACAAAAGGTAAAATGTCTTATTTTATTGTGTCTGAAATACATCGCATCCCTGTCATTTGTATTTTGATGTGAACAAATCTCATTTTGGTTCATATTTTGCAAGGGGATGTCACTTAATAAATGTGTACATGTATTTGTTTGTGAAACTCCAAACTCAAAAGAACAAAAGTTGCAACCTCTAATACCAGTAGTTTTGCTAATACTTGTTCCAGAAATGAAACTCTGGAAACTTCTCTTCCTGAAATTGTCCCAATTTCTATATCTAGAACACAAATGTGGCCATTAGTTTTTTCTTATCGCATCTTATTTAACTCTGTTCACTGGTAGCTACATAAAGATATGGCTGTTGAGGATAACATTCTCAAGGTATTCTTTTGAAACTCTTTTAACCCTAAAGATCCCCACCCAGTCAAACTCCAACGCCAGGGTTTGTTGGAATCTGTTAGGATGAGTACTGCACTAGTAAACTGATTATGCTTTTATGTGGTTTGGCATACCACAAATGAACTGAGTCCAACTGTTTATATGTACAGCCTACCATATCGTGTTGGAATTTGCAAGGGTGAAGAACAATCACCCTAGGGGATGAGGGTTAATGTTTCACTGGACTCTTTCTGAGATTTTTTTTGTGTAAAGTTGTCGATTCCTCACAGGTCAATCACAAGTCCTTCATTCTCAAGTCAAATCACAGCTATTCAAATACACAGTGGCAACATCATCGCCTGGTCATTGTTCATCTCCTTAACTTGTACATGACCTGACTTGCAATTTTACTGATGATGAACTTGTCATGGACTTGACCAAAACCCTGAATTTGACGTACATTTAGATTGATATTTGTGTTGTCTCTCTTTGTCGAACACCAGCCCACCTGCGACAATCACGACGATGGGGAAACCCCAGCCATCATCCTGTGCAACGAGTGCGGTAATCTCTGCGCTGAGTGCGACAAGGTCTTGCATCTCCACCGTAGAACCAGGTCACACCAACGCAAGGTAGGCATCATGGATATGGGAAAACGTTTAGTTTGAGGTGCTTATAAGTAGGCATCTTGGGTGCTTGGTGTTAAAGGTAGGGTAGATCATTTGTCATTTGTGCATTTTTTTTGTTTGAAGCAAACAAAAGTGCTCAAAATCTTAGGACGGGTGGTTAACAACTAACCTGATGAAGTTTTAGCTCAGTGAATGCCATATATTCCGAGAAACAAAATTCTAGGATCTCAATTTCGATTCAAAAGTTTGGAATTGTGCTCAAAATCAGCATCCAGGACACATTCTCATTTAGCCGGTTGCAGCTGATTACGTGATGTCACACACAGAACCGACAAATAATAGCAACTGCATGCAGGCGTGTGTCGTGTCAATGCTAGTGCGTGCACCCATTCACGGATTCCCCGAATTACAAACCAACTATTAGGCCAAAAAAAAAATAAGTCGGTCTCTGGTCAGCGCGCGCGTCGATTTTAATCATGCGCGTCGATCTTTGTTATTTCCAAAATGTTCCGCGGTAGCTCCAACAGCGCCCTCTATTTCCGCACCTCAATTTTTTTTTTACCAAAGAGCACCAAGGAATGGGAAATTGCACCAAGGCAAATGATCGAAAGCACCAAGGCAAATTATGGAGGACACCAAATGTACATGAGGACACCAAAAAAGCAAAATAGTACCCACCTTGTCTGTACAACCGAAGCTTGAAGAAAAAAAAAAAAAAAGCGCGTGGCCGTGTCAATTCCGGAACTTTGGTCTGACCAGAGATCGAAGATTTTTTTTTTTTTGGCCTTAACAGAATTTTTGAAAAATGCATCATTTGACGCATCGTTGGAATTGCCTTCTTTTGTTGTTTTCTTCAAAAGTAAAGTATGCCAGAAAGAATAATTTCACAGGGCGTTTATTGCCATCCACATCTTTAAACAATAATTTAATCAGTTACTTTTGCTTAGCTGCAAATGATCTACTTCCATTTAAGGTTGGATTGTTCTTCGTACCAGTGCCAATGGAAATACACATAATGAATGTTTACTTCCAATGTGCTGCATCAGTTAAAGGGAATGTACATCATTGGCTTTTGCTGTAATTTTCAGAAATGAACTATTTGAGGGGTTAGTATAATAGATCAAATATTGTTACACTGACATTTTTGAAGTTTTGTGTTCGAAAAGGTTGAAAAACCAAGAAAAACAAAAATATTCAAGTAGTCTGGTTCCCTGACTCCACAAAAGATAAAATGGATCAATTTATAGATGATGGAAAATTGTAAGGTAAGGGAACCAGTCTAGCTGGCCTGCACCCGTATCTTGAACATGTAACCAATAGCAAACAAAATTTGGACTGAAAAAATGGTAAATTTGGAGCAGTAGTTGAAAAATAGTTAGGGTTTTTCCAACGCTGGTCGGCCGACCACCTTTGGAAATGTATACAAATATACCATTTTCTTGAAAATGACTTCACACCAGGTGCCATAATTTTATAAGATGCTTGAGACTGTTATTTGCCAACATGCTAGTAACGTATTTCGTAAAAACTTGGTAGTTTTATTTTTCGATGTTTGCAAATGTTGTATATTCCCTTTAAGGATGAAATGCTAGTTAGATCAGCTTCCCTTTATATTTCAATAATTCACTGTGTTTTTCAATTCCTTTATGTCCCTTTTAGGTTTTCAAGGAGGAGGAAGAGGCCATCAAGGTAGACCTGCATGAGGGATGTGGTCGCAGCAAGCTCTTCTGGGTCATGACCCTGGCAGACTCCAAGACACTCAAGGCCATGGTGGAGTTCAAAGAGGCTGCCTCAGGTAGGATGATGCCAAAGCGTACACATACATGTAAACTCTGTAACAGGCAACTCATGTTGGCACAGTGTTATTTTCTTCACTTTCCACTTCCGTGATGTGAACCTAGCTCAAGAGATACCACACTGACTGTTCTTCTGAAAAATGTGCTCTCCAGAATATATTCATATGAATTTGATGGACTGAAAAGACTTTCCTTATCCCCGTTAGAATGCCAGTTCAATGCAAGAAAATCACCTCATTTAATGGTAGTTACCATATCAATACTCCTGGGTACACAGAGAGACAAGTTGTGGTACATGCCTTTTGCTCCAAGTTTGACCCAGTTCAAATAAAATGGCCTCAATCCTGACCCCATAACTATAACTCCATAGGTGTTTTTGCTAGGGAACTTTCCTCAATCCTCCAAAATCCACCTTTGTGCAGAAACCAAATCAAATTAGGTTTTGCCCTACCCCGACACAAAATTCCATCTTATAACAGAAACCAAATGTTAAT
Source organism: Patiria pectinifera (assembly GCA_029964075.1). Classification (NCBI taxonomy): domain Eukaryota; kingdom Metazoa; phylum Echinodermata; class Asteroidea; order Valvatida; family Asterinidae; genus Patiria; species Patiria pectinifera. Next base: position 23,728,450 of record CM057135.1, read on the forward strand.
TCTTTGAATTTCGTTTTCATATTGTATCAATTCCCACAAAAAAGGGAAGTATAGCTGAGTTGGAAGTCTTTACATCCTGCAAAATTGACCTCTGGTGGCTTGTGAAGGACATGGGAGGGTTAGGGTTAATTAAACATTTGAAATTTCTACCCAGACTTTTGAACATATTCTATTTTTGTGCTCTCTACACAAGGTAACACAGCGAGTGCAGCAGCAGGCAGCGCCGTCGGCACCTGCCGCTTCTGCGGCTCCATGGCCACCAGCGGCCTGCTGGCCGTGGGCAGCGTCTGCGACGACCCGGACTGCCAGCGGCACATCCGTAGCGCCTGCACCAAGACGCTGAGCTGTGGCCACCTGTGCGGCGGGGTCAAGGAGGAGGAGTCGTGCCTGCCGTGCCTCCATGGTTGCAGCAGGGATGCTACGCTCAAGCAGGATGCTGATGATATGTGTATGATCTGCTTCACGGAGGCCCTAGCTTGCGCTCCTGCCATTCAGGTATTTTTAAAGAGTATATATTGAGAGGGCCCTTCACAAATGTAATCAAACAGAGCCCCCAAAGTGTGGAAAGTTGCATGAGACAATTATGCATTACAACTAGGTATTACAGTTTTACTTCATTATTCTTAAATGAGTAGTACAGTGGAACGCTGCTATACCGAACACCACTATACAGAGCATTCTGCTATACCGAACGTCATCCTTGGCTCCCGGTTTTAATGTACAAAACGTACCGAACATCGTTGTTGAAAAAATTCAACAGATAAACAAAAAACCTACCGGTTGTACATGTATTAAACACTGTTTGGGCCACTTTTAATTCCGAAACATCAAACCACCCATGGTTACATCGTGTTTGAATGTTGAAGAGCAATAGATGGCTATTATTTGCCAAAGGAATAAAAGGGAAAACCACCCGTTGCTGTAGTTTTGTGACAACTCGTGCGGCGGCGGGATGTGAGAAATGTCAGTTCAGTGACTTCACTATTGGTCAAAAGAGGGTACCGGTGGTTCAAAATCGCTGTACCGAACGATCCTTATTACGAACACTTTCTGTGGATCCCACGATGTTCGTTATAGTGGCGTTCCATTGTACAAATGTTGTTTTCTTTTTCATTTCAGAAAAATTGGATTTGCTTGACAATTATATACAAATAGTGGATTTGACATTTATTGGGTGACAATCAGTTAGGAATTCCACTACGTACAACTGTCACAAATTCCTTTGACAGCTTGATGACAGCCTGATGAATGTCAATGTTACATTGCCATCGCGCAGTATATACTCCACAGTTTTGCTTGTGGTAGACAAAAGAAAAACTATAAAAGAATGTGGGCTCCAGGTAAAAATTGTTAATCTGATTGTGTTTGAGTCCCCCACTAGCGAAACTTACCCCATGATTGATATGTCTGGCCCATATTTTCCCTGTGTAGTTGGACTGTGGCCACGTATTCCACAAGCACTGCTGCCAGAATGTACTGGAGAGGCAGTGGGTGGGACCACGGATCACCTTCGGCTTCTCTCAATGTCCCATCTGCAAGGTGAGCAACTCCATACCGATAGACACTCATACTTTCATGGGAATTCCTTAATCTTGTACGTGTTTGGCAAACTTTTCACAAACTATTTTAACATTCAAAACATTTAGCCGATATCTCACAAAGGCTGCTACCTGCCTAGTACGTTGCATGCGGGAATGGCATGGGACATAGATTTGACTCATATTAAAAACGTTTAACACAATAAACCACATAAAATATATCTGCTTGACTTGGTAACATCATATGCTGCCGAGGTCATGTTTTGCCCGGGGTGATGTTTCCACACAAACCTGGACTTACATAGTGATATGCACGGTGCCCCCTTTGCATCATTTGGAAAAGAAAAATAACGGAATCCGTCACGTTCTGAGTGATAACTACAGTCAGCTACGAAGCACTGTCCCCATTTTCCAGTCTGATTCGTTCTTAACTAATGTCTGAGAAACTTCAAGTAGAAAATGTTCCCCTAAATCGCCTGTATGACATCCTATGGTAAAAATGGCGGACGAGACTTTGTTTGGAACGATCACTATTGGAGACGACACTTCTAATGCATAAATATACTTGCCAATCATTCAAGGCAGAATTTCCCCAGGAGGTGATATAGTACTAAGGTCCTTCTAATGCGTTCTAAATTATAAGTTAAGTGGCATTTACAGTCACCCTTGATTATTTGTGAACGAAAACTGGAAGAACGATAACATTTGGCCCACAACTGACATATGATTGGTGGTGTGGTGCTGGGTGTTGCAGAGTGCATGGCTTCCAGCGTCAGATGTATGAGGTGCAACTTGCATCACAGCAAGAAAGCTCAGCGGGAACGCTGACATAAATCCATGTTGACCACTGTGGTTATTTGATGTCTGTCTTGAAGATAAAAGCCACGTTTTAACATTTTCCAATTACCCTGAAGAGTACCTAACGATTTAATGACAGATACCTTACTCAAAGTGAAGATAGCATTAGTATCAAATACCCTCTGAAATTATTTCACCTGACATGGCATTTTTGGAAGAACCCAAACAAAATGAAGGTGGCTCCATCCTGTGGCAGAAGTCGACTTCTATACTCGGCGTTGACACTACTAGAGTCCCTACCACTCATGGCTTTTTTCCTCCCATTTCAGGCTGACATGCAGCACAAGGTGCTACGCGATGTCCTGGCCCCGATCGTTGACCTGCAGGCTGATGTCCGACGCAAAGCCCTGATGAGAATGGAGTACGAGGGACTGCATAACTGTGAGGCCATCACCACGCCTGGAGCTCGGTTCTACAACGATCCCGCAGGCTTTGCTATGAACAGATACGCATATTACGTCTGCTTCAAGTGTAAAAAGGTATGCCAAGGGGAAGAGTCCCTTTGTTTTAAACAAAATTGAACCCCAAAGACTGTTTTACTCTCCTGCTGTCTGAACAGTCACAGACAGTAAAAAAATCCATCCTCTTCCCCCATGTCCCCTGCAATGCCTTTTACATTGGCTAGTCACCAACAGTCAGATCATATTTCAAGCAAGCACTGTGACAAGTCAAATTCAGTCAACCGACAAAAGCAGACAAGCGGTAGGCACAGCTGGCGTATCAATCACCTACAGTCAAAGCATAGCTGCATCAAGTTACATAAACACTCACAGCAAGTCAATCCTGCTTTATGTAGGCTGGGAGCTCTTAACTGTTAAAACAGTCGTGTGAGAGTTAATGACATGGCTGGGCATTTCGAAGCTACTAAGGGTATTTTTTTAACGCTTTTTTGATAACTAGCACCAAAGTGCCTGTTCGTGGAATTTTCAATTACAGTAATGACCTGACGTGACTGTCCATGTTAATTGTATTCTAATTGTGGTGATCAGAGGTAGTTTGTTTGTGACTAGCATTCACCAGAGAATATGTCTTTTGCATTGGATATGACTTATCATGCCTTTTTGCATGGCTAATGTACATACTTGTATATGCACAAATCTGTACAAGTAAATGATTTTTAATTTTGAGGTAGAGAACCTACACTTCTGCATTGGTGTCAGACGTGTGATTTCAATCTACTGGTCCCAATTTGTACACTTCCCCTCTGTCGTTCTTCTCTTAAAACTGATGGATATTTTATTATACAAATAATGATTGTTTATGAGTGCAGTGGTAAGAATAATTTCAAGAGGTGACAGATGGAATGTTCCATTCCACAAGGAGAAGCCAAGTGCAATGGAACATTCCATCTCTCATCAAATGAGATTATTCTTTCAATTGTATGAATGTGAAACATTCATTATTTGTTTTGTACAACACCTGAATAAATCCTCGTCATCAGATTGGTCAGAGCCACCGATCTTGTGACCGTGCAATGAAACTTCTACTTACCGTGGACTAGAAGTGCTATTTTGGCCGGGCTGTGAGTAGAGACAAATAGTTCATTGACATGTGATCTACAACCCACCAATCAGACGATGGGGATTTATTCAGGCATTGTATAATTGTTGATATAAACTGATGGGTGATTTTATTTGTGGTTAGGCTTACTATGGAGGTGAAGCTCGATGTGACCAAGACCTGGGGGTACAAGGCGACTATGACCCCACGGAGTTAGTCTGTGGAGCTTGCTCAGATGTCTCCAGGGCTCAGGTACGCATATGTTACATGTTTGATGTGCTTCGTGTATGTAGATGAAGTGTAAGCATGTCACTTACAAGAACACATGTATTGGCCAAATTCAAATTGGGTGCTTAAGTGAAAAATGAAAAAAAAGTGGAAACTGCTGACTGAGAGAATTGATCTTAAGAGAATATAACTCAAAAAAGCCAAAGGGTCTTAAATTTTGGGCTCCGCTTGGTTTTTCTTTTACATCAGATCATCAAACTTTTTTGGACATGCCTCAATGATTAACTTATGTGGTCAGTCTATCAGGTGAAATAAAATCAATTGTGTTGGATTTTACAGCATATATCTTTGCATACACACACAAGCATTTAGTTTTATTTCTGTTAAAAATTGAAATCTTGAGATTTGACATTTTCTTGTTATCTTCATACCCTTTACAGTAACTCTGAAATCAAATATAATGGGGCTCCATTCATTTTTTTCATATTGAATAGTCCACATTGTACTTCGTTGAAGTTTTTGTTGTATATAAATTTTTCCAGAATGGAAACCTATTAGGTAATTTAACTTATGTCTATGTGATTGCCAGATAAAAAAAAAACCCAACTATAATCTTATTAGGGTGGGACTCAATCCCATGTTCGCTGTTGCAGACCATACTTGCTTGGGTTGTCTTGCAAATTTCAATCTGACATGACATCTGGTTCCACAATCAGAGCCTGGGTTTTGATCTTTTTTGGTCTTTTTTGGTCTTTTAGTCAGCAAGATGTTTTTTTTTGTTCAATATGAGTTTCAGCCCTTCGTTGAACTAACATGCCAGTTAGGTTAGTGAATGTTAAAACCCAATATGAAGACTTGACATCTTCCCGATGCAAATTCCATCAAAATAAGTTAAATTTAAACTGAGTTTTTTTCCTTCTGTGTTGATTACCAGATGTGCCCCAAACATGGAACCGATTTTCTAGAGTACAAGTGCCGCTACTGCTGCTCAGTGGCGGTGTTCTTCTGCTTCGGCCGGACGCACTTCTGCAACGCCTGCCACGATGACTTCCAGAGAATCACCAGCATTCCCAAGCCTGATCTACCACACTGCCCAGCAGGTAGGGTGCTACAAAAGATTAGGTTAGGGAAAGGGGACAAAAAACAGGAATGGGAAGGGCCTGCAGATTGATCTACCACACTGCCCAGCAGGTAGGGTGCTACAAAAGATTAGGTTAGGGAAAAGGGACCCAAAAAAAACAGGAATGGGAAAGGCCTGCAGATTGATCTACCACGCCGCCCAGCAGGTAGGGTGCTACAAAGGATTAGGTTAGGGAAGGGGGGGGGGGGGGGTGGGGTGGGCCTGCAGATTGATCTACCACGCCGCCCAGCAGGTAGGGTGCTACAAAAGATTAGGTTAGGGAAAGGGGGGGTGGTGATGGGGTGTGCCTGCAGATTAATCTACCACACTGCCCAGCAGGTAGGGTGCTACAAAAGATTAGGTTAGGGAAAAGGGACAAAAAACAGGAATGGGAAGGGCCTGCAGATTGATCTAGCACGCTGCCCAGCAGGTAGGGTGCTACAAAAGATTAGGTTAGGGAAAAGGGACAAAAAACAGGAATGGGAAGGGCCTGCAGATTGATCTAGCACGCTGCCCAGCAGGTAGGGTGCTACAAAGGATTAGGTTAGGGAAAAGGGGGGGGGGGGTGATGGAGTGTGCCTGAAGATTAATCTACAACACTGCCCAGCAGGTAGGGTGCTACAAAAGATTAGGTTAGGGAAAAGGGACACAAAACAGGAATGGGAAGGGCCTGCAGATTGATCTAACACGCTGCCCAGCAGGTAGGGTGCTACAAAAGATTAGGTTGGGGGGGGGGGGGTCATGGGGTGGGCCTGCAGATTAATCTACAACACTACCCAGCAGGTTCAGTCCAAAACTGAATTTGAAATTTCATTCCTGTAATTTGCAGCCAGTCCGGGGACAAATGCGGTTAATTGCTATGTGGCAGTGGAGGTTGCTATCATCAAGAGGAATCAAGTCCAGTCTCGGCCAGCACCAGCGCTCCCCAGGAAAGTCCGAGCATACCTCACGCACGCTGCATTCAAACTGATGCATGCTTGTGAGATATACTCAGAATTTGCTGGGAAGTGCTGCCAATATTGCCAATACTTGATTTGGTTCATCTTGTTGATAGCGACCTCGCTTGCCACGGATCGGCCGTAAAAAGGGGTAAAAAATCCAAATGCATTATCAGACCAAGACTCTTAGGAGGTTGCCTTGCTTAAAGGTAAGGCAAGGGCTCCAAGATTTTTGTGAATTTGGTGACAGGTGGTATAGTAGTAATGGACACTTGGGGCTTAAAGTTCAAGCATTCGAACAGTGCCATGTTAAAACTAGATGACAGAATTTGGCTAACTGGGCTGAATATTCGTGGAGGAAAGGCGCTTTAAATTTTTTAAAGTTGCATCTTAAGATCCAGTTGCTCCTTGGCAATACTCCAGGACCCATTTTATGGTTCAGCTTACCAGGGATTTTTGTGCTTATGATAACCATTCTCTGCCAACCGTACTAGCACTGAAATTCTGCCTGAATCTTGTAATGACAGAATGCTTATTGGCTAATGTTATGATGTGCATAAATCTTTGCAGGTCCCAGGGCAAAGCAGCTTGAAGGCGACGAGTGCCCGCTACACGTGGAGCACCCAGTGACGGGAGAGGAGTTTGCACTGGGCTGTGGGGTCTGCAGGAACGCCCACACCTTCTGATGAACATCCCAAAGGAGGGAGTCACCGATACTGAGAGAGAGAGGAGATTTGGTGGCTGTGGAAGGGGACTGTTGCACTCCACAACACTTCAGAATGTGCTTAACCAGTTCACGCCAGGATTATTATGACCAGAATGGAACGAGGCCCAGGATTTATTTGACTTTATCTCAAACCAGGCGGGTTACAGCCATCACCCTCGGTCAGCACACTCATATTTCTGGCCTCGCTCGCTGCGAGTGAGTTGCTGACAGATATTTTCGGCCTCGCTCCCTGCGTGTTTATCTGTCATCCATTCCAAATACCGCAAACCTTTTGCGTGTATACAAGGCCTCCAGCGCGAACTGGTTAAAAAGAATGTCCCCATTATCTACATTGTCATCTCCACAGGGTCGAATAGCCATACGCTCTGAAAGATGCTATCCTCTGATAGGCAAATGAGCACATTCTAATGCACTCCACATGGAGATATCTATACATCCAACCAACAGGCAAAAAAATACACTTAAGGGTTTAAGTTGTGTGGGCTACTCTTTCCCACAAAACGAAAGTGGTCATATTTTGTAAAGAATACACAAGTCATTACCTCTCAACCTTTCTCAACTACAAATGCTTTGTATGTCTCGAGGTGTGTTTTGGGAATTGTTATCTGCTAGTTTTGATGCCATATTATTTTACGTAGTCTCAATAATCAGGACTTAAACCAAACTTGAAGACTTCTCACTGATTGTGTCCTTGAGCAAGACATATTTCTCTAAGTGCTTATGTACACACAGAATGAGAAGATTCAAGGTTGTTGATTTCTGGTTGTATACATGTACAACAAGGAGTCTTTTATATAAATTTAAAAAATAATAATAAAAAAAAAGGAAAAATGCTACTCAATGTTGTTTTTGACCTCACTGTTTTAAGAAAGTTTGTGCATAATTATATGCTCATCCAACAGGGGTAGTGGTAAGTGCTTACTGTAAAAGTCCTGTGTTACTTATTAATTTGTTTTAAAATTATTGAGCGTAATGTTAGGGACGTACCGGTTAAAGGGAATCATGTATCAATCAGAAATACATAATTAGATTGAGGGTCCATATTTTCAGAACGTGCTTGACGAATGAAAACTTGGAAATCGCCAATTTAAATACACATTCCTGAATGCAGTTGTGGAACATCTCTTTCATGAGCGAAGTGATGTCCTCAAGACAGATGTGAGTAGTAGATTTCAATCACTGAGTCTGAAAATTCCTGATACTAGAAAATATACACAGCCGAGTTAGGTGCTGGGTTTTTTTTCAAAATTGAAATCACCCAAATTAACCAATGGAAAGAAAGGGGGAAAGCAAACAAAAAAGAGCAACAAATATAAAAAAATAAAAAAATCTATAAACCTTTGAGAACAAAGTGAAAAAAAAAGAAAAAAAAAATTGAAAAAGCACAAAAACAAAACCAAAATTATATTCCGAACTATTGGTTTAAATCTTCATAAAATGTCTGTGTGAAGTTTATATAAGCCATTGTGTATCAAGGCTGATTAATTTTGAGGTTTGTTTCCGGTAGAAGGGATTTATATTTATGAAATGTCATGACATTCTCTCCCAGTTCCCATTTGTATCATTCACTCAGGACTCCATATCCTGTGATATTTAACTCTTTTAATATATTCTCTGAATTTACTAACGCATTTAACATCATATAATGCTTCCTAATGCAACCATCTGCGTTGCACAGTCCTAGATTCTATGTAGCTAGTAATGTTTCCGTGGTTTGTGTTCCATCTTTATGTCAGCATTATGTTCCCGCATAATTTCCCGAATTTAGCGATAGCAACAAAAAAATGTCTGTTTCAATGAGATTTGTATTGATTGTGCATATTAATTTTGTATCGGTTCCAGTGACTTGGATCAAAAATAGATCAAAAGGCTTTGACTGATACAAAGAGACAATCAAGTGTTAAAAATGTTAAAAGATATAGTCAAGTAGAAGATTGTGCATTTTTGCTGCAGTTTGGCATGCTTGGTTTTTTTTCAATGATGTGCAATGCTTAATTAATTTCAGCCCATTTTTTTCTCCTCAGAATATTTCCTTTGACATTGTGTTGTTGGATGGGAATGTTTCAAATTGTATTTGATGCAGTATTAACTCAGTATAGTTTCTGATATTTCTCGGACAAGGCTAACATTTACTTGCTGATTAAAGGTTTTTGTTACTACTATGAAACAGGGTTTTCTCTATAAAACTAAAAATCGCGGTATTGTCGCTGATAAAGTAAGCCTGCAGCAGCAACCTTAACAATGTCTAGAGGCAGCGCTACACTTTCTGTTCATGCTGCTTAAAGTCAGAGATGGATTAACGAAGTAATGCAGAAATATTGTAGAAACATAGAAAGTCATGTGTTGGTTTATTGTTTGATATAATTTGCCTTTAATGATAAATCAAACTGTGTGTGAATGCACAAGAGTGCGAATGCACAAGAGTGCTGTTCATGAAAAATAAAAACTGGAGTATAAGTTCTCATGATTCCTTGATGAATATTTCTCCAGAACTCATTTTATTCCGCAGCAACCTTACTAAGTAAAATTGTAGCTTATTTGACCAGAATACTATGTGTAGTACAGTAGTAGACTCAGTCGGCCAAATTTGGATTTTTATGAAGAAAAAAATATCGAATATAAATTACTATCTACCAAATGAAATGATTGTATTATAATAAGAGGAAGATAATCTTCCTGAATGATATAAATATGTACCATTGAGATGAAAAAAATGTATAAGTGTGGCGGGAATTATTGTGACGGGAATTGTGTGATTATACAAACAAATGTATTGTGATCTTAACGTTTTGTACTCAAGTAGTAGGAAAGAATTAAGGAAGGAAAAAAGCTATTAATTGATCACAATGGGAACCCATACTTGTAAATCTAATTTTTGGAAATGTATACCTAGAGTAGTAGATAGCCTATACATGTACTTGGACATTTTAGGTACCGTTAAATGAGTGCCTACGGAGGTTGATACTTTTTTTCTCTCTCAAATCTATGTATGTGTAATCCAAGACGATAATTTGATATCCCAAAAGATTTGTTATTCAAGCCTGGCATGCACTGCTGAAGAGTTATTGCCCTTAACCCTAAAAATCGCCAACCACCAAACACCAACACAAGGGTTTGGTGGAGTCCAGCTGTTAAGTGCACAGTTTAATAGCATTGCAAAGATAAGGAATGTTCCTAGGAAATCATACTAGGGAGTTGGGTTTGCGTAGACTTGTCGTCGAGAGTACATTGCATGCACTGCTGAAGAGTTATTACCCTTAACCCTAAAAATCGCCAAACACCAACACAAGGGTTTGGTGGATTCCAGCTGTTAAGTGCACAGTTTAATAGCATTGCAAAGATAAGGAATGTTCCTAGGAAATCATACCAGGGGGTTGGGTTTGCGTAGACTTGTCGTCGAGAGTACATTGCCTATTTTTTTTAAATTCTTTTTATTTCCATACCAAACTCAAAAGTTAATTTCAAAATGCACCAGGGCAGCTATGTAGATTTGTGAGTTGGACTGGCTGGTCCGTGCACGATTCATTTGAGTTTTTGGAAATCTGTGGAAGAAATGTGTCAACGAGTAAAGCCCCGTATTTGTGTGATTATAAAGAGTAACATGTGAACCTGTCAATTAATGTTGTATCTATCGATAGCCAATTTGTGATCATTTATATGCCGCGGTGTCTTTGTAATTGCCCTGATTGATGTCTTTGGTGAGCGTGACTATTATGGTTGTAAGACCTAATGACAGAAAACAATGGATGAGTAATGTTGTAATAAGCAATGTCTGAAAAAAATGTAAATATATAATAAACAACATGGTGGACATGTTGAACAAAATTCCGTGTTTTATTTGTGTATCAAAAGTATGCTGTATGTATGGCTCCCCCCCCCCCCAAGAAAGGCCTCGTAATATAATTGAACCAGAAGAGTGATTCGTCAGTGGGCTTGTGGGGGCCCATCATTTTGGGTACACGCTTTGAAGCTCTCAGGATCACTTATGGATACCTCTGGTTCAAAACCACTTGATGCCATTTTTTTCCGACCCATTTATGGGCGGGGCCATGACATTAAAAAGTGGCGGGCTTTGATATTAGCCATTTTCGCATTTGGACAGCGCATCCAAGTGCTACATCATGAGAATAAAATAATTTTGCGTCTGTTGGGGATGGGCCACATTTTTAAAAACAGGGGGGGGGGGGGCGTAAACAGAAAATCTAGCTATAACAGCCATGTTTTTTTTCTTCAAATCGATATAATGAATAGGGGTGGGCAGAATGTTTACATGTCAAATCAAACACCTTTTTGCCCCTTTGGGGGCGTGTCAATTTTTTTCTAAAAAGGGGGCACCCTTGCATTTGAACAAATTAAACGATCTAACGCATTTAATTTACTTTGTAAGACATTAAATAACCAAACTACGTTTCCATGAAATTTTAGCTATTATGTCTGTTTTATGCGTAAAACTAAAGTGTTCACAAGCAGGTGGAAAATAGTGATGAATAATTATTTCACATGAAAGGCCAAATTTATGTCGTTTGTCAGCAAATTAAAAGTGTATTCTACTACTCTACATCCGTAACGTATCTCAAATTGCTATCTCATTTGACAACTGAAACTGACACAAAATTTGATTGTTTAATAAAATGTACTAATTGTCCGGGTTTTTTTACCGGTCCCTTATATTTTTAAAAACATACTTTTTTTAATCCACCCAAAGGAAAGACGTTATTAAAATCCATTTGTTAAAACAAATGGATTTTAAGAACAAAATTGTAAGGTTTTTTAGCAGTGCCCGTTCAAAAAGTACTCTCTCTTGCATAAAAGAGAAATACAATTTAGAATTTTTGCTTTTCAATTTACTGTTTAAACTGCTCAGGCCAAATTGAGAAGAACATTGGGATAGGTTTGGAATATCTTGTTATTTCTGTTTTCCACCCCCCCCCCCCCAATTATAAAAGGTGTACCGGCCCTTAAAGAGAAAGTTTTTTTTGCGAAATTGTGTTTCAATGTTTAATTCTCAACTCTGGCTGCAAGCAGTCATGATAGATGGCTTTCCTTTCCTCACCCAAAGATACTATAGAGGGAAGACAGGACATTGGGTATCTATTTGTACGGTGACCTTTGAAACACTATGATGTCAATTGGGCTATGGAGAAGCTTACGGCAGGCAGGTATAAACGCGCATGGCGCTAATGTGAATTATCGGGTTTAAAATCCGAGCGGGATTTTTAAAGATGTAGAAAAAAAAACGTTAAAAAGAGCAATAGACGGAGAAATAAATTAATAAAAGGAAAATTAAAGTAGTGTGAATGAAAAAAGTAAATTTGAGGAAAAAAAGTTGAGATTAAGCAATGCTTATCGGAGAAGTTTTTATTTGTTTTATTTTGATTTTTTAGTATTTTTTGGGGGGTTGGGGTGGGGGGGGGGTTGGACCGGAGATAGGGCTCCGTGGACAATAGGTAAAACCGAGCAGCGATTGCTTAGAAAGTTTACAACTTGTAGCAACTTGGCAAAAAATATGTTCATTCAATTCCCAAGTATAATAGGTGTTTCATTATCATTGACTTTTTTGCTGATGAGATACAAATTACAAAAATATTTGACTAACTGGCCTTACTTAGAAAATCAGTTTTAGAATTATTGCATTCTTTGGTACGGAAGCCCGCCTGTGTCTGGTTTCTAAAGTGCGGAAAAATAATATTTTGGCCAGTAATTCGAAAAAGGTTTTTCACAATATCACAAAATTTGACTTTTTTAGCAAAAGTTTTTGAGATTATTAACCCTAAAGGGGCCGGGTTATTTTGACCATCTCTCAGCCGGGGGGGGGGGGCGGATTCCGCCCCCCCCCTAAGATCTCGGCCATCGAGTGACGAAAAATTTTGAAACTCGGCACATGCATAGAGCAACTCTTCCTAAACATACCCAAGAAATTTCATGACTATAGGTCAAAGGGTTTTGGAATTATGGCTAATTAATTATTCATATGTACGAATGGCAATTCTGCTCTGTGTACACGACGTATATGCGAAAATTAAGTTTTTACGGCGCGTAGCGCCGAAAAAATTTTCGCTACGCGGCAACCCGTGGTCCGATTTTTATGTTTTTGGTATCAAAAGATGCGCAAAGCTCGAGGCTAAAAAGTCATAACAGCTCGGGTCGCGAAAATTTTTTTTTAGAGGCTATCACGGAAAATGTTGAGGGGGGGGGGCAGATTCCGCCCCCCGGCCCCTTTAGGGTTAAGACAATTATTTCATTATTTTGTTTAGAATATACTGTTGCTCTTAAAACGTTTAACTGTACTGAAAAGTAGAGAACCCTGTATTTTTATCTCAATATTTGGTTCCATTTAATTCTGGAAAAAGAATTGTATCACTATGCATGACATCGCATGTAAATATTATTGTTGCAAGGCATGCTTTCTTACATTTAGTAAATACCTTCGTGTATGTTTTGTTTTATTTTCTGAGCCCTTACGGCGTGGGGCCACAGGTGCCAGGGGCCCGCTTTAAGGCCCCGGAAAATGCTGGATTCTGGATACACTGTGATGAAATACACTGGTATACTGAAACTTATAAAACACGAAAGGATGTTTTTGGTTCAAGTTAAAACAAATGGTTCCACTGGAAGCGGATGAGTTTCTGTTCATAAATATATTCCTTCCCATAGTTCTAACTTACCAAACGATGTAGCTCTCGATATATTTGCAGTGCTATTTGTTTGTTACAAGGAATGGCAAATATAAAAGACTAAAAGACCAAATGCATCTTGATGTTTATAATAGGTAGATGGCAAGTTTGGGGCAAGGCAAGGATTTATCGGTCTACTGAGTTTTTAAGAGGAAAACTTGCATGTGCAAAGTGTAAAACATGAATAGCTTTTTATTAAAACAAAACTACACTGGAATTGGCGTTAAGCACGACTAGTTTCAATGGAAGCCCGTCCCACTCCTATTAGGTTAGGGGATGTGTGAGTACAGAATGCTAGGAACGTCAATGAAACTTTGAAATGAAAAGAAACACCTTTAGGCCAAAAAAAAAGTCTCCGGTTTCTGGTTGAGATGATGTCTCAAAACCGCCAAACTCACTGGTTTGACTGGAATCCTGCTGCTGCACAATTTGATCGTGTTTTTGATGGGGTTATGATCGAGAATCAGCTTTATGTGGCCTCTATGGACTCCCATATATTTGCACTAAGTTTAGTCGGGCACCATTTGCAGTCATCAGCCGACATTTGAAGCAAAAGTCAGGTAAATAAAAAAAAGCCGCATCGCCGCACCACTTTTTGAGCAAGCTCCATACCAGAAACCGGAGACTTTTTTTTGGCCTTAGGGGAAAGGTGTGAACATTTGACCCCATTGAAAGATCGAATGGAAAAATTCGTGGCAAGCATAATCAACTTTGTCATAGCCGAGGTTATTGCTTTCGGGTCAAAGCTTCTTGAGGCTAATTGCTTCGGTCCACCGGTTTCCCACAAAAGATGTCGGTCGTCTATTCATAGCTGAATAATAGACTATAACACAAAGAACCGTTCCCTGATCCGGGCCGAGTGGGCACAAAGTTGGATGGTGCAAGCAGAGTGCGGTGTGACTAAACTTCAAAATGACCTATCAGGATGCACCCCTGCATTACAATTCCCATAGACACCCTGCAGTGCTGAATGCACATAATTCAAAATTCTTTTAAAAATACTCCGAACTCTCACAGGTATTTAAGCTGAACACAAAAATGATGATCAGCATGTCATCTTTGAACTTTCTTTTCATTTGTTGGTGTGTTGACATTGAATTTTTGAGAAATTTTCACCCAAAGAAGACGACCCCTATTTTCCCCAAAGCGGAAAAGTAGCCATCTTGAAAAACGACACCTCCACAACATGGCAAAATCGCGCCACTTTCGAGCCTAATTGCCTCCTAAACACCGGCGGCGGAACGATTTTGAAAGTGGGGGGGCAGTTGCGATCCAGGGTAATTTGGTTGGAGGACTACTGCGAGCGCGCAGCGCGAAGCCCTTATGGCGTGGGGTCCGGGGCCCGCTTAAGGGCCCCGAAAAAATTTTGATTCCAGATGCTCTGTGGTGCAATCTGAGGCGATGCCTGGTCACTTTCCCCTGATTTTTGTTTAACAGAAGTATTTAGAATTATAAGAAGAAAATTTGTTTTGTTTCAAATACATACTCCTGTTCTTGTAACGTTTCTTCTGTTTTCAAATTTAGAACGTGTATTTAATGTATAAATTGTTCCAAGATCGATGCTTTCTGATGTTTAACCATTTGAACAGTTCCTAAATGTCTTATCAAAAGTTAAGATTTAGTATTAAGTGCGAGAACAAATTGCATAAACATTTCATATACATGTAACTATTCATTTAATTCAAGTTCGAAGTCGGCGTAATTTAACCAATCTAAGACTTAAACAGGGAGTAATCAGGCTTACATGTAGGCCTACATTGCACTCAGACCTCTGCTCAATGGACTGGGCAGTACCATTTAGGGACGGGGTTCCTGTACCCTACAGTTGCAAGCAGTGGATGATTGACAACTCCATGCAGCTAGAGTAGTACTAGACAAGATTTTCTTTTGTTGATGTTTGACCGAGCGTACACAACCAGACTACTATTTATGGTTGTATTTTTTTTGTGACCCGATAAAAGTGGGGTATGCAATGGCCCCCGCCCCTGTTCCGCCGCCGGTGCTCCTAAATGCCTAGAATTGGAAGCCCCAAGTCCGGGCCAGAGTTTCGTTGTCATATCTCTTCAATTCCCCAATTTCATGGCTTTCAGAACTCTTGAAATAAAGAATATTTTGAGGGTATATATTTATATTCATGAGCTCAATCGGCGGACGGATTTAGGCCTATGTACCGGTGTGCACCCATCGGATACAGTCAGAGCCGTATATAGAGAGTTGCGACTTAAGGGTCGCACTGTTTGGAATATACTGTTTTTATACAATTCGTACACAAAAGTCCCATGCTGCACTGTACACATAATGAATGGCCGTTCTGGTTCAACAGTCAATGAATGGCGCCTACGTACATACGTATGGATGGATGCATTGCAGACGTATTGCAATAGGACCCATGTAGTACAGCCAGTGCGAGTATATACTGACAGGAAGGTAAGAATTTAATATTTTCATAAAAAAAATACCCGAACTGTAAATGAACATTCTAACCAAGTGCCTTATTGGCTCTAACTCCATGAGAAAAGGATTGGGGTTGGTTTTAGTGACACCCTATTTGAGCCAGGTTTGGTTTGGCATGGTCGGGTGAAAAATCAATATGCATGTTTATGTGCACGTTCGGTTGAAAATAGTGCTGTGCTTGCCATTCAGTACCCCAAAACCAAAATAGAATTTGGAAGTTGATTAAGCAGAGCTAGAGCTTCCTATATGTCCGCAGTGGCCTATTTTTGGTTGTTAATGATTGGATACCTTTTGTAATAGTTTTGTTGCAATTCATTGTCTTCATTTGTTATATACTAGTGCAGGGCCAGTTGAAAATGTGCCTGTTCGGGAGGGGCAAGTTGAAAATGTGCCTGATCGGGAGGGGCAAATTGCTTGACCGCTGGGTTGCATTCTTGCAGAGTTTTTGAAAACTGCTCGTGCAAACAACGCACGCGATTCAATGGTGTTCTTTTCACAGGTTGAACGCACACTCACGTAGTAGGTATTTATGGAGGATTCCAGACTTTGCCATGGGTCTGGGGGTAGTACAGGGTCAAGGGGGAGGCGGATACCAGACTTTATCCCGCCCCCTTTGATCTCTGCCCCCACCCCTCTCCCTTGATATCTGCCCTCGCCCCTCCCTTGCCCCTCTCCTCTCCATGATCTCCCAATATGCCCCCGGCCAAAACCGGGCTCAATATCTCTAGTCTTGAAGATCTCTCTCTGTCTAGCCGGTGAGTCTGATTGCTTATAAATCTAAAAGTCTGACCTCTTAAAAAAATTTAAAAAAAATTATATTGATATATATAAATGATGGATATGATTAGGCCAATCGTTAAGGGATTTTCTAGATGGAATAAAGCCACGCTGCGCGATTACGTCCAGCGATATAATGTACCGTACAATCAAAATGTTGCTCTTACGCGTAAAGTCTACATCAACGGGATAAAAAAATACGAAGCTCAATTTAAAAACTTGAGGAAAAAGAAGCTGCATGAGCTCAAACAGATTGTAGACGATTATGATCTAGAATATAACCCGTCGGGTTATAAAGGTCGAGTTTTGAAAAAAGATTTACTCTCGGCGATTCAAAACTCTAGGCAACCCGAGGGTTTTCAAGAGGCTGAGTTCAGAGCGACGAGAAGATTTAGAAACAACTTTAGAAACTGGGAACTGATTCCTAGACTTTTTAACGACGATTTAGTCAGATTTTTTGATACGCACAAAGATCAAATAGTAAATAAAATCAAGTCAGAATTGAGAGAGCTGAGAGGTTTAAAAATGGAGCTCACAATCAAAATAAAATACGAAAAAACCAAAACGGATGGTACAATCGAAACGATCGAAGCTATACATTATACCGATCAGAGAGTCGTTTTAAATCAAAGTCAAATAAAACAGGTTTTAAAAGAAGACATCGACCAGCTATTTAAAAAGGATGAAAGGTATACGAATCAAGGATCGGGTTGGGTTTTAAAAAAGATAATGGCGTTGTATATCAACATCAACAGGTTTAACCCCGTGAGGGGTAGTTCTTATATTGACCTACCAAAATATATCAAACAGAAAACGGCGATGATAAACATTAAAAACAAAGACAACGAGTGTTTGAGATGGTGTTTGAGAGCTGCTCTTGGCTTGTATACGGATAAAGTAAAAAATAACATTAAAAAAAATCCTAAATATAAAATTCATAAAGAAGAACCTGTTGTATACACCAAAGACGACGGACTCAAATTTAAAGGCGTAGACTTTCCAACACCGATCGACCAGATACCAAAGATAGAAAGACAAAATAATTTAACCATAAATGTATACGGTTATGAGGAAGAAATATATCCGTTATACGTGTCTAAAAACTACAAAGCAGAGTCACGACCTATCGATCTGTTTTTGTTTTCTGACGGCGACAAGCATCACTATTGCTGGATAAATAATTTTTCGAGATTGATTTACAACGTTACAAAACATAAAAGTAAGAAATATTTTTGTCGAAGGTGTCTGTGTCATTATAGAACGCAAGTAAAATTAGATAGACACATGACCGATTGTAACGGTATAGATGCACATCCGTCAAAGATTGTATTTCCTACCGCTAAGCGAAAATATGTAAATAACGAGTGGATAGTCGACGAAAACGATGTGCCAATATTAGAATTTAAAAACTACAGGTTTAAACAAAAAGCACCGTTTGTGGTTTACGCCGACTTTGAATCGATATTAGAAAACAACTCGGACGATAAAAAGGACAACACGCAAAAGACAAACATTCACAAAGCAAGCGGTTATTCGCTAGTTGTCGTCCGATGCGACGGCACCAATGTGTATCAAGAGACTTATAGAGGTAAAGATGCCGCATCAAAGTTTGTCAATAAAATGTTAAAAATACAAAGCGACATAAATTGCATATTTAAAAAACCCAAACCCATGAAATTTAACGAGCGAGCTAAAGAACATCATGATAAAACAAGCACGTGTTGGATTTGCGAGAAACCAATTTATCCCAATTACTCAAGCAACTGTCAGTGCCAGAAACCCAAAAAACCAAAAACAGAAAAACAAATAAAAGAACATCAGTACGAAAACAAAAATGGGTTTACCGAGTCTAAATGTCTCGAATGCAAAAAGAAAATCAACAAATTTAGAAAGGTGAGAGATCACTGCCACGTCACGGGTAGATATAGAGGTGCCGCGCACGCCTACTGCAATCTAAAATTACAAGTTAAACCAGGTTTTACCCCCATACCGGTCGTCTTTCACAATTTGCAAAATTACGACGCTCACTTGATCATGCAGAGTATTTCAGAGTACGATGACAAAAAGGAAATACAAGTTATCGCTAGAAATTCGGAAAAGTATATTTCGTTTTCGATCGGAAATATGCGATTTATAGACTCGTTTAATTTTATGGCGTCTTCGTTGGATAGATTATCTAAAGCTTGTCCAAGAGAGTCGTTTAAACTACTCAGAGAACATTTTAATCGTCAAAACATTGACTCGTTGTTACAAAAAGGAGTTTATCCATATGAATACATGGACTCGTATGACAGATTTCAAGAGACAAGCCTACCCCCTATCGAACAATTTTACAGCAGCCTAAAAGACGAAAATATATCGCGAGAAGACTACGACAGAGCTAAACTGACGTGGAACGAGTTTAAAGTTAAAAACATGGGGGAATATCACGATTTGTACGTCACTACCGATACGTTATTACTGGCTTGCGTATTTGAAAACTTTAGGCAAACGTGTATTACAAACTACGCGTTAGATCCTGCTAATTACTACACAGCACCAGGATTGTCGTGGGATGCCTTGTTAAAACACTCGGAAGTTAAACTCGAACTATTGCAAGACGTAGACAAACATTTATTTTTTGAAAAGGCAAAAAGAGGTGGTATCTCGAGCGTGGGTGGTATGAGATACCACAAAGCCAACAACAAATACCTACCCGACCATAATCCAAACGAGCCGTCGAGTTACATCACCTACCTCGATGCAAACAATCTGTACGGTTGGGCCATGAGTCAATACCTGCCGTACAAAGACTTTAAATGGGCGTCTACAAAAACGTTTACCGAGTCCAAGATATTATCTCTCAGGAAAACGTCAAACACCGGTTACTGCTTCGAAGTAGACCTCGATTACCCGGACAATCTCCACGACCTGCACAACGATTACCCCCTAGCGCCAGAAAACATCGTCATACCAAAAGAATGGATGTCTGATTATCAAAACGAATTATTGGATACCGAACCTAGTAGCAACGTGCAAAAATTAACGTGTACCCTTAATCCTAAACAAAAATATGTTTTGCACTACGTCACGTTGCAGTTGTATCTCAAACTCGGCTTGAAACTTAAAAAGGTGCATCGAGTGCTGCAATTTAAACAAGCACCTTGGATGGCATCTTACATCGACAAAAACACGCAACTCCGAACAAAAGCGACCTCTGATTTTGAGAAAGACTTTTTTAAACTGATGAATAACAGCGTGTTTGGTAAGACGATGGAAAACGTCAGAAACCGGATTGACGGTTACCTACTCAGAGACAGTAACGATGACGATCGAGATAAATACCAAAAAATTATACAGAAACCGAGCTACAAAACGACGACATCATTTTCAGAATGCAAATTGTCATTTGTCGAAAAGTACAAGACTAAAACCGTGTTAAACAAACCAATCTATTGCGGTGTGAGTATCTTAGATCTATCTAAGACGCTGATGTACGATTTTTATTACAACCATTTGAAAGACAAGTACAAAGAGAAAATCAGGTTGATGTACACAGATACAGACAGTTTGGTACTCGTAGTGCACACTGACGACGTATACAAAGATATGCAGCAAAACGGGCAACAATACGACCTTTCGAATTATCCGACGGATCATCCTTTGTACGATCCAACCAATAAGAAAGTGATCGGTAAATTCAAAGACGAGTTTGGAGGTAAAATAATCAAAGAAGTTGTTTGCATAAGACCTAAAATGTACTCGATTTTAACCGCTGACATCAACTTGAAAAAAGCCAAGGGAGTCACAAAATCGGTCACCTCTAAGAAATTAAAACACCGACACTATTACGACTGCATCTTAAACAAGAAATCTCATTACGAAACCATGACTCACATTAGATCGGAAAATCACATCCTTTACACCGTATCTCAAAATAAACTATCGTTGAGTCCGTTGGACACAAAGAGGTACATTTTACCGGATGGAATACACACGCTCGCTTATGGTCACCGTAATCTAGATATTAATTAGGCGGTAATTGCGTGTCCTCGGGTACGACTTGAAGCTCTTGTCTCACAAAACTCCTTTTTGGGCCGTCTTGCAGGTAATAAAGAGTAGGACCCGTTGTGACTTTTTTACCTTCAATCATTTTAAATTGACTCGTTCTTTTTTCCACGTTGAAGATGTCTACGCTCCAAATGGGATCCGTGGCTCTTCTAGAAGTTCCACCCTCTTGCTCGCCCGGGTAATATAAATATCTAACCATAGCGTCTTGCGGTAATTGTTGCTCTTTTGTTTTAACGGGGTTAGCCGGCGATTGCTGGACCTGTTTTAGTTTAACCGCCTCTGACGGTGCTTTAGCTATTAATCTCGTCGTTTCATCGTTTATAGCTTTGATCACGCTGGGTAATCGGTCGACCCATTGCGTGTTTCTATTCTCGGGATTTAACATTTCTTGAGCGTATTGATGACCAAACAGTCTCTCGGCTAGCGTTCGATTAAATCTTTCTACGATACCCTGCGATCGGTGGTTTCCGGGTTCGCCTACGATAATCTCGACGTTTTTTGAGGCCATCCATTTTTTAAAAGCGCCTTTAAATTCGGTACCGGCGTCTACTCTCAACGTTTTAGGGTAACTCAAAGGCGACCTCGCGTAAATCTTGACGATAGCATCTCGCGTGGAATCTGCCGTTTTAGAAACCAAAGGTTCTGCTTCGTGGTATCGACTCGCAACATCGACAACCGTCAAAGCGTATTTATAAGTCTTGCGTTTTACTTTATCCCAGGGTAGGTATAGCACATCCATTTGGTGAAAGTCGTTTGGTGTTTCAAACTCTCGCGAAGTACTCGTAGGCCTGGGTACATACGCAGGACCCGGTAGATAAATTTGCCAGATCGCTTGTTTTTTAAGCCAATCTCTGATTACCTTTTTATCGATTTTTGTTTTATCGTGTAAATGGTCGACGGCACTTTCACCTCTCCAATAACCGCTCGGGCTATAATACAGTTTAGATAATGTTTGCATATTATTTAATATAAAAGACGTTTATAATAATATGGCTAGCGTTGCTATGATGTTAGGAGGCGCGATCGTCAACGCCTTAGCTTTTACGGGTTCAAACTTTTTATTTTCAAATCTGAAACAGAGTGACGAGGAGCGTAAGAGACACGATTTAGCGATAGAACAACTCTCAGCCGCCAAAGATAAGTGGCAACGAGAACGAACGAAATATCTAGATTTTCTAAACGAACGTATCAGAAAACAAAATGCTTCTAAAGAAACATTTTCTAACGTAGACCGAGCGTTGCGTTACTACAACGAGGTGAGTGGACAATCTACCGAACTACCCGTAGGACTGCAACGCGAACCCAAACTCGAAGATTTTTACGAGCCTAGCGACCAACAAATAGAAAAAGAACTGGTGTTTATCGCGGGAGGAACGCTATTGGTGGGCTTCTTGGCTTACAGATACCTTTAAATTTAAAACTCGTATAAATAAAATGAATGCGTATGGAAAAAAGCTCAATCCCAGCAGACTATTAAAAATACCCAGATCTATCAAGGGTGAGAGAAAAGAGGTGGTTATTACCCACAATCCTAGTAGTATATCGGCGGGACAAACGCTGAGGGTCAAGTTTCCTCAATTGGGTGTAGACGACGTGATCGTACCCGGCACTTGTAAACTAGCTTTCAATTTAGAACTCGACGGTGGAAGCGACAACAATAGAACCATTTTTGGTAATTTGGCCAGAAATTTAGTCAGCGAAATCAGCGTCAGGCTTCAAGGTCACGAAATTATAAGTTATCGTCACGCCGACGTGTATCACAATTTTAAAGACAATTGGCTCAACAGCTCGATGACTAGAAACATGGCGTACTCGGGCATAGAAAAAGAAAACGTGTCTAAACTAAGAACTGGGGCTGAAGATGCTAACGCGGGCGCCAACAACGGTAAGGATCAAGCTATCGCGCATGCCTATGGTAACAGATATTGTATTCCCCTAGACATTGACATACTGACTTCGCATCACCCTTTTTACCCCAGCGGTTTAAAACAACCTCTGACGTACGAGATAAAGTTTAACGATCACGAAAAAGTAGTCAACAGTTCAGATACGGCGGCGATGTATTCTATCTCAGACTTGTCTCTCGAATACGAAGTGGTGACCAACAGAGACCTAGCTATCACCATCAGGAATAAACACAAGGGGTTAATGCAATATCTGTTTGATAAAATCCACTCGCTAGAAGTTAGATCCGTCAACAAATCGGACACGCTTTGGAACGTCAGCGTCAATCAACCCATCAGGAGTCTCAAGGGTATTTTGTTTTTGTTTAAAGATCCCGCGGTCAAGAATCCGCAGCGATTTTACAATCCAAAAATAACCAAAACATCGGTGACCGTAGAAGGTAAACCCAATCAACTCTACAGTCAAGGAATGTTTCAGTATCAACACTGGAATGAAATCAACAAGTTCTTTGGAGACAGCGATACCGAAAGCGGGCGCGGAGTAGCTAAAGACTTAAATTTGACGGGTTTTGACCTCGGAGACTACCTAAAAGACAAATACGGTCTGTGGCTCGATTTTAGAAGTAACGACGACAATTCCGCTCACGGATCCGGTAGGAAACTCGGAGACGGAGGAGGCATCAACATTCAATTTAACAGAGAAGCCGAAGGTCAAGGTGACCTCACGATGTACGTCTTTTTGGTCATGGATGCTCAATTGAACTTGGAAGACGGGAATTTTAAATCTCTGTTAAGTTAAAATGACACAACCGCATTGCGCTTTAATCGTCGGCAAAACAAATTCGGGCAAAACCAAATGGATTTTGGATCTGTTAGAGTCAGACTATAAAAACACATTTGAGGCGATAGTCATCATTTGCCCTACCATATTTAAAAACAAAACGTACATCGAAAGAAAGTGGATTCAAGCAGATCCCGAGGTATACCTCTGCGATCCGGAATTGTACAAGATGACGCTCAACGAAGCGATCGATTTTTACAGGAAAATATTCGAAGGTGTTGCCACGTTGTTTATCGTGGACGATTGCTCTTCGGATCAAGAGATTAAATATCGTAAAAAGACGTGCGCTTTAAGCAAGATGGCATTTAGCGGAAGACACGTAAATCACAGCTGTTGGTTACTGACCCAAAAGTACAACAGCGTTTTAAAAGATTATAGAGAAAACACGGCTTGGTTGGCATTATTTTACTGCAAAGATAAAACATCGTTTGATCAAGCGTTAGACGAAAACGACGTCGTACCCATTGAAGAACGAGATTATATAAAACGACGTTTGAGAGATGTGAAATATAGTAAATTGGTCGTATACACCGAACCTCCAGTTAGTTACAAGCTACTTGAGTAGCTAGTTGAGTAACAATTAATAGCTAGGTGAGTAACAATTAATAGCTAGGTCAGTAACAATTAATAGCTAGGTGAGTAACAATTAACAGCTAGTTGAGTAGCAACCTATTCAACAAACTACACGTGTATTACAATTTGTTAATCAACAAACGTCAACAAAATACATTTTGTTGTTAGTAAATGATAGCAATATTCGAGTATATGCAGTTTTGGGCTATTATCATCATATCGCTTAATTTATCGTTTTACACATACGAATACCTTCGCTTTTATAACAAAGTTGCAACAGCTACAACAAAATTAAATTCCTTTCTAATTAAATGGAGGACCTAAAACTTACTTTAACAAACGAACAAGATCACAACGCAGAACATAAAGATCGTTTGTGCGGTGTCGTAGCAGCCGGAAACTCTAGAAAGTACTTGGGAAAGGAATACACCGTTAAACATATCGAAGCTCTTGACAGTAAAGAACTCGAAAAGCTGTATCATCTGTACGAAACTAAATTTGGAAATGAAATTGTTAAAACCGTTGGTAAATACACTTTAAGTCTATTTTCGAGAGTGTTAGCTGTTGTTACACCCGTACAAGTTTTAGGATACAACGTCACTATAGATTCTGAAGAAGAACTCACCAACGACTTGAGTTCTGATCCTATTATAAGCGCGAGTATGGCTGGTATGTTGAGCGACGTTTGTTACAAGTACGGAACTTTAATATCACCCCTAGTTGCTACGATTATCACAACAAAACATTTGAAATTTAATAAACCTAATATAATAAATGGAAGATCAGAAAGCAGTGACAGCAACGCCTGCAGCTCAACCAGCAGAGACAGAGACACCCCCACCGATAAAAACAACGACATCACCGACGGTAACGAGAGTGACCAAGACTAAAAATCCTAAACGAATACAGCAGGGTAAAGCTTTAGCTGAGCACAATAGACAGATGAAATTAAAATTGGCAAAAATGAACGTAACATCGGACGAAGCTACGAGCTCACCAGACTACAACTCTTGGGTCATGTGGGGGGCTGTAGCGTCTATAATAGGGGTGGGGCTGCTGGTACTAAAAAGTAAGGCAACTGCGCCGGTAATACAGCCAGTGCCGGTAGTCACGCAACCCACTTCACCCAGCGCCCCCAAAACGCTAGACATGGAATAAACCAGCAATTTAAAAATTGTTATATTAAAAACGATGAGTAACTTTGACACCAACGGAATAGCAAATACGATTTATCACGGAGCCGTCATATCGGGTCTTTCGATGGGATACGCCATGGTAGGAGCTAAACTACTCAAAATGAAAGCGCCAGATTTAAGCAAACTAAGCGTAGAAGATGCGGCTAAATTGACAGGCATTATAAGTGGAGCTCTGGCCACGCAAAATTGGTTGGTGGCCCAGGGTATACTACCGGGCAGTATAATGAAAACGACATAATTTAAATAGGTTTATTAAATAAATGGCTGAGGGAGGATTTGACTTTGACCCCGTTGATGATTACGATTACGATGAAGACGATGATGATGATGTAGCAGAGACCAATCTGGACAACAACTTTGATGCGCCACCCATCCCCACTACCGACATAGATGACGTAACCAATCAAAAGACTCAAGGTGACAGCTTAGAAAAATTAAGAATCAGGATCAATAATAGACGCGTTGATGACTTTTACAAAGCTAATAACACATGGAATGAATCAATATCTCCGAGATACGAAAAATTTATTTTCAAAAAAACTGGTTTATTTTATAAATATGGTAGAAACTTAATAAGGTTAACAGATAGTAAAAACATAAACAAATTTTTAGCCCTGAGTACTATAGAGGCAATTGCAAATAGTAAACATTTAAAAGGTTTAAGTTTTATCAGAGATGAATTAGGCTTGAAGCCTTATAAACGTAAGACACTCAGTGACGATCAAAGTAAAAAACTGAGGTTAATACAACCCGAGAGTATCCCCATGACAGAACTACCCAGAGTCACCGATGAGGTAATCGAGATTATAGACGATTTAGAACAAGACACCGGCGCTCAAACAGAAGGATTGAATTACAGAGAACTCCAGGGTTTAGACAAAACTCTTCAGACGTTGAGAGGTAACCTAGAACTTAATTTAGCGCGTCTCACAGAACTGGACCGAGAGATTGCAGCCACGAGACAAGAACTCGACGAATCTCACAGCGAAGAGGGTCGACGAGAGTTAAACGATAAATTGAGCGACTTGAACGTTGAAAGATCTGCCAGATTAGAAGCCGCAAAAGCCAACGAACGAGGGCTCAAAAGTCAGATCGCTAGAATCAAAGAAACGATTAATAAAATATTAGGCGACGACACGACTCTGGCGGAAAAGATCAGAACTCTGTTTAGAGAACAAGGTGTGACCGTAGTGAGTATTTTAGCCGCTTTGAGTTTAGCCATCAGCACGATAGTGAGTAGCATCGTCGCTAGCGTGAGAGGTGCGGGTGCCCCACCCGCGCCATCGCCAACACCTGCACCAACACCAACACCAAAAGGTGGTATCAAAGAGTGGATTTCAAAACAACTCGCTAATTTTGCATCTGCTCTTCAAAAACTGGGAGTGAGCGCGTTGGGTGCTCTGCCGGGTATCATAGGCAGCGTACTCAGTTGGATATTTAACGCGCTGAGTAAGTCCGTATCGTGGATGGCCGAACACGTGTGGGCTTTGTTTTTGGGTGTGGGAGCCTTGGTGTTTGCGTACCTGCAAAAACGATGGTAGTAATAGTTGTAATCAAGTTTAAACAAAAAAATAAAAGCCTTACCAGCGCAAAGTTGGTAAGGCTTATTTTTTTGTGTGATCAGAGTGTGACTTATCGCGTTGCCTCGTAAGCCAAAATACCCATACCAACGATAGCTAATATTCCTACCGTCAACGATAATTTTTCGTCTTGGTGAGTTTGTAGTTTCGTGGGCTCCTGTGTTAAAACTGTAGGTGCTGGTGTTGGTGAGGGTGTTGGTGCTGGTGCTGGTGTAGGTGATACAACATCGTTCTTCATAGGCTCTGGGGGTGTTGGTGGCGCGACGTCATCGGTGTCATCAAAAGAATCGTCCGGTTGAGGTTGTGAGTTTAAATCTGGCACCAAACCAGTGTTCATACTCTGGCTAGCGATTTGAAGATTGTTGTTATAGCCGTCGTGCGTTCCAACCCTCAAGTTCATATCCGATGGGATTAAATACAACCCCGGTTTCACGACAAAATTTAAAGGCGTTCTGGCATACTGCAAAGAGTCTTGAAATTGATCGATACTCGTTTCCATGTCGTCTGCTGCATTGATGATATCTTCAACGATGACGTTAAATTGTCTCTGAGCGTCTAATCCGGTTCCCGGTGATAATACGCTCGTTTTTGTTTGAGCCTGCGCACCGAGTAAAGCGTACACGTAAGATCTGATTGATTCGTTGATCTTTATGATTCCCGCGGAGGTAAACGAACTCTTGGCGGGTATAAAATCTA
This sequence comes from Patiria pectinifera, assembly GCA_029964075.1. Taxonomy (NCBI): domain Eukaryota; kingdom Metazoa; phylum Echinodermata; class Asteroidea; order Valvatida; family Asterinidae; genus Patiria; species Patiria pectinifera. The sequence continues at coordinate 23,756,104 of CM057135.1, forward strand.
ACCAAGCCTTTTGTACCGATTCATTTTGTTCGATGTAAATAACCGTCCAAGGAACGTAAAGGCTTCCACTCTTTTTGGGACTGTCTAGACCGTGATAGCCGCCGTAAAGAACGTTGGGTTTGTTGGGTAATGCTTTATCGTATTCACCAACCGCCACAAACTTGCCTTTATTAAAGATATATGAGGTACCTAAACCGTTAGAGTTTGTGTCTCTCGTCTGTTTAAAAGACTTGTTTTGATCTATGCCAAACAACAAGCAGGTATCGGTAAATGCTCTGTGATTATAACTGTTGTCTAGAGCGTTAAATCCGTCATCTCCCGGTAAAGGAGCGGCAATGTCGTACAGGATCTTTCTAACCGTAAAATATAAATGAAAGTTAAAGATGGCCCAAACGTAACGGTTGCTCGCGTTTAAAAGATCGAATCCAATACCGCAGCCCGTAGTAGCGCAGTAGATTGCAAAATTTAACTGATTTTGATAAAACGACATGGGGTGTGATTTCCAACGATCTACATCCTCGTCCGTCTCAACGTGAGGCAATTTGTAGTCCGAGGTTAAGTCGGGAAACATGGTTAAAAACCCGTTGGTATTATTAACTATGACCTCCAGTTCACTGGGTTTACTGCTGTTTAAAAACTTTGCTTGGGGTGCAGCTTGATGTTTTAGCTCGTTTGCCTTGGCTACATTTTGATTTACTTGTCTCGTTACCTGATCGGCTATCGATTGTATCTGCTTTTTTAACGACTTAAAATCACTCATTATTTTAGTTTCAGTTTTAATATAAAAAGACTTTAAAATAAATGCATTCGTTTCACTTGTTTCAAAATGAGCAGACGTTTAAATTAGAAGACGTCGTAGATAATTTAAACGGTCAAAAATCTATACGCTTAAAAAGGGTGTTGTTTAACGCCGGATATTTTAATATTTCCAGCGCCACGGAGATTGATTGGTTTACGCAAATAGATGGGAGACCCGCGTTTACCACAGATAAACCTCCCCTCATACCCGCGGAGTTTCTTTCAGATGTACACATAACAACGCCGGATAGAGATTTTATAGAGCGATTGTTACCCGATATACCATACCACTATTTATTTAACGATGAAAATGTTTTACAAAAAACTATAAACGATCTTATAAAAGCGTACGAAGACGATAGACTAGAATCCGTTTTAGAATCAAACAAAAGAAAAAGAGCTATTATAGCTGAACGGCGAGGGTTGATTTTAGCCGCCATGAATTCAGAAATAACAAAAACTGAATTAGAACTAAATACGCTTCAATCTTTAGTAAGAATATTATTTGTTAGAGAAAGAAAAATCTTTGAAGGTGAGGAATTGGCTTTAAAGTTTATTGAAGGAGAAATGGGTGCGAGTGAGTTGAGCGAGTTGAGAGATAGTAGAGAAGCAGGAGTGATTATCAGAGGAAGTCTTATCGTGACGGGTGATGATTTCGATTTTATTCCTCCGAGTCATTTAGAGCCGTTGCCACTCGGAAGTATCGGTTCGGTCATCATACCGCCGGGGTGGTACGACGTCGATTGGTTCGATTTTATTTTAAATTCTATACCCGGGGTAAGTTTTCGAGTATTTAGAGAATCTAAAAAGGTGACGTTGGTGATAACCGACGTAAATCTCAAATTGCGTTTAAACAGAGAAGTATCTCGATTACTCAATTTACCCAAAGGAAGACTGGTACCCAAAGTGGTGTACACGGGATATTACGACGTTAATCCGTTTAAATTTTTGTTTATTCGCTGCCCGCAATTAAGTACGAGTGAAAACTTTTTTAATGGTCGTCCTTCTGACATCTTGAAAATCGTACCCGTGGGTACGCACAAACCCGAGCCTGATAGAGTCGAGGATTTCAAAAAACTTAAAAACGGTATAATCGACAAACTGACATTTTCTATCAGCGGTGAAAAAGGACAGGTATTCAACAATAAGGGTGAGGGTATCATTATCGAGTTGGAGATCTTTTAATTTTAAAATCTTTTTATATTAAAAACATGAGTGTAGATGGTAAGGCGTTATACCCCGATATTTCTGGAGATGTACTCCGATTAAATAGTAACGAAGAAACAAAAGTGTTCAGACTTAAAAAGATTGAAGAGATTCGATCTTTAATCTTGAAAGAGAGAGACCACCGAGAGCGCACTTATAAAAAAATAAAGAGAATGATCGACACTGTTCATTACGTAGAGATAGGATTAGAAGGATTGGGGGCTATAGCGGGGGCTGTCAGTATTCCCGCTCTCTTGGGTGTTATATCAGCCCCCGTTGGATTGGTGCTAGAAGGAACGTTTATAGGCGCTTTTGGTGTAGATATTCTGCTTAGAATCACGTCTAAGCGATTATCCGCCAAGCTGAAAAAGCACGACCAGATTAAAATATTAGCAGACTCCAAACTTAACACGATTGAAGAATACGTATCTCAAGCCATCAACGACGGAGATATATCGCACGAAGAGTTCTTATTGATTACGAGAGAGCTCGCAAAATTTAACGAGCTTAAGCAAAAAATTAGAACAAAGACCAGCACAAAGCTTCAAAAAATTAAAAACGATACAGACTTTGAAAAGAAGTTAAAAACGGGTAGACGAACGGCTGGCAAAAGAAAAAAAATCTCTTATCGAAAAACTTACAAGTTCAAATTCTCGGTAAATAAACATTATGAAAGCGATCCGCCGAGTTATACCTCTATTTCACCTCTTAGGGCAACACCCTCGGCCCCGCCTTTATTGTAGTGGTCATCGTATCTTTTTAGTGCTTTATTAAATTGATTTTGAGTCACTTTAAATAAATCTTTAACTCGTTCTTTGTTCCATCCAACGACATGATGGTAACACGCCGCTATTAACGACCGTTTAACGCAACCATTTCCCCTCAATGTTTTGTAATTAACAAGCTCGTTATATTTGTTAATTGTTTCTTGGACATCTTCTAAGTCTTGCTGTGGACAGACAGAAAAAATAAGTTTCTCCACAGTTTTTCTTTTGTTTCCTTTTAAAGTTGACCAATTGATACGATCTTCTTGCGCATTTTCTGCCGAAAAATCAAAGTAACGTGAGACTATTTCACCGCACGTTTCACAAATTAAAAAACCATTCTCGATGATTATATGATGATCGCACTTATCCCCAAGTTGCGGCGCCTCAAAGTATGCCATCTATTTAATAAACTTTAAATAAAAATGATTGCATTTTTAAATAAATGAAATATCACCCTCTCTTGTTTTTTTTATTGAACAGCACCTTTCTTTATATAATTGAAATCAGATCTCTTAGCGCTTATAAATAGCGCCCTCTGTTTTTTTATCGATACATTAACCCCTTATCATAAAAATTAAATGCCGTCCTCTGTTTATAATCCCTCACCACCAATGAATGGCGCCCTCTGTTGATTTCTTTTATTATAATTGCACTTGGACTCGATAAATCGATCATTTATTGTACCGCCCTCTGTTTATATTATTTTGATATCCATCACCACAAAAATAGCGCCCACTATTGATTTTGTATTATAATTGAACTTGGACTCGATAAAACGATCATTCATACGTTCTCTTTATTTGATATTCATATATTATAATTTATACAGTAAAAAGCCACTCCGAGTGGCTTTTTCGTTGTTATTAAAATTAGCTCATTTAAATTGCTTTTCATACATCTTAATATATACAGTAAAAAGCCACTCTGAGTGGCTTTTTCGTTGTTATTAAAATTAACTCATTTAAATTGCTTTTCATACATCTTAATATATACAGTAAAAAGCCACTCCGAGTGGCTTTTTGTTGTCATTCAAATTAGCTCATTTAAATAGCTTTTCATACATCTTAATATATACAGTAAAAAGCCACTCCGAGTGGCTTTTTTGTTGTCATTCAAATTAACTCATTTAAATAGCTTTTCATGCATCCTAATATATACAGTAAAAAGCCACTCTGAGTGGCTTTTTCGTTGTCATTCAAATTAACTCATTTAAATAGCTTTTCATACATCCTAATATATACAGTAAAAAGCCACTCCGAGTGGCTTTTTCGTTGTCATTCAAATTAACTCATTTAAATAGCTTTTCATACATCCTAATATATACAGTAAAAAGCCACTCTGAGTGGCTTTTTTGTTGTCATTTAAATTAGCTCATTTAAATAGCTTTTCATACATCTTAATATATACAGTAAAAAGCCACTCCGAGTGGCTTTTTCGTTGTCATTCAAATTAACTCATTTAAATAGCTTTTCATACATCCTAATATATACAGTAAAAAGCCACTCTGAGTGGCTTTTTTGTTGTCATTCAAATTAGCTCATTTAAATAGCTTTTCATACATCCTAATATATACAGTAAAAAGCCACTCCGAGTGGCTTTTTCGTTGTCATTCAAATTAACTCATTTAAATAGCTTTTCATACATCCTAATATATACAGTAAAAAGCCACTCTGAGTGGCTTTTTTGTTGTCATTTAAATTAGCTCATTTAAATAGCTTTTCATACATCCTAATATATACAGTAAAAAGCCACTCTGAGTGGCTTTTTCGTTGTCATTTAAATTAGCTCATTTAAATAGCTTTTCATACATCCTAATATATACAGTAAAAAGCCACTCTGAGTGGCTTTTTCGTTGTCATTTAAATTAGCTCATTTAAATAGCTTTTCGGTTTGTCATATATCAAAAGGTTTTTGCATTCTTTAACTGAGTCATATCTCCTTTTTTGACCACGATCCATTCACCCACCGTGTTGACCATGCTGTTTGCCAATGTGACGAAATCTTGCCTGTATGTAACATCTACAACACCAGATGGACAGTTCATCTGAAAAAAAGGAGAAATAGGCCTTTATAAGTAAATTTTGTTACACACAAAACATACAGTACTATTAATTTGGGGGCTAATCATCCTTACTCGCATCTGACATGCTGAATTGCGAAAGACGCGACTACAACGTGTTCGGGTCGCTGACAAGTAAAGGCGCCTATGGTTGCCACCTTTACGCACAAGTCACCCTGACATATTGGGCACCTGATATATAAAAAATACACGTTATAAGCGTATTATAATTACCTTTGAATGTTGGTCTGTTGGTAGTTTAGCTGCCCCGTATTTGGAAATGAAGCTATACTGTGTACAGTGCTGTCGAGGCTTGATAATTCTGCAATTGTGCCGATGTGACTAGATCCCACTGAACTCTGCCTTATATAAAATATAGTCAATCCGACTGGCTTATATAGGAACTAAAAATAGCAACCATTGTTTGCTTCTGACGTATGCGATGAGTCATATCCTGGCTGCCCCGCTAACAAAAGCAATTCATCACGGCCCATTGAATTTCAATAGGTGTTTACCCAAACTACAAGTGCAATGTCATCCTGGGTCACTTCATATTTTGCAAGTCAGGGTTAAAGTAGACTTGTATGAGTGGTATTTAACACAAGATTTAAAAATAAAAAATATATCTTAAAAAGTTAAGAGACAAAAGCAAGACAGAGAGAGATCTTCAAGACGAGAGATATTGAGCCCGGTTTTGGCCGGGGGCTGAGACTGAGATATTGGGAGATCATGGAGAGGAGAGGGGCAAGGGAGGGGCGAGGGCAGATATCAAGGGAGAGGGGTGGGGGCAGAGATCAAAGGGGGCGGGATAAAGTCTGGTATCCGCCTCCCCCTTGACCCTGTACTACCCCCAGACCCATGGCAAAGTCTGGAATCCTCCATAAATACCTACTCACGTCAAAGTTTGTGCCACTATAAGTTCGACCACCTATAATGGTCGCTCAGTCGACTGCAAAAATAATGTGCCCGTGCAGCCACCACGTACGTGTACATACGGAAACATGGTTATGCAGTGCTATTCACCCATACTGGAAAATGGTATTGCCCTACAATAAACGTGCGCGTGCCCGTTCATTTTCCATTGTTGCGTCATATTAAGCAGGCGCGCTCTTGCTTAACCATGACGTAAACAATTGAAAAGAACGGCAGTGCGCGGTGTTTTAGGCTATATTCTGGCGCGCTAGGCCTCAGAAAATGCTGCTTTTTTGCAGCTTTTTCGACAACCGCTGGTCTAAACCACTTCAAACTTGGCACTGCACATTCTGTTGTCCCGAGCAATACACCGGCCGATTTTCAACTTCATACGGTGCCCAGTTCTGGAGATAATCGGCGGACAGACAGACAGACAGACAGACAGAGATTCCTTGAATTGTAGTATAGACTAGTGCAGGGCCAGTCGAAAATGTGCGTGTTCGGAAGGGGCAGTTGAGAACTGCAGCTCGTGCAAAAAAACGCACATTATTCAATGGTGTGAACGCACACTCGCAAGTTAAACGCACAAAATGTCGTCACCCCCCGGCACTGATATTTTCCCCTACTGGACAATATGGTGTCGCCCTACAACTGTAGGGCGTAGTTGTAGGGCGATACCATATTGTATTAGAGTTGCTCTGTCGACTGCCTACATACAGTGCAGTGATGGTTGCTCAGTTGACTACAAAATGCATGTGCCCGGCCGTGCATGCCACTCACGTATTTTATGTACGTACGAAGACATGGTGTGCAGTGCTGTCGCCCTACAATGTGCCCGTCCTTTTTCCACTGTTGCGTCATATTGAGCACGCGCGCTCTTGCTCAAACATGACGTAAACAATTGAAAAGAACATCAGTGCGCGGTGTTCTAGGCTATATTCTGTCACGCTAGGCTTCAGAAAATACTGCTTTTTTGCAGCTTTCTCGAGAACCGCTCGTCCAAACAACTTCAAACTTGGCACTGCACATTCTGGTGTCCCGAGCAATACACCCGCCGATTTTCAACTTCATACGGTGCCCGGTTCTGGAGATAATCGGCGGACAGACAGACCGACAGACAGACAGACAGACAGACAGACAGACAGACAGACAGACAGACAGACAGACAGACAGACAGACAGACAGAGATTCCTTGAATTGTAGTGCAGGGCCAGTCGAAAATGTGCGTGTTCGGAAGGGGCATGTTGAGAACTGCAGCTCGTGCAAACAACGCACATTATTCAATGGTGTGAACGCACACTCGCAAGTTAAACGCACAAAATGTCGTCACCCCAGGGCACTGATATTTATCGCCTTACAACTGTAGGGCGTAGTTGTAGAGCGATACCATATGGTATTAGAGTTGCTCAGTCGACCGCCTACATAATAGTGCAGTGATGGTTATTCAGTTGACTACAAAATGCATGTGCCCGTGCCCGTGCATGCCACTCACGTACGAAGACATGGTGTGCAGTGCTATCGCCCTACAATGTGCCCGTCCTCTTTTCCATTGTTGCGTCATATTAAGCACGCGCGCTCTTGCTCAAACATGTCGTAAACAATTGAAAAGAACATCAGTGTGCGGAGTTCTAGGCTATATTCTGGCGCGCTAGGCATCAGAAAATACTGCTTTTTTGCAGCTTTTTCGAGAACCGCTGGTCCAAACCACTTCAAACTTGGCACTGCACATTCGGTTGTCCCGAGCAATACACCCGCCCATTTTCAACTCCATACGGTGCCCAGTTCTGGAGATAATCGGCGGACAGACAGACAGACAGACAGACAGACAGACAGACAGACAGACAGACAGACAGACAGACAGAGATTCCTTGAATTGTAGTATAGATTATATTTCTTCCGCACGGTAAATGTAGGTTGGCGCAGTAGTCTGAGATTTTGTTTATGTTGTTGTTTTACATGTTGGAAGTTGTGGGGAGTTTTGTTAAAAAAAAACACCGTTTCACAAAAGGGATCGAGTAAGAGGCTGATTTGTTTGAAATTATTCTTAAGTATTACAATATGCTTCAGTCTGAGTAAAGTCTGGCATCTAATATTTGAACCGAGCCGGCTTTATATGAGAATGCAGTTTGCCAGACAATACAGTTCATCTGTGTTCGGCATTAACACCCTACAATTATAAATGGGGCCGATATGTTAAGAACTATGCAAAATATTATAACGTATACATGCACCAAATTGTTTTGGACAGTTATTGTTTCTTTTCACTTTCCCCGAAGAATCTACGAATTGAATAATAATATATCACAGCACAACTCAGAACGAGGTGTTTCGTGAATAAAGCATGGCCGACCGCAGCCCATCAGAAGAGTCCAATCTAAATGCCCCGCCCATAACCCCAAACGGCAACGATCAGGTCACGGAAAACAACCAATGGCAAGAGACATCACTCGATGTCACGCCCACAAATCCAAGCAACCCAGCTGCTGCAAGTGATGGTGATTCTGCTGCCGCTCCAAGGTCGAAGTTCACTTTTCACCAAAAGATCATCTTTCTCAGCGCGGGTTTGACTTCCTTCTCAACTTGGAGTTCCTATGCCATCATTTCAGTTTTCTTTGCGACAGAGGTGGGTACAAACCGAACGTCAAAACAAGAGTGGCGGCCAACTATTAAACTACAGGACAAAAGCAAGTTGACAATAAAAACAAATGGCGTCTTTGAGGCACACGCTTGGTGTCGCACTTTCCCCTTTTATTACAACGACGACCGATGAGGGCGCTGTCCAGCTAAAGTTTGTGGTTTACAAAAAAACACAATTGTAATTCATCGGCTAGTTTTTATCAGAACATGTAAGTCGTTGCTTTAATTCGTAACTTGCCTTTTTACAATCATGAATGTCAAGAAAAGGCAATTTGCTACATTGCTTCCATGGAAAACAAATATAAGCGTAGTCTTTACACTTGTGATATTTACCCAGAAAATGACGTCATTACATACAGCGCCATTATACCCCTTTAACAAATGGTCATTTGTTATTTTTTTCACACGTTTCGCAGGCTGAAGCGAAAGGAATGTCGCAGACGGTCGTAGGACTTGTGTTTAGCTGCTTCTTCATCGCGTCTGGTATAGGTGCACTGATCTGGGGCAAAGTTGTAAGACTTTTGGATTTGAACTTACCTGTATATAACGTTTACCACTGCTCTTTGTTGGGTTTTGTCGTGTGGTTGCTTTTCTTCTGGAACATTTCATGGGGGGGGGGGGGCGTCATGTAGATCAATGATAATTTTTTTAGAAACTCAAAATCTCGGTGGGGGAACTGGGGGGCGACAAGGTCTCATGGGGGTCGCCCCCGTGGCTACGCCACTGCAGGTCATACAGTTAAAGTTTATGTAAACCTGTATAAAAAGTCAAAGAAAAGTAACTCCCATGATCAATTTGACACCAAGTTTGTGTTAACTTGCCGGTAACGCCCTAAAAAATTATCCAGACAAATGTGTTGATTTTGTAACATTTTATGTTCGTCTGTCGGTCTTCTATGCTGTTATGTTAACTTTTAGGTACCGTCAATGGTACTATGTTTAATTAACCTGTTCATTTGTTTAATTAAACTAATAACGCACATATAGTTGCCAAATATGGCACTAACAAGTTTGAGGTCGGCAATTTCGTCTTTAAAAATCTGGGTACGTCGGGTTACCGTACACACAATTGTCCTGGAGACAACAGTACTAAAGTACAGAAAGTCGTACGCAAGAGCTCCCCAGCAAGTATCGCTGACGCCATTATGATTCAACAATTTCTCACTGTGTCACACAGTGAAATAACTAAACAGCGTCGTTGTATTGTGAACACATAAAAGCATTCAAATCGCGTTCTTGCACACTTTATGCAAGTCGACATAGATATCCTTGAACCACTGCCCCTGCTTTGCATAACAAGTGTACACGAATGAACGATTCGACTTTTATTCAAAGAAATTTCTATGTAATGTCACCAGACTCTATTCAGTAAAGTCCCCGTCAAAACGAAAGTAAACAATGCACGTGCTACACCATCGTACAGTGTGGCAGGGACACCAACAAGTAACAAAACAACTAAAATTGTTTTAAAAATTGATAAATATTCTGATTGAATTTCGTTAAAAGATACTTGTTGGTGAGGTATCACATATTCTAGCAAATTGATAAAACTGTACAATATTACAATATGCAATTTTGAGGGAAATGGGCAAAATACTGCATAAATAATTTCACTTGATCATATTCATAATACACAAACCGACAATTTTCATTTTCAGACCCACAACGAGAAATATTGTTAACACTGGGCTTATTGTGAAGAGTTGTGCTGGTCATACTTGGCCGGCTGTCGCCCCCCACGCCCCACCGTGGCTACGCTACGCCACTGAACATTACACTAGATATTATATTATTGAAATTCTGTTTACACCAAGGCCACTGAACGTTGCTCTTTTGGCCACTCAAGAAGGCTTTAGGCAAACGTAACAACAAGTCACGCAATCAAATGATAATTGTTTCCTGCTGGTGGTGGCCGGTACACTGGTATTTAACTGCTCAAGGGAATTAAAAAAAAATCCTGAAAACCCGAATATAAACGATATATCTCCCCACTGTTAAAAAAAAAGGGGGAGGAGGGCATGTTTCCGTATTTTTCCCCCGAAAATAACGTAAAAATACATTTTTAGAAAATAAAAGCATGAAGTTTCTTTTGCTGGGAATTAGTCATAATATAAATTATTCTTGTACATCAGCACGGGAAAGTTCTATCAGAGCTTTCGGCAACCATCTGGCTGTCTTTCTCAATGTACGTGACGCCGCGGCTACTGTCCAGTCTCTGTTTACGAGGCCGTAAATCTGCCTCGGAGACCAGCGCTAGCTGGTAACCCTTGTCACGGTTTATTAACGGCTTTATGGTGGCGGATGTAGATTGCCTCCCGTATTTTTCGTGATAAAGAGTGCGTTCGATTACTTCTCCCAGCTTACTCGCGCCTGGCTCCTCGCGCAATGACAGACAAGCGCAATGGAGCTAAATAAACATTTTTCCCAGGCTGCATCCGAATCAATTAACTGTCTAGAGCATGCACGTCCACACCCAGTGAAAATACGCGGGGAAGGGCTGACAACAATTCGTAGTCGTAGCTCCGTGCATAGAGCTACATTGGGTTTGTAGCTCTATGCTCCGTGGAAGCCCGTTTCGGACACGGCCTGATGAGGCGCCCGCCGGACGTTGCTTGGCCTTATGGAATACTTACCCAAGTAACCGGCTCGGCGAGTCGGTTACTTGGGCCAGGCTCGAGTTAGCGCGAGAAGTCACGTGAGAGGTAAATCGAACGCTGTCGCGCTTACACGAGTATAAGCGCGGGGGAAGTAATCGAACGCACCAAAGTGTGCCTCCTGCACCCGATTTCACTAAAGGATGCGACGCGTCGTAACTCGAATTACGAAGAGTAACTCTTCGTAACTTACGACGCGTCTTAAATTCCATTTCACCAAAGTTACGATGCGTTCAATGCGTCACAAGTACCTTGACAACGGCATGAAACACGTCGTAAGTTACGACGTGTATTTGGGTCGTCGTAACTATATGAAACAATATTTAAGATGGCGCTTATGCTCCTTGCAGACCGTGAAACCAGAAGAGCATTAAGAAGAGAGAGAGTGTTCAGAGATAGGCGCGATCCCTTAGATAATTTAACTGACGAGAAAACGTACAGAAGATATCGTTTCACACGATTGTTCAGCTCTTGGAAAGAGTTGAAAATAGCATTCAGCCTGATACACAGGTACAGAAACGCTAACGATGTATGACCTATTTATTAATCGTAGGCTTACGTGTTTGTAGGTGCAAGGATCGACTTTTTAATTTGTGGAGAAAGACTCAAAAGATATTTACTCTATGCAACTTTATCGAGATTTTGGGAAAGGGGGTCGCTTGTAAACATTATATGTTTGGGATGGTTTTGTTTTAGCCTAACCGTATTACGTACTAACTTTCCATTTGAATTGATTTTTCTGACGTGAAGGCATCGATATCATCATCCACCTGTACCCGCGCGCAACGCGCAATTAGGCCATCATGGGGGTTTGGTCAGCATCAAATCGGGCATAAATGATTGTAGTGCGCATGCGCAAGGTACCGCCCCCAGAGTGGTAATAAGCATTTTAATGGACATTTTGAAGGAAAAAAAAGGTGATTACACTCCAACACGAGATGTGTTTATCTTGCAAACAATCGCTGATTAGGCCAAAAAAAAATATTCGGTCTCTGGTCAGACCAAAGTTCCGGAATTGACGCGGGGACGCGGCTTTTTTTTTTTTGGCTTTTTTTTTTCTTCAAGCTTGGATTTTACAGACAAGGTGGGGTACTATTTTGCTTTTTGGGTGTCCTCATGTACATTGGTGTCCTCCATAATTTGCCTTGGTGCTCTCAATCATTTGCCTTGGTGCAATTTCCCATCTTGGTGCTCTTTGGTAAAAAAAAAATGAGGAGGGGCGGCAATAGAGGGCGCTGTTGGAGCTACCGCGGAACATTTTGGAAAAAAAAAAGGTTGACGCGCATGATTAAAATCGACGCGCGCGCTGACCAGAGACCGAATACTTTTTTTTTTTGGCCTTATTCCAATCATACCGGTGGCCACAATTTTGGACCGAGGTTACTAGGGAGGGGCTGCTTAATTTATGTTGATTTGTGACAGCGCCGCCAACGGTCTGCATGGGCAGGATAATGTTAATGGCTTCACGTCCAAAACCGAAATTTTGGCCAGGCAACTTGAAATGGTAGAGAATAGGAAAATAGCCATACCTTAACCATTAATCCCCGTTTCGGATACAGCCCTAATAATAATCACACTGACAAAGCTATCAGATTCAAAGCAAGTCCATAACCAGTACTGTATATAATGCAAGAGTCGCGCTCTAATCAACAACCTTCGTGCATATTATTACTAATAAAGGCAGTCAATCCTGCAATTCCACAAAGATATCCCCACACACAAGCACTTAGTATAATTTTGACAGACGATGCATGATAACAAAATTATGCAAAACAATGGATAAAATAAATATCTTTTTAATTAAGATATATTAAGTAAACATTTTATTACAAATTATTCAGATTTATTATTCATTCAATATAATAACTGTTGCATTTGAAGTACAATGTAGCTTTAAAAAAAATTGTATTTTATCAACAAAAGTTTAAATAATATATTCTTTATAAATATCGTTCACCCTGCACGTAACCTATTGCACAAAATATAGTCATACATGTATTTATTCTGAATATAATTTTGATTAAAATGTCATTATTCATGTACTGTACCAATAATTGGTATCTAAAATGTGAATGCCTTGGGTGATGCCACAAAATAATTATTAATTGCAAAACTATAATTTCAAATTTCAGCTAGAGCAGGTACATTTGTTAATTAATTTCTATAATATTGAAATTAATTAATTATTACTGTGTACGATGTACATTATTTTCTTTACAGCGCAGCAATGCAATCCCTGCCCACATGCAACTTCTGGCAACGCTGCGCTTCTTGCCACAGGCTCATATTACACTGTTCATGGTGACCTCCATGACATCAGTGTACCCTCAGTATGCCGAATTGTACATCGAGCGGCACATGCAGTGGCCAGATTAAGCCCAAGGGTCATCCAGTTTCCTGTGCATCCTCAGGATGTAGCAAGAGTGAAGCACGAGTTCTTTGAGATTGCCAGTTTTCCCAACGTTGTCGGTGCATTAGACTGCACTGATATGTCAGGTTGTATGGAGCTCCACTGGGAGAAGCAGAACATGTCTATGTGAATCGCAAGGGTTACCATAGCATCAATGTCCAGGCCACGATAGCGCCATCATCAATGGAAGCATCCTTGGAGAGAGATTCACCAATGGACAGTAAGTCAAACATCACCAAGTCTGAGAATTAAAACAAAAAATTACTAATCAGACCATAAACAAAAATATAAAATGCATTTCTTCTTGTCAAACTATCAACCCAATAATATCAGTGCAATATTTACAACAGTTCGTGCCAAATCACTGCTTAAGACAGATATAGCGCCCTCTATTGTAAGAAAAGTTTGTTGTCATTATTATGGGATGGCGAGTGATAGGATGTACGGAGGATTAAAGTTTTTCAACCTCTTTGACATCCTTTTGACTTTCTCTCGAGTCTATGGATCAATATTTGGGTGTTTTGGAGCTATGAATGGATCTCAGGAAAACATATCGTCTGTAAGCAAAGGCAATATTGGAAGACAATAAAACTGATCGAGGGCCTTGAATTTAAAATTATTGTGTGAACTTCTGTTTCCTATTCTGAGACTCAGAGAACGATTGAAGCCTTGAAAACTTGTTATATAGGCCCAGTAACTGCCACGATTTGTGGGAGCCACATGGAAAAACTGCTAAGCCATGATGCAATTACTGCACTTAAAAATGGAACATTTGTGCTCTATTGTATTGCAGACTAACTGGAGTGCTCCTTGGAGACACAGGCTATGCACTTCGTCCATGGCTGATGACCCCCATCTTGAACCCAGCTTATCCCAATGAACGGAATTGCACACTTGAATCATTAGTTTAAATTAACTTTGATTCAAGTCTAGATAAATAACACATACCTTTGATATGCATCCCTCAAATTACAGGAGTCACAGAAAGTCGCGAGTGGTCATTGAGCAGACGTTCGGCCAACTCAAGAGGAAATTTCCTTGTCTGGCTCTTGGCATGAGAGTGGCTCCTCAGAGGGCATGTGTCATCATCAGGGCCTGCTGCGTGCTCTTCAACCTCTCCAAGGAGTTTGGCCAGCCGGATCTGGAAGACGGAGACGATGACAATGCTGATGAGGATGATGACTTGCTGTATGAAGGTCATATCCATGATGGGCAACTCCATTGCATCATGCTCATCAACAGATATTTCTAAATACAAAATAAAAAAGGTTAAATGTGTATAAAATATTGTTATCTGCTGCCACACGACTGGAAAGCACCTCCAATTCTCACCCCCCCCCCACCAGTTTGCTTGAAGATGACTTGTATCCGTGATCCTGATTGGTCGAATCCGTGGCAAAAACACTATGATTTTATAAATAAATATTTATCACGCAGCTGTGGTTTTCATTGGAACCATGTTTGAACTGAAACATGTGCTGGTTTACGCGTTCAGCGTTACGCGTAGCGCGTACTGTTCCAAAGTGCCTGTGCTACAGCGTTGGGTTCAAACATTTTCTTGAAGGGGTGGTTTGGAAGAGGGAAATACATTTTCCTCCAGTTTTGTATTGAAATTTAAGTTCAAATATATCAAATGACAAGGATCTATATTGAGTTGCTTTAAATTGTGAAATGAGAGGAATATTATCGCTCGGTAAAATCCAGACTTTTCCAGTTGCCTTGCGATAATATTCCTCCCATTCCATGCTGAGCCACTCAATATTTGTATATTGTAACACCTCACCCACAGATTCTGTGTCTTGATTGGCCGAGAGTGAGTCATGTGGAGCTTTCTATTTTTGCAATCTTTCTGTGCACGGCTAAAAGTACTACATGTACATGTATATACACATAGGAACTATGCGCCCTATAGGTAGCAGACCAGTAAATAAACTTCCATAGACCCCAATGGTAAATGCTCCCACTTCAAAAAATCGGGGAAAATACTCACAACTCTCCAAGGTGTTCGAGACACACATCAAATTGAAGCTTATTTCATCATCTTTCATTTTCTTTTCAATTTTTGGGGGGTCAACTTTTTAGGAGAAATTTCCATCTGAAGATGATCACCCCTGAAAATAGTCCTGAAGCCCATCGCCATTTTGAAAAACGATGCCTACACTCCATCGCAAAATAGAGCGCTTTTAGGGTCCAAATTACATCCAAATTACACAGAACTGCAAGCTCCCAGTCCTGTGCACGGCTTCCACCCATATGTTTTACAAACCCTCAAGTTCATGGCCCACAGCATGCTCAAATACTGAAGATTTTGAGGGCATGCAAATCGTGATTTGGCCGGCGTATAGGCAATTTCCGACCGATTTACTGGTCTGCACCCTATTAAGTGTGTGTCAAGTTTACTTGAAGATTTTTTTGTTATTGCGCTCGCACTCGTGGAACACACAGAAAATGCAGTGCGTCTGTGTTCTACATACAAAGGCCTTGTGGTACGCGGGATAAAGACGCACTACATTTTCCGTATTCCACTCGTGCTTGCGGGATAACTGATGCCTATATACTTTTTCCGTGTTCCGCTGGCGCACACAAGATAACTTAGGCCAATGTGGCAAAAAGTCGTATGAACATGAACAAATGTAACAGCAAAGTTTACGGGGAAAAAATGAAAAGATGCTTAGCAGAGTCAGCCCTTTAGTCGCTTAGTTTAGAGACCTCAAAATCGGAATATTTATGTTTAAACCTCAAATCACATTAGACCAGTTTCACTCTTGGTTCTCATTATATTTCTGGTTTATTATGACAGTAAATGAAATTAAACATTAAAATGTCATGTAAAAAGTCAAGTGTAAAACAAACAATCTGATATAAAGTGAGTCTAAAACATCAAGTGAGTCTAAAAGGGAAAATATAGTGCACATATAAAACATTTAATTAAAGAATTTGGTTAAGCACTTAAGTACGCTTGCACCGGGATTTAACTACCCATCTGGAATTAAGTTTTATTTAGTAAGTAAGTATTGAAGTTTTAAATACATTTTCAAGCAAAACTCATTCAAATTTAAAATATATGTGTGCATATTGTCATGCGGGTTATAGATGCCTGTAAAAAATAGAAAGAAATTATAATTTGTGTTTTATTTTAACTCTAATTAATTTTTACATTCAACGGCAACGGCAGTATTTAAGTATTGAAGTTTTAAATACATTTTCAAGCAAAACGCATTCAAATTTAAAATGTATGTGTGCATATTGTCATGCGGGTTATAGATGCCTGTAAAAAATAGAAAGAAATTATAAATTGTGTTTTATTTTAACTCTAATTAATTTTTACATTCAACGGCAATATGTATTTAACTTTCAGGGTCGATGGTCACACCATTCTTCTCGAGAGTGAACTCAAGAAACAACTGCAAGTTCCGGCTGATGTGACTCAACGATGCATCAATCTGCCTGGAAACTTGCAGTTGTTCCCTGTCTACTTGCAGGCGCTCACGCTCCAAAAGTAGACGCTCTCTCTCAAGAAGAATGATGGACTCGTTGGAATTGAATCTTGAGCTCGATGATGGTGGTGCTGGTAGGGGTCAGTGTTGGAGCAAAGGCTTTGACCCTCAAGGCCAAGGCCAAGGCTTTGACCCCCAAGGCCAAGGCCACGGCCAAGGCTTTGACCCTCAAGCCTCAAGGCCAAGGCTTAACCCTCAAGGCCAAGGCCAAGGCCAAGGCCCTGTTTTATGAAATGACCACTGATATAGAACTAATTATAGTCACATGAGTGACACATCATCACGCAAGGGCGGATGCAGAACACAATTTTTTTTGGGGGGGGGGGGGCAAAGTAATTTTGGTTCCCCCCAAAAAAGTGGGTCTGTGGTGCGATTTGAGGCAATTTCTGACCGTTAAATTTAACCGATGTTTTTTGAGGAAAAGATGGTGGTGTACTCATTGCCTGCCTTTATTACGACGTCACATAAAAAAAATGGTTTCGTTTTTTTTTTTGGGGGGGGCATGGCCCCTTTAGACCCCCCTGGATCCGCCCTTATCATCACGAATTGCTCGTTACAAAGAACAACATTTCTTTAATTGCAATCAACATGCTCGCATAGGCCTACACCGTTTTATGACTGCACTGTATCTATTAAAGTATAGGTTCAGGTCTTCAATATGGTTTAACTTAACAAAATAATGATTTACTTCTATATTGACACACAATTCTCCCAAGTGTAACAAAAGGGGGATCCAAGAAATTGATTTGGGAAATTTTTATTTGCTGGCCCAACATGGTCAGAAATATCAGCATTATCTAAAACAGATACATGCAAATCTTTAGCACTTATCAGGGAGACATATACAACCAATCAGATCTATTCCATAGTTATATGCAATTAAAGTGATCGTTTCATTAGCCCCACAAATGTACGGAATATTTTTGCAGCAAATCTACTACAATGGTAACAAAATGTGATGCTACAAAAGTGGAAGTGTGCCCAGCACACAAATCTATAGGGTGCTTCCCTCCTCCATGGTAATACGATTAAAATGGTAACAGCAAAATTTCGAACAGATTTATCTGGAAAATGCAAAAATCTATGGGCCTTGAAGAGCCTTGACTCAAAATTGCAAGGCCCTGAACCCTCAAGGCCTGGGCCAAGGCCAAGGCTTTTGCCCTCAAGCCTCGAGGCCAAGGCCAAGGCCCTAAAATCCAGCCTTAAGGCAGCCTTAAGGCCAAGGCCCAGCATCAAGGCACTACATCACTGGTAGGGGTTGATCTTTGCCGGAGTTAGCTGCTGCCAAAGACTCATCCTGATCCTCGAACTCCTCTTCTATTCTTATCTCAGCAGTTGTGACGGCTTAAAAAATAAGATATACAGGAAAACAGATTTATTAAGATTTAAGATTTATCATATTAATGTCCAATCATATGTATTGCATGTATTAATGATTTATATTATAGTGATTGAAAGCAAATAGTTATTTTGTGAAACAAATTATATTTACAAAAATATTAAATTATCAAAAATATGAAGTATTTCTTTCAAGAAATACAAACAAGTTCTCTGAACTGTTAGTCTTGTATATTCTTTTGAAAAATTGTAGCGCTACTAGTATTCTGTCAGCATTCTTACCTTCAGCGACTATGTCCATCAGGAAATCAACTTCTGGTTGGAGTGGGTCTGTTTCTCCTTCCTCCTGATTAAGGATGCCATCCTTGGCAATGGGCAGCAATGCCTCCAAAACAAAATCGACTGTCTTGTTTGTGGCTGGCTTCTCACCTCCTCCTGAATAAAAACAACAACAACTTTAGAAAGTGGTCTAGGACTCTAGGTTCATACTCATTACAGGCATGAGAATGAATTGCAATGAAAAAATACATGAAATTTGTTCCAAAAGGGGGAAAATGTGTGCAATCAAGCAAAAAAAATAATAATACCCATAGGCCCAAAAATAAGTCTCCGGTTTCTGGTATGCGCGCGCGTCGCTGTAGCCATGCGCGTCGGCAAAATGAAAAAGTTTTTTTTTCAATGAAAGATGATGTCTCAAAACCGCCAAACTCACTGGTTTGACTGGAATCCTGCTGCTGCACAATTTTAACGTGTTTTTAGATTAGATTATGGTCGAGAATAAGCTTTATGTGACCTCTCTGGACTCCCATATATTTGCACTAAGTTTAGTC
This sequence comes from Patiria pectinifera, assembly GCA_029964075.1. Classification (NCBI taxonomy): domain Eukaryota; kingdom Metazoa; phylum Echinodermata; class Asteroidea; order Valvatida; family Asterinidae; genus Patiria; species Patiria pectinifera. The sequence goes on from CM057135.1 coordinate 23,775,211, forward strand.
GGGCACCATTTGCAGTCATCAGCACACATTTGAAGCAAAAAATCAGGTAAAAAAAAAAAAAAAACCGCGTCACCGCACCACTTTTTAGGCAAGCTCCATACCAGAAACCGGAGACTTTTTTTTTGCCATAACTGGCTAAAAATAAATTAAAGTGCAAAAATTTTGGCCAAAAAAACAAACAAAACAAAGCAAAACAAAAACAATTAATCCCTGTTTCAACAGAAAGAATCTCATGCCTGTCATAAGCATTTTCAGTCGGTTCTACTAAAATGCGTCAGCAAGCGTCAATAAGTGTCAACTGGCTTCAACAAACTTCAACGGTCGTCAATCCAGCGTCAACAAATTTTGTAGAACTTAGAAGTTTTGGAAAATCTAAAACAGCTTTATAGTACAAATGGCAACAAAGAACACCTGCAGCATATAATTTAAAGTAAAATCTATTTCAAAAGTTTTTTTTTCAACGCGAAACGTACGACAAGCTGTCGAGTTTGTGTTGGCTGCCATTTTGTTTACGTGAAGCTAGCCATACTACACATGCCTGACGTGTACAGAGCCATACTACGCATGCGTGAAGTGTACAGCGCCATCCAAACAAGATGGGGGGCAACACTCGACACACTTGTCGTACATTTCGCGATCAAAAAACATGTTTTTAAATAATTTCAACTTGAATAGATTTGCAGAAGATGTTCTTTATTGCTTTTTCTACCATGCATTATAAAGCTACTTTTAATTTTCGAAAGCATAGGCTATACAAAATGTGTTGATGCTTGTTGACAATTACTGTTGATGCTTGTTGACGAATTTAGTAGGAACCTTTTTTCAGTTGTCGTTGAGATGATTGATGAAAAAAAAGCAGTGTCAGATTTGCACATTCTTTCCTATAGGCTTATCTGACTTTTCATGTTGAACTAGTTCTAGGTCCTATAGCCTAACTAGAAATAACATAAAAATAATAAAATATTTAATAATAATAGGCCTAATGTTAGGCCTAATTAATAGGCTATTTTATAAAGTATAATATTTACCTGTTCTGTTCATGTCTCGGTGATACGTCCTTGCTTTCCTGGTCATATCCTGCCATTTCTTTCGTATTTTCTGGTAATCTCTGGGAATGCCTCCATTCTCAACAAGTACTTTCCCTGCCTCTTTCCAATAGTGGATCTTTTATACTTTTTCCACGTTTGCCTTTGATTTTTTGCCTTTGCAACTGCTGCCGAAGAGCTCATTCAAGTGCTCGTGCACATTACATGACATACTGGCACAGAACAGCGACTTCTTCATGGGTCCAGTTTTTAGGCCGTTTTTTTTCCACATTTTCCATTGTGCTCCGTTCGTCATGTCTAATGACTCCGACTCTCAGTTCCTGCTGATTTCGTTCAGTTTTCGCGCGACAGAATCACTACGCCGATCCAAATAAACCCCCATAACAATCAATGCACTAAACTTACCTTGAAAATTGCAGGCAGATGAGAGCAGACGACATCAAAAGATGACACTTTTGGACAGCAAATTTCTTCCAATCATTTCAAGTTTTTCCCGCGTTTTGCAGACGTGTTGATTCCAACGACTATTTTGTGACTAAAACATTTTCAAACATAAATTTGTTGTAGGTGAGAAAAGAAGTAGGCTCGTCCAAGAAATGTATGTCAGTAAAACTGAAAATGCAACGCATCGCCCTTACGACGCGTTTAGTGAAATTGTTTGCAGAACACGTCGCAGCTACGACGTGTCGCAGGGCTGCGACGCATCGTAAACCGTGCGACGCGTCTTAAGTTAAGAAGAGTTTAGTGAAATCGGGTGCTGCACCCGATTTCACGAAGCGCTGCGACGCGTCGCAACTCGAGTTACGACGTGTAACACGTCACAACTCGCGACGCGTAGGTATCTTCCATTTCACGAAAGTTGCGATGTGTTGAACGCGTCGCAAGTTCCTTGACAACGGCTTAAAACACGTCGCAAGTTACGACGTGTCTAGTGGTCATCGCAAAATAAGAAGAGTCATTTCTAAGCCAGTTTTATGCCACAAACATTACATTAACGAGATTATAATACCGAGGCAATGTGTGTAAAGTTGTAAATAGAAAATTCATTGAATTATGAATTAGACCGGAATATTAGAGTTGAAATTTCAAAGTAGCTATACAGTCCAATGAGAGCTTGTTTTTCTTCACAATTGCATTGCACGGCCGCCATTTTGTTTTACGTTTTAACAAATTTCGAGCTGAGATCCGACGACTTTTTGTTGAATATCAGACGACTATTTACTGTACGCTGACTAAAGACATAAAACAGTCACCGAGTTGTGCTATAAATACACCTACGACGCGACGCACTTACGACGTGTTTAGTGAAATGGATCGCAGGACGCGTCGCAGCTGCGACGCATCGTAGAGATACGACGCGTCGCAGCGCTGCGATGCATCGTAAGTTACGAAGAGTTTGGTGAAATCGGGTGCTGGTCACTGATGCGTGTACCAGTCCAGTGAATGGTGTGTCCTGTACGTTGCTCGCGTATGGTCGCGGATATCGCTGACTTGTTGGCTAGCTACGACTGGGGCCAATTTCACGGTGCTGCTATGCACAACAAATTGCTTAGCACAAAAAAGTCTGGCTTATAAAAGCAGGTTACCAGCCAAAACTATACGTGATGCATATTGCTCGTGATTAATATTTAGCTGTTGTTTGCCTAGCATGAAAATCACATGGAGTTTTGACTGATAACCTGCTGCTATAAGCCAGACTTTTTTGTGTTGAGCAATTTTTTGTGTGCTTAGCAGCGCCGTAAAATTGGGCCCAGCTAGTGACATAGAGGATCCAATGTCGGCCCTCTCTGCTGACATGAAATAATTTCAAGAGTTGGACAACGGGTTTCGGGGACAAATCCCGTGCGGTCATGTAGGGTGGGAGCGTTCTCGAGTCATTCTTTGATGATTGGGATGGCTTTATCCACTGAGCATGGCACTCACATCACATGACACTTAACAATCTGTACGAAGCACCTTCATGTCCCTAACTTGGCCAGCGAAATCCTGGGAGTTTCGGTTGTGATGCTCCATGTTCCCAACCAAGGTGGATATGACACTGTAACTGTAGCTGCTAAGCAGTGGCACATTGAACCTATCCTAGATACGATGGGGCGAAGGGGGAATGTGTCTTAGGTAAGCCGTAGAACCGAGGGCGGGGGGGGGGGGGGGGTTCCCAGATTGTAGGATAAACCGTCTTGTAGAGATTCTCGGAAATTTGCTTCAGCAATTTGTGAGCGTGTCATCGACTCTGAGGCGTGAGACTTGCTAGGTCGGCATGTCAACGTTTGTGACTGACTGACTGACGGACGGACCGACCGACCGACGGACCGACCGACCAACCGACCGACCGACCGACCGACCGACTTGATGATTTGTTGACCAGCTATCCCGCATCTAATAAACCAATTCACGTATACGTGAATTGGTATCCACAACCGTGATCAAGTTCATGCCGTAGTTCATAAAGTGTGGCACAGAGGCTCACGTGCCGTTGCACACCTATGCAGTGGTCGCTGGTTTAGTGGATAATGTGACATAAAGGTAAATTAAGGTTATTGTTTACATTCATTTGTTTTCTTCCCCAGCTGCCACGTTTCGGCGCCCGTTTCGTATTTCTTGCGGGAGCTTTTGTCACCGGCGGTTGCAGCGTCCTGCTGGGGTACGTTTTATCTGCTGGCATTGCTGCTTTCTGTTGCTTTACAAGATGTTTATTAATTTTATTGCAAATCAGGCCCCCTTTAAAAGAAAACCCCTCCTTGAAAGGAATAAGGAATACAGCGCTATAACACCACAATAACGAACATTTGGCTATAACGAACATCCCCTTTGACTCTCCAAACATTAAATGTTATGATAACGCACAATAACAATAACGACCACTATTACGAATATGTTTTAATGGACCCCATAGTGTTCGTTTTGTCTTTGGCGTTGTACTGATGGGTGCATACCTATGTTCCCTAATATCTGTGTTCCCCAATACCTATGTTCCCCAATACCTATGTTCCCCAACCCTAACTCTAAACCTCATCCTAAGGATTTTGGAAAACATCGATATTTGGGAACGTCGGGTAGACCCCGTACTGATATATGTATGTATCCTTTTCCCCTTTAAACTCTTTATTGGGTTTTGAGAACGATTAACTGAAGAGATACATGTATATTTTGCTGGTCCCAGGGGGGCCGGCTTACACTCCCCTTCCAACCTGACTGTCCAAAAACAGACTCACTCACTGACTATCACTTGTGAATTAAACCTTCCTAAGTCTAATTGTGGCCTAAACGTTTGAAATGTGCACGATTACCCCATATGCAAATAAAAGGGTTAAATCCGGCTTATCATAACACGTGTAGGCCACACTCATGCAACAAAAATTAGGTGAATATATTAAAGCCTGTCAGTGAATATATTAAAAGCCAAGTCATTTTCTTCTTCTTGCAGCTTCGTTGGGGATATGCCTACATTGGCAACCTTTACAGGTTTCACTTTTGCCATACGGACCCTAGAAGGCCTTGGATCGTCCGCCTGCAATACTGCTATAGGTGCCATTCTCACCTACACCTTCAAGGATAAGGTCGGCGTTGCAACAGTAAGTACATATTTTACTAAGGGAATAAATGTGTGCTCGAGAGGTTTTTATCACTCTGTTTAAGACCGCTTAGAGTCTGGGTGCTGATATCCGGCTCGGGTAATTATCAGCACCCAGACTCTAAGCGGTCTTAAACAGAGTGATAAATACCGACCGAGCACATATTTATTTCCATTCATAAATACCTTTTCGGTAAAAATATATCAAATAATTCGTTCAAAAAATCCCGATTTTGTTCAACAAGTTCACTTCATGCTTTTTGAAACACCCTTCTGGCAAAATAATGGAGTGTTCAGCTGGCGAGTAAGATGTAAACAGCCCTTATATGGAGATTGACGCGCGCGTAGCATGTTCTGCGCGATGTCGCGCAGAACGCACATGGGGCGTTGCGTTTTGAATTTAGAACTATACAATTCTGACTCGCTGGTAGTGTTGCGCATGCCTACGTGAGGATTGTGAACGCTTAACCAATGAAACGGTAAGAGGCACTGGAATTTTAGGAGTCCACATTTTATTGTGACACTGGAAAAGTGTTTAAGACCAGCTAGCCATGTCTTTATCATCCGTTTAAGACCGGCCACGTGACGGGCTCTCGACCAATAGGAATAGCTAAACTGTCTGAGGTATTTATGAATAAGGAATAATAACACATTTAGACGGTATTTTCGAAAAACGGGGGTCCGGCTTCGGTTAACTTACTGAAAGAAGTTTGTCTATGTAGCCAAATGGAAACATTCCAACGGCTTTGCTTCATCTCGTAGGGTTTGATTTGTTGCAAATTGTGGACCGATTATGAGCCGCAGTCCTCCAAAGACAAGGGGCCTAAAGTTCCACAGTGTGACAGCTGAAGACGAAGCTGAGGTTTTAAAACTCTCAATTGTCTGTTGTTTTTGCTGCAGTGATCATGACCACTTATACCTTACACTTCACAGTAATCATGCGTTTTCCTTTCTGTCTTCTCTCAATGTTTTGTACAACTTAGAGCTTGATGGAAACTGTCACCGGGACGTCGTTTACACTTGCACCAGTAATAGGCGGACTCTTATATCATGTAAGTATTATCAATCAAGTATTGTAACTGAACTCTAAAAAACAAAACAAGTACAATTGTATACATCTCGAGAGATTTTGATTAATCCCTTCCCATCCCCCACCCACCTCACCAACAAGCCATTCCAGCCCCGCCCCTTCTGCCCCCTCATGACCACATCCATGCCCACGCCCTGGTGACTTGTCAAACCCCATGTTGTGCATCAATGGAAGTGGCCATTCGTGAACCCATCTGTGAATTCATTCCTCTTTAATATTCACCACTGATAAAAGACGCATTTGTTTCTGAACAGGCCGGCGGTTTTAAGCTCCCGTTCCTTGTAAATGGCGGGTTTGTCTGGGCTTGTGTTGCTGTCAATTACTTCTTGATGCCGAAGATTGGTAAGATTGATTCAAAGAGAATTATTTTTTCTTCACAAACACAATGTCCTCATACGGATCATGTGACTATCTGGGGTTGTTGTGAGCAGTTTATTAGCCTGTCGCTACGCTCAGAACCACGCCCATGACCACACCCACGACTATGCCAATGACTACGCCCACGATCACGACCATGCCGATGACAACACCAACGACAACACCAACTTAAACACGCCCGAAGCCTCCTGACCGTCACCGTTTTCACGAAGAGCCACATAATGTCAAAATTACCATTTTTTCGATTTCGATTTTTTCAATATTTTGCTTTAAAACAATGTTCTTACCCATAATGTAAGCAAAACATCATTGAATTCCAAGTTACATTAATGTTGCAAGGGGCAGAAATCTCGATAAATGCATTTTGCATTTGTCGAAGGCCACATACTTTTTGGCCCCTTGAACGTGTACAAAACCTATTGCACGGAAATACGTAAAAGTTATTCAACTGAGATTTCCGTTTTCACGAAGAGCCACATAATTATCTTTGTTACATTTTCAGCTGCGCGCGTGTACTCACTATGGAATTCACGTTGAACAGAAATGGCCAATATGTCGGAAACCTAAATTTTCGTTTTTACGAAGAGCAACATATCTTTACTAATAAAGTTTTACCAATTAACTGCTGTATTAGGTATTTAATTACTGGGTTGGCGTAAATTTTAATTCAGCTCTCATGGAATCGTGTGATGGTTTCCTTGCTGCACAAAATTGTTGCAAAGTGGTCTTTTTTGCAGTTTTAAATATATGAGAAAATTGTTTTGCGATTATCTCGAAAACGCTTTTTCTTCAAAATCAACATAATGTGGCTCTTCGTGAAAACGGTGACGATATGAACACGACGTAACCATGCCCACAACAACACAGAGACGAAAAGAAAACAATGTTGTGCAAGTGCAGGTGTCTCCACATTAATGACTCACCACATCGACACATATAGCAGCAATTACTGTTGAGTCAGGCTGCACACGAAAGCAGTATAGAGCCTGAAAGTTGACCCCTGGTGGCACGCTTCCGGACCCTCGAATAGGATAATTAGCGCGTAAAAGTCGGAGTTTTGAAAATTACTTTTGGACCATTGATTTCTTAAAAAGATCACCCTCGGAAAAGGCCTTTGTAAAATTGTTATTAGCATCTCATTGTGTGGAAACCGAAAATCACTTGACGTAAACGAGAAATATAGAACCAAAAATTGATCCCTCACTTTCGAAAATCCAACATACATGAGGACTATTGGAACTCGGAGCACTCGTACAAAGATAAACATTTATGAAATAATTTTGTGGCGGTCATTGGGTTAAAACTGAAAATTAAATAGGAGACAAAGATGTCTTTCGGGACACACATTTTTTTTAATAAACTTGAAGAACTCCAATTGGCCTCATGGGGAAAAAAGCATATCCTCAATCCTGCAAATTGCTCCATTATTTCTTGAATATGGTCCGTGGAAGGGTGACCACAGCCTGAATCCTGCAAAATCCTGCGGCAATGGCTGTCAATATGTTGAGGCTTGGCCAGTGACATCCTGGAGCAGTACAGAGGATTTCAAGCATAATCCAGGCTTATATTTATGCATGGCTGATCAAAAACAAAACAAGGTACGGCCCAAGACACTGACAAAGTGCATACTACAAAATCAGTAACGCACTTTTGCCGTGTAACCTCAATCATCCAAATTCCTCCACTTTGGCAAAGAGGATTTTGAAGGATTCAGGGTGACCGTTGATAAGAACTGTATTTAAGCAAGCCCAACGTAATCTATAATCCATCGGTATAGGTAGGTAATCTCCGCGTCGCAATCATTTTCGTTCCAAGTAAAGGGTTGGGACAACAAACGTGATCGAAAAAGGAGACCTATAGGTACGAAACTCCGGATATAAAAGGTTGTAAGTAAAATTCGTTTTTACTCATCTCCAGCTGATTTGTCATCATTTTGTTGTGGAATGCCAGGATAACATTTCAGCATGAACGTTTCTTGCGGTGATTACGGGTGGAAATCATGGTCAAAAATTATAGCAAGAGAAATGGCAACCCCATGTACACTGTCCATAGAAGGGTCGCGGAGGGTCCAGAAGCTTAAAGAGAAATGGCTTACTTTCAGGCTCTGTTATCGTTTTTTTTAAACAGAGTGTTATTGCTGCTCCAATTATGTTATCAAGACAAAATAATTTCTTTGGAAAGGGAGCCAACATGAGGAAACCGGGCCTATGATTGAAGTTATGAAGCTGCCAGCTGTCTGGGTAGTCTTACTTGCCAGTTCTTTCAGCTTTCTTGCGTACTCTGCATTGGACCCAGTGCTGGCACCTCATCTTAAGCAGGTATGTCGCCATGGTAACACTGATCGCAGAACCAAATAATGACGTCTTATGATTCACCAAAAAACACGCGGGGAGCATGCTTAAAGGCAGAGTACATCATTTGCAGCGATCCAAAATGTTACTGACAAAATTATTATTGTTGAAAAACATATTTGGTTTAAAGATGCACTGGTACTTGTTAAATTATTCTGGCATGCCGTCATTTTGAAGAAAACAATAAAAGGACATTTCCAACGACGCGTCTAAAGACGCATTTTTGGAAATGTCCGTTAGTAGTTCGTTTTTAATTCGGCAAAGCTGTGAATGAGTGCGTACAAGTGTTGACACGATTGCTATTATTTTGTCAGTTCAGAGCTTGACATCGCCTATAGCTGCAATCGACTGACTGAGAACGCGGCTTGCCCCGGACGCTGATTCGCGCGCAATTCAAAACATGACTCGGCAAGTTTTTTCGAGATCTTCGAATCGTTTTCTCGGAACCTACAGCATCCACTGAGCTGAAACTTTATTGGGTTAGTTGTTAAGCACCCTTCTTTAGATTTTGAGCACTTTAGTTGCTTCAAACGAAAAAAAAGGCACAAAATGACAAATGATGTACTCTACCTTTCATGATCAAGTAAACTTGATTCCACGATCCTGATTGGTCGATCCATGGCAACAAGCTGTGCTACATAATAACCGTGTAGCACGGCCACGGTCCATACTGCACTTCGCATATTGCACTATTAAGATGCACGCGCCGTTCCGTACAAGAAGCATCTGTGATAGGCAACCTCGTCCCCTGAGGATGTCGAGCAGTACGCGCCCATCACTACCTGCTCTCTCACCCTGGTATTGGATCATTTGCCTGTGCAAGATTTTTGAACACGTATGCAAATAAGGAATAGTTTGGTGCCTGCATGTGCGTTACATTAGCGTTTGTTTTTGTATGCGGTGTCTGGGGTAAAAACAGAGTCAATTTGTCGCAGCAAGAGCATGGCGTGAGTTACGAAACCACATTTGTTTTTCATTTAAACTGTTACGATCCTATCGAGACAATATTCCGTGTTCCACTCGCGCTCGCAAGATAACTAATAATGTAGTGCGTCTGTCGGCCGAGTGGTATGTGGGACACAGACGCACTACATTTTCCGTGTTCCACGAGCGCGAGCGCGATAACGAATTTATCTTCAAGCAAACTTGACGCGCAGTACAGTTGGAACTAGCACGCTTTACACGGACATTCAGCAGCTTAGCGTATGCAGCTGGAATGTCGCTCGCATCTTGGAATAGCGCAATACGCGGAGTGCGGTATGGACCGTGGCCGTGCGGTATGGTTATATGTAGCACGGCTTGTTGCCATGGATCGACCAATCAGGATCGACGATTCAAGTTTGCTTGAAGATAACATAGAGTATTACATTTCTTATTAATATAAACAATATTGGAAAGGAAATGATCGCGCAAACACGTACTGCACGTTGTGAATAACAACACCAAGTACACGATAACAATCCATTACTATCCAATTGCGGTATCGAATCAGGATACAGGAAGACAGTTTCCTATCCAGGGCTTACTATTGAAAACGTGATTGGAAAAAAAGGTAAGCACTGGGGACGAGGTTGGTGTTTTAGGATAACCGCTGAAGAGATCGTGCACAGCCATAGAGCCATATTGTTGGTAGAGTACATCATTTTGTGAGGGACATAAGCGCTATATTTAGAAGTCAATATTATTATAAAATAATTATTATTAGTATGGTTTTCTTTCAAACAGATGTTTGAAATAGGATAAGTAAATAGTCCAAAACATAACATTTTCGGGGATTTCAGGACGCAGTCTTTAAAACAACTGGATGCAAGGTGTGTTTTTTTTATTAGCAACGCACACCAGCAGTTTGAAACGGAAAATAAAATACGAGGGAAATATGGACAAAACGTCGAAAGAAATATCCAGCTTGATAACCCATTTTGAATTTTGTTGGAGAAATAACTTAATACTGTTAAAAAAATACTTTTCTGGACATACAAATACACTTTTGCATACAAACCAACAAAAGTGAAGGTGCGCGTAACGCAACTTTTGCCCCACGCGCTAACAAATCGTGACAGTTTTCACGAAGAGGCGAATTTAGTAATTCAATGTCTGAAAAAACATTCCAGAGAATTGAGTTTAAAGTTGGTTCTTTTTTCATTTGACAATTTGAAACCTAAAGATGCATAAAATATGCAAGATTTAGGTATCAGAGGAAAGAAGAGATCATAATCTTCTTAAATAAAGCAAACTTTAAGAAAAACAGGTGACTAGTTTTGCAGAATTAATCAATTAAGAGAAGTGGCTGTTCGTGAAAACGAAAAAAAAGAGACCAATTAGCAATTCGTCCATTTATTCCTCGTATTTATTTTCTGTTCTAAAATGCTGGTGCGCGTTGCTAAAAAACCCAATGCATTCAGTTTGAAGTGCTATATGCTTCAGAATAAGAACAGGGTACATGTGTAGCCCTCTAGCCTTCATCAACTTACAAAATGATGATCATTTTTAACGTCTTTTTCTCGTACTTGTGATTAATTATTGGTTTAGAACATCTTGGGGCGGGGCTTTATTGCAAGCATTGGGAGCTCAATGTGCCTAACGGCCCGAACATGGGATGCTCTAAAGGAATCATATTTTGAACGCGAACAAGAGACCTGTGCTTTGCTATGTGCCCAGTTTACTTTTTGGTATTATTGTTCTCCGTAGCTTGGTTATAGTGTCACTGGCATTAGTCTGGTGTTTGCAGGTTGGGGCGCTGCGTACGCTGTGACTGCTACCCTCTGGGGCTACATTGTCGATAAAAAGGTGATTTACATACAATTTACGTCTGTGACAAATCATAAATATCTTTGTCATCGTTCTGTTTTAAATATATATTTATCTGTAAAAAAAGTCAACTAAGAGGCATTATGATAAATTGCACTTTCCCAAAAAGTAACCTACCGAATTATTATCACAAAATTACCAAAAAAACCGATTGTACTGGCACTAAACATTTCTGGAAACGTTTCCGTCTTGCTTTATAATGTCCAACTATCAGTCAAGTGACTGGATTTTTTTTGGTATTTTTTTTTAAGCCAAGAGTGTCATGGACGAAATCGTGTTTCGTGGATAAAAGGTTGTGAATGGTTTATCACTGTTATCTTATCTTAAAGTGTAATATCTTTCAGCTGAAACCTTAACGGGTTACGTTTTGAACGTTCTAGTAATTTAAAAACAAAAACAAAAACAAAACAAAACAGCTTTCTTTCATTGTCTACCTTTACGTATATAGGGGATCTCAAGAATCCTAATGGTTATGGGAGTGTTTGCTTCTGCAATAGGTTTCATCCTAATTGGGCCCTCTCCGTTCTTCAATATTCCCCCGTGAGTAAAGTTTAGTTTTTTCCTAACGGCTTCATTTGATTAAAAAAAAATGTACAGTCCAGTGAGTGACTGTAACAAAGTTGAGTTTTATTTTTGCTGGTCCCAGACAAAAGTCATCTTTGAACCTGACTGACTGACTCACTCATTGTCACTTGTAACTTACACGAGGTGTCGGCTAGTGAGGACAGTCTGTTTGGTGCATGTAAAGCTTGACAAACGTGTTCGTGCAGCTTTCTCTCCTTTTCTCATTTTTGTGGGCAACATATTCACTCCTTGCCTCCAATCTTGCATTGTGCAGCTGTCTACATCTCCTAGATAACACAAGGCAACTTTTATATAGCATTCATCTGTCAGCAGTCATTGGATACTGCTGAAATTCCCCATGACTGGAGGATTGCAAACGTAGCGCCCATATATCAGAAAGGTGGTTGCAGTGTACCAATTACCAACCAGTATCGCTCACAACAATGCATGTAAAATCCTTGAGTATATCATCTTCAGCCATATGATGGGTCATTATGATACTCGTGAGGTCTTAATCGAAAGTCAACATGGCTTCCGCCATGGCCGCTCTTGTGAATTACAGCTTATCATCGTAGCTAATGATTTTGCAAAAGCCCGGGATGACAGAAAGTAAACGAACTCCATTACCTTTGACTTCTCCAAGGCTTTTGATCGAGTACCCCACCAAAGGCTCCTACTTAAATTACAACACTCTGGAGTTTGAGGCCTCTCTTGAAGAGGCTCAACAACTTCTTTACCAAAATATCTCAACGAGTTGTGCTGGAAGGCGAAGCCTCAGAGAGTCCGGTCAATTTTGATTTGGAAGAAATTGCAATAGAAACAATTTAATTGTCAACCAACTTTAAATAAATACACAGAACATGTGAACTAGAACAATACAGTCGAACACCTTTATAACAAGGTCCTTGTGACTTTACAAATTACCTTGTTGTAACAGGTACCTTGTATTAACAGTATTGGAAAACAAAGACTTGGGACTTCAAACTTTGCTTGTTATAAGCAGGATGTAGTATTAACAGTGCTCTTCTTATCAGGGTTCGAATGAAGAACAAGAACATGTGAAAACTCTATTTTTTTATGGAGTGGAAAGGTGTTTTTAAAGCTCTTTTTGAAAATACAATTTGAGTTGTTCGTACCTGAACTATGGAGGGCACCCTTCAGTTCAGACTTCGTCTGGTGACTTTCCTCAAATTTACCTACATCGTAGTATTCATAGGATGGAATTTGTGCCGGGTTGATGCAAATCAATATTAGGTTTGTTTGCCCTTCACCGACGCATAAACACTGTATTCTCAGTGTGTTACCTCCCAAGGTTAAAGTTGGGAAAATACTCGGGTGAGACTCGATCCCACGACCTCTTGCTTTCCAATGCAGACGTCTTACCACTCGACCACCGAGCTTCAGGATCGGTATAGGTTGGTTCTAATTTGATGTACATAGTACCGCATTAAGGTAAGACGTCTGCACTAGAAAGCAGGAGATGATGAGTTCGAGTCCTACCCGAGTTATTATTTTTTTTCAAACTTTTACTCGGGAGGTAACACACTGAGTATACAGTGTCTATTATGTCTGTGAAGGGCAAAAAACCTAAATTTTGATTTACATTGTAACAGGTAATGCATAGGATTTGTGACCATAGGTGACTGCGACAGACTAAGCACCATCGGTATCTTGGAAAAGTATCATTTCACGTGATATGGAGTTTATTTTTGCTGTCTAATATAAATAATATGACTTAATTATACACAAAAGCAGTATGGTGATGTGATTTGGTTAAAATTTAGGCCTTTGACGGGAATATCTTCCTTTCTTAATCAGAATATCACCGGGCAGAATGTATGTACACCAGTGGACAAGTGTGTTTTTGTAATGAGCTACACGAAACGCTTGTAAGTTGTATGCCAGGAATAATGGCTGTCGCTGGCGGAAGCACTGGACGATTTGCTTATTGTCAGAGCAGGCCAAAGTGAACATATTGAATTTCGCCTCAAGACTTAAACATTTACTGCAATCTGAATTGTGTAGAAAAGTACAATAAAATTTAGGCTTATGCTCGATATACAAATATATTTATCTTCATTTCGGCTGTTTTAGATTGTACAAATTTCCAACAAATGAGGTTGTGCCAATAAACTCAATTTCTCCACAAATTCTGAATTTCGGATTTATACCCCACATAAAACGACAAATATAGCAAATTTAAAGATTGGACTGAGACCCCATGTTCACGTTTTTAACTATGCCGATGCAAGGATCTCACGGGAACGAATGATTTACTGAGCTGCAATACTGTTCAATAAATTGGTGGAAAATAATTAAGGTAGTAAAAGAAAATCCAAATTCTTCTTAATAAAACCCTATACCCTAAAGTTTGGCGCGGCAACTTCCCGGCAAGGTAAAAATCAGAACGATTTCGATACATTATGTTGACAGGAAAAAGCCTTCTGTTTTGATCAGTCGTGTTTCCCGACGTTTCCAGTGTGATGTGAACGGATATGCTGACGGGCAACTGACGCTGATCATGAAACATTGTCACAGTGCAAAGGACAGTTTACGTGTGAACGCGTTACAAAAAAATCAGTCAAGAAAAGGCAAGTAAAACAACCTTTCCACTCCCTGGATAAAATTTTCCACTCCCTGGATAAAATGTTAATCGTGATTTTTCCTTCGTGTGATAGTGTTAAAATAAATTATTTTGCAATTACTTCTAGGTCAAAGCTGTTTTGTAGTAAATTGACCGGACTCGGCGTCATATTCTTTCTGAAGTGGCCCCAAGGCACGGTTCTATACATGTATAGGGTAACTGCTCTTCCCAACATTCATAAACGACATATCAGACTCCGTCACATCGTCTTCACGTCTATTCGCCGATGATTTCATGTACTAGTCTATAAAGACCGTAGATGACTGCAGAGCTCTTCTGAAAGATCTTAATACGCTGCGCTCCTGGACAACCAAGTGGCAGATGAAGTTCAATTCAGACAATTGCCATGTGATGCAAGTCTCCCAACGCATAAACAACATAATTATGTAGGCTTTGACTATCACCTTGGTGATGACATAATAGGACGTCAGTTAAACGAACATCCACACCTTTCACAACCACAACTTTCACATCCAAGTTCTCATGGAAGACGCACATATCAAACATCACCTTGAAAGCCAACCGGGTCCTAGGGTATATTAAAAGGAATATGAAGCATTGCAACCCACGGTTGAAACACCAAGCTAACATTTCTCTGGTCAGGCTACATCTAGAATATCGCACCACTGTTTGAAATCCCCAACACCAAACTACACTATCAACCAGGTTGAAGCCATTCAGAATAGAACAACTAGATTTGTGCAGAACATCTACTAACGTACTGAAGTGTGAGTGCAATGCTGCTGAATCTGCAGTGGGCTTCATTTCAATCCAGACGGGAAGCGATCATCAAAACCATGCTGTACAAGATATCACACCACCTCACTGCAATAAGCAAAGATGACAGATACCAGACCAAGAAACTACCATCCGGCAAGATACCAACTTCTCACAATACCATTCATCTCTAAGGACATCTTATTCCTGCCTACAGCAGTCTGACTCTCAGAATGCCCATCTTGTAGACGTCATCACTAGCTCCGTCTGTGGACGTCTTTAAGGCACACATCTCTGCCCGCTAGCTCCAAGATTGGAGTTGTTTCGCCCACTTAACTTGTCTTTTGCACAAGCTTCCCCCTGCTTCACATGCACCTAATTAAGCTTCACCTCAGCGTTAACAGTCAGAAGTGAACTCTGCTGAGTACTGGCGTAGATGTAGATGTAGATGCATCGTACCAGATTAACCAGTGACTCAATGAGTGGTCTAAATCCGGTCCACTGTGTAGACCAGATGCATGAAAAGACTTTCATTGAACAGGCGTTCTGTATCAACTTGTATAGAATTTTCGGTGCTCTGGGACCAGCTTTACTAAACTCATCTTGTTTTGTTTTTATCAGAAGCATGACTTTAATTGGTGTTGCCTTGCCCGTCACCTCCTGTGTGATATCCATGGTCAATGTTCCATCAATGCCAGATATTCTCATCACAACAAAGTAAGTTTTTAGTTTGTAATGTGAAACTGCATTAATTTTTCTGGTGTAATTTTAAAGTTTTTAGTTCTCTGAGAAATTGAGACTTTGTACAAATGTACAAAGCATCTCCTCATGTGTATCACAGGGGAACAAAAAACCTGTCTTGTACCCCAGAGTCATATCCCAGCTGGTTCCGGTCTTGTAGAAGCTTGGTTACCTCTGATCGGGGGTGTCCCGTCAAGGCTTTAATCCTTTCCATCCATCTTGCTTTTGGACGTCCGGGTCTACAAGAACCTTCGATTTTGCCTTAAATTAGCATGCTTCGATGTTAATAATTCACAATTAGTTTTTATCTTTTTCAATATGCTCAATTAATCGCTGGGGTATCCTTTTAATAGTTTCTTCAATCTTCAGAGAGAAAAAAAAAATAATATATTGTTAACAAAGTTACGTAGATATTTGTATATCCTGTTCTTCACTTCATCTTTGTCATACAGATGGTATGGTATCCCTGAAAATCTAGGACTGAATAGTGTTGTATCCGGTCTATGGTTTGCGTCATTGTCATTGGGGTAAGTTAAATGCTGCATGCAACTGCATTAGTTTGTATCAGCTGGTAATTGGATTGCTGTTTGTTTTGCCGGTGCTGCACTGGTGCCGGTGTAGCATGAATTTAGGTTTTATGAAATACGGACTCATTGGTGGTATTGCGCATGCTCATGTATAGATAATTAGGAGAGGGACTGGTCACGTGAGAGGGTTTAACCAATAAAAGAGAAAAAGAGTCCGATTTTCATACATGTCCGATTTTCATATGACACCGGTGCTGCGCTGTTGCAACTGTGCATGTTGTTGCTGCTGCGCATGTTGTTGCTGCTGCACATGCTGTTGCTGCTGTTACCGATGTTGCTGTTGTTGCTGCTGCTGCTGTTGTTGCTGCTGTTGCTGTTGTTGCTGTGGCTGCTGCTATTGCTGCTACCGTTGCTGCTGTTGTTTCCGTTGCTGTTGCTTTTGTTGCTGCTGTTGGTGTTGCTGTTGTTGGTGCTGTTTTTTGATGCTGTTGCTGCTGCTGATACCGTTGTAGCTTTTGCTGTAGCTACCGTTGCTGATGATGTTGCAGTTGGATGATATTGCATTAGGATTATGATCACATACTATTTCGTGAATTTGTCGATTCTATGGCAGGTCAATGCTGGGCCCTATCATAAGCGGTACCTTGACCGATTACTATGGATTTGATTACGCAACAACAGTGTTAGCATGTGGCTTTCTTGTGATTACGCTTATAATGTGTTTCTTCGGGGTCTGGGAGTACCGATGTGGAAAAGGGTAGGTGTGTCAGAGTTATATGAGTAATGAATATGTATATTTTGAGGGCGGGGCGCAGAAACTTTTGAGACGCTTCATCATCATCATCAGGTCGGCCACAGCCGCTTGGTGGCAGCAAACAAATGCACCACGTGGCGGCGCCAGACTATTTTTTTTTTCAATGGGGAAACATCGGGGCAATTTTTTGGGGCAGTCAAAATAAAATCTGATATCTAAAATCTAAGGGGTAGTATTCGACATGTATGCATAGCCTGGGTACGCATGCGTGCCCATTTGCAATGGTCCGGAAATAAAAGCAACTTGTGTAGTCGTTTGTAATGAATAAGAAATGTATCAAACCGCAGAATTATGTACAACAAATGTATGACAAATGTACAAATACGTTGGCTGCACGATATCTTCGGCTGTATAAATGACTGTCGCGTGTTTTGTCATCCAAAGTAGTAGCAATGTTTATAATGATTTCATTGGCCCGAAATGTGTTATGTTAGCATGTTTCCACTAAGGAAAGAAGACATACACAACAGATCTAGACTAAAGAGATTTGGATGCAGCCTAGACTAATGTGTTTATGCTCAAAATGACTGAAACAACAAAAAATGACTGGTTTGTTTGCTGCCACCAAGCGTCTGAAAATTCTCTTTGATTCTGTGAGTCATTTATTTAATTTAATTGGTTATCTAATCAGTTCACCACAGATGACGAGGCTAGAATGTTTTGTCCACTTTAACCAAAAAGGGGGAAAACGCCTAAAGCGGAATATATACATACGACATTTTAAACACATAATGCGTGGACCCGATATGTCATATTTAGTATTCTATTTATTTAAAACATCTTGTGATTGGGCAATAGGTTCTCTCGAATGACGTTTCATCGTACATCCGCGGCATTTTGCGCATTAAATTTTTGGCTGTGGCGCATCCGGTTCGTTAGTGTGACGTCATCTCATTCAACCCTGCTGCTTCACATGGTGTAGCATAGCACGAATGTAGCCGGAAGTTAACGCACTTCGAGCGTTTATCCCATGGGCGCTAGTAAAAAGTGGTGCGCGCGCATGTATAAAAGTTTGAGCAACATGCGCGCGCATTTAGAACATAAATTTGCACCCTGCGCGCATACGAGTTGTAATTTTCCTACGAAGATAACGTCCTTTTAGAGGAGTCTATTGGTCTCTCGTCCATCCTTTTGCCAGGCTCAGATTAACTTAATATACATTGTTCTTGACCATTTCAGGAGGCGATTGCCAAAACACTGGCTTGTTGAGGAGGCTAGCTCAACAGAAAAAGAGAGGGTGTCACTTCTTTCAAAAGAGAATTAATTTCCTTTTGTTCATATTCGCCATGATAAATTTAATCAAAGTTTGCAACGGGTTTAGTTCAAACAAAATTACTTAGCTTTTTTACTGGACCGCTGAGCTTTTAAAATAATTGCAATGCCAAAATCAATAATTGCATTATACATGTACATTGCAAATTTCAAGCTACATAAACTTAGGTCAACATCAAAGTTATTTTTCAATTAATTGGCGTACAGCTTAGCACAAAATTACTGATGTGTCATGAAAGTTGGATTGAGAATCACATATTGTGGCGGAAAGTGAAGTGAGTTTTAGCTAGTCTAGTGCTAAAACAGTGATTGTGCGGGGATGACTGGGCGTGGCTTAGCGCTCAGCGACTGAATGCATGTACATGATTGGTTCCCAAATTCCACATGCATGTGTGGTTGTACATGCGTGCGTGTTTACTTGGGAGGTTGCACGTGATCGTGACGCTCTTTATTAGTTGAGTTGTGGACGGCGTGCAGTGAGGAAGTGTATTGCTTGTACACTGTGTTATGGGTACAGGCCGTCACTGTGCTTGAGTCGCGCTATGTACGAATATTCTGACGCAGCCGTACGAGTGACGCTGGCTTACATGGGTGAAGTTTGGTCATAGCACGAAGCTGAACGGGTTGTATTCTTGCGCGGTGTACATTACTTACATTGGCGTGCGTTGTTTACAATTAGTGTGCATTACTTACATTGTGTATACCGTGTTGTGCATTGCTTATGTGGCAGAGCCAAGTTTTACTTGTAGTTTTTCAATGTATTTTTGTAGTGCTTTAGTATAGGAGTAGACCCCCTGAATAAATCACCCCTTTTTTACAAGATGTCCCCCACCCTTTCATAGTAGTGTTTCCCCTGATTAGCTTTCCCCAGTAACAGTCCACATTGTATGTAAATTGTTCCCGTGCCATTGGTTCCCCCTGTCCCAAGACCATGTGCCCTGCCACCCTGTAAGACCACAGACCCCTCATGGTCAGTAGCAGACCAGTAGCAGTAGAGAGAGGACCGTGCATTATATTTCCTCTCTTTTCCCCTTGATTTTCTTGGGTGCGCCTTGCCCTATGTGAGTGTTTATCTGCTCGAGTTATTGGTGAGTTTTGATATATATTTTTCTTTGTATTTTCTCATTAAGTGTATTAAGTTTTAGAAGTTTTGATCTGTTTTGGTATTATTCAGAGTTTGACAATCAAGTTTTATAGAATTCTTGAACAGCCTTGTAGGAATTATCACTTGAAGTTTATTTAGAAATTGCTTGAGGAAAGTTAACTTGTATTGTTTGATTTGATTGATCAGGATCGTTAGACATTGTTAGAGTTCTGTTATTTTTGAGGAAAACTGTGTTGTCAGAAGTTTGATTTATTTCATTGACTAAGACTTAATTTCCGAAAAATGACTTGGATAAACGCATTGCATTGCCTTTTGATTATTAGGTTAATTGTTGATTTGATACTTTTCTTTTGACATCTGATTTCAGTATTTTGGATGGTGTTTTCTTCATTACCTTTATTGTTTTATTGTACATGTTTAAAGCCAAGAGGAGTGGTTTTCCCACCGACTTCTTACTGATTAGTTTGCCATGTTTATTCATTAGTTAGACTTGTCGTTTACTGTAGACCTGCATTTCCTTTATTTTGTATTTAGCCACCTGTTGCATTTAGTTATTCTTATCTGCTTTGGACCTTTGCAAGTTTACTGCTCAGGAATGTTGAATTCCCCCATTGGTGATTAGTCCCACCTGGTATTCAGAAGACAGGGACCACTGTTTATCTTGCTCATTAAGTATTCACAAGAGATTTTGGTGTTCTTGGCAAGACTGTATAGAAGGTCCACAGTGCATTGTTTATATTACTTTAGACCTAATGTAGCTTGAGTTTGTTTGCATTGTTTACCTGTTTCTTATTATATTCTTTACTCTCTTATCTTGTTAACAGATTTCTGCCAGAAGTGTCTTTAAGGTCTTCTTATTATACACACTGTGTTGGTTAAATACTTTGGTTTTTAACTTGGTTTTAAGTCTTTGGTTTAATTTTTGTTTTAGGTTTGAGTCTTTGGTTTTTAGGTTTAAGTTTGGTTTTTAATCTTCGTGGGCTTGGTTTAATAATTATCTGATCATTTTTAAAGTTCTTGTAAATAAATTCTTTTTGTCTTTTTTTGTTCGAAATCTAGAATTTGTGTCCCTTGTCTCTATTCATTCAATCTCCTCGCGCCTTTTCCCTTCAAAGATCCCGAGTTTAGTTTAGTCGTAGTAGTTTTAGTGCGAGTTTCCCATAGTGTGTCATTTTTCCAGGTTACACTTACATTTTTTTAAATTGTTACTGACGTAATAGCGCACTGCTTACATTGTTGTACATTGTTGATGCTGTAGTGACTCTGCTGACAATGTGTTTGATTAGTATTGTTAATTTGTATCGTTAATTGTGCTGTGGTGTGTTGTCGGTTGATTGTTGTCTGTTGTTTGTGTTGTGTGTGATTGTTGTGGTTGTGTTCAGTCATGAGCGAACGTTTGCAGGGTCTAACGGGTAGCTCAAGTGCTGAGGCCGAGGTGCAGCGATTGCGAATGGAAGTTTAATTTCTGCGATGTAAAAAAATACCTCATTGCAAAGAAGTTGGAGGTGTCCATGCAGGTGCAGTCGAATGGTTTTCAAAAGACGGGGAACCTGAGCGCGCCAGGTGGGAGCCGGCGTATGCTCCATCCGTCGGATACCGATATGTTGGGAAGTGGTTGCCCGAAGAGACTACGTGGTAGTCGGGCGCAAAGTTAGTGCCTGAGTGGGCCCACAAACGTGCGAGGGAGGTGAGCTTTATGACGTGCGAGGGAGGTGAGCTTTATGGAGACCACACTCCTGAAGAACTCGGGATCAAGGATAACACCTAGAGCAGGGTCGACGCTAATCACCTGGGATGGAACTCCAGAGTCAAGTTATTAATGACCTGACGCTGTTCCTGTTGGGCAAGGTGGCATGGAATAGGGTAAGCCAAGTACTAACCCGTTTGTCCGGGATAAGGAAAAAGTAAACCATACACTGGTTTACAGCGATCTGCTAAGTTTTCACAACTTGATCAGTCGAGGCGAAGAACAGCAGTTCAGCTGAAAAAGTGGACGGCTCGTCAGTTGGTCATTGGCCACTGAAACGAGGGGCACGTGTCCATGGTGACTTGGGTCCGAAGGGAAGTTTGAAGCCACCAGATCGTAGGCGAAACATAACCCCTGACCCGGTATGGTGGGAAAGTGCTCTGGAAGGAGTACTTCCGCTATTTTGAGTTATGCCATGAGGAGCAAAGCGCAAGCTGCGAAGTAGTTGTCCGCAAGCTTGAAATGGGATGCTCTACCGACGGTGGGCGACTCTGGCCAAAAGCCTACGTAAAATGCACTGGTCAAGTTGCTTGATTGTAGGTTTGGGTCAGCTCGATAGAGTGAGAATTGTCTCGCTCAGAAACCGGCGCGAAAAGGATAGCTAGAGTTAGGGCAGGCAATCCATGAGTTAACTGTAAGAGCGAATCTGAAATGCAAGAAGAAGCTCGAGAGAAGTTGGCAAAGAACCATTTCATCGATGCCGTTGACAGCCACTAAGTTAGAGAGGGCATCAATACAGGCTGCCCTGGAGACTGAGAATTTTGAGAAGGTCGAACAGCATTGATTGCTGGACCGAAAGCCCGCCAAATTGGCTAGGACTATAGACTCTGTAATAGAGAGTTAGGGACTTTAGAAGAAAGTCTCAATGAGCAGGTCAAGACATTGAAATCTGTGGCCGACTTGGTCAAGCCATTGTCCTACCAGAGCAAAGGCCCGGGCAAGGCAAGTGCGTGTTGTCCCCCAAGTCACACAAGCCTGGGAAAGCCAAACTTGCAACCTTTATGTGTTTCAAGTGTGGTGGGCATTTTCGCCCGGGAGTGTAAAGGAACTCCAAAGCAGGGACCCACGGGAACTCTGGGATGGCTGAGTGGTCAAAAGGGTCCAAAAGCAGACTCGGTGAAGCCAAAAATGGAAAAGCGAGGTAAAAACATAAAGATAGGCAACGAGTATTTAATCTGCCTGATCCAAGCCGTGGTCCTCGATATGGTTTGTTTTTGGATGAGTTGGTAAGGGCAACCAAGTTTCGATTCTGGATTCACACAGGGTCAACCGACACGTTAATAAGTAATGCGGTGCATTACCATATCCCAAAAGAGAAAAAACCCGTCTTGTAGACCATAGACGTCCAGGTAAAACAGGTGGACGGAAGCCAGTTAGCTGTGCAAGGCATGACTTTGGTTGAGGTGCAAGTTGGTAGGACCATGCACCAAGTGAAGGCAGTGTTCGCAGAAATCAAATACAGTGGATCCTTGGCATGGATTTTCTCGTGCCAACAGGTGAAAACATAGACTTCCAATCAAGGGAGTGGAGGCTCAACATTTGGTCAGGCGAGCCCTTTGTAGGACGCGTTGTAGTTTCCAAAACTACGGTAATCTAATCAGGTCATGATGCTGTGGACCCGGGAAAATTGCTCGGAGGGGCATATGAGTTTGTGAGGTCAAGTAAACGGGATTTGCCGACGCAAACCACAGCACGTGTCGTTTTCAGCCTAAAAAAACACCCATTCTGGACTTCTTTCGTCATAATCCAATACTCGCTCACTGTATAATTTAGTTGCTTGCAGAAAGAAAAAGTTCATCTTTCACTCTTCCAAGTCATATCATTTTTGGAAAGAATAAAGATAAAATACCTCCGTTATTTTTGTGAAAGCTGAAAACTTGCTAAATATTTGGCAGCTTGGCAGCTTCTACGGATTGTACTAAGAAACCCCCTAAGCTACCGAAAAGTTGTTTCGCTAAAAACAAAATTCAGGTCACAAGCATTTTACTGATAAGAAAGCCATTTTGATTGGATGAAATTTCCCTCCGTCAATTTAGACATCAAAAAGTTCACCCAATAGTCGACTTTCTCGCAAAACCCATACGTTGTTGAACAAACTGTTTGTGGGCATGTTGCAGGATGAGTGCATGACAGCGAAGCTATTTTCGGCCTTTTCTGTCGGTAAGTTATACCCTTAAATAGCATTTATATGTATCACAAGTAACACCAAACGAAAGAGTAATTTTGCTCACATTTAGGACTGATAAAGATGATACGATGATGTAAAA
>CM057135.1:23799352-23954365 GCA_029964075.1 Patiria pectinifera
TTGGAAGAATTAAAGATGAACTGTTTCTTTCTGCAAGCTACTAAATTATACAGTGATCGAGTATTGGATTATGACGAAAGAAGTCCAGAATGGGTGTTTTTTAGGCTGAAAACGACACGTGCTGTGGTTTGCGTCTGCAAATCCCGTTTACTTGACCTCACAAATTCATATGCCCTTCCGAGCAGTTTTCCCGGGTCCACAACATCATGACCTGATTAGATTAGGCCAAAAAAAGTCTCCGGTTTCTGGTATGGAGCTTGCCAAAAAAGTGGTGCGGCGACGCGGCTTTTTTTTTTTTTACCTGATTTGTTTGCTTCAAATGTGTCGTCTTGACTGCAAATGGTGCCCAACTAAACTTAGTGCAAATATATGGGAGTCCAGAGAGGCCACATAAAGCTTATTCTCGACCATAACCCAATCTAAAAACACGTTAAAATTGTGCAGCAGCAGGATTCCAGTCAAACCAGTGAGTTTGGCGGTTTTGAGAAATCATCTTTCATTGAAAAAAAACTTTTTCATTTTGCCGGCGCGCATGGCTACGGCAGAAACCGGAGATTTTTTTTTTTTGGCCGTACCGTAGTTTTGGAAACTACAACGCGTCCTACAAAGGGCTCGCCTGCACCATTTGTGCACTTGATTCGCTGACCAAATGTTTAGCCTCCACTCCCTTGATTGGAAGTCTATGTTTCCACCTGTTGGCACGAGAAAATCCATGCCAAGGATCCACTGTATTTGATTTCTGCGAACAACTGCCTTGACTTGGTGCATGGTCCTACCAACTTGCACCTCAACCAAAGTCATGCCTTGCACAGCTAACTGGCTTCCGTCCACCTGTTTTACCTGGACGTCTATGGTCTACAAGACCATAGACCATTTTTTTTTCTCTTTTGGGATATGGTAATGCCCCGCACTACTTATTAACGTGTCGGTTGACCCTGTGTGTGAATCCAGAATCGACACCTGGTTGCCCTTACCAACTCATCCAAAAACAAACCATATCGAGGACCACGGCTTGGATCAGGCAGATAAATTACTCGTTGACCATCTTTATGTTTGGACCTCGCTCATGGACGTCGCGAGGGGGCAAGGGCCACTTCCCCCCCGGAAAACCCCCCAAGGGGGGCAAGCACTTCCCCGGCTTTAAAGGAAGAAAAATAAAAAGAAGAAAAAGAGGCGCGAAGACAAAGTGGTGTAAATTTAATGAGTGGGGGGGGGGGGGCAAAATGTCCCTGCCCCCCTCTAAAACTGATAAATCGAGAGTGTGTTGAGAAATACAAGCATTTTTTGGCAAAAATTTGTTTGCCCCCCTCTAGAAAAATCCTGACGACGCCCATGACCTCGCTTTTCCATAATTGGCTTCACCAAGTCTGCTTTTGGACCCTTTTGACCACTCATCCATCCCACAGTTCCCGTGGGTCCCTGCTTTGGAGTTCCTTTACACTCCCGGGCGAAATGCCCTTTCTCACCACACTTGAAACACACAAAGGTTCCAGGTTCGGCTTTCCCAGGCTTGTGTGACTTGGGGGACAACACGCACTTGCCTGTCCCTGGCCTTCGCTCTGGTAGGACAATGGCTTGACAAAGTCGGCCACAGATTTCAATGTCTTGACCTGCTCATTGAGACTTTCTTCTAAAGTCCTTAACTCTCTGTTATAGTGTCTATAGTCCTAGCCAATTTGGCGGGCTTTCGGTCCAGCAATAGATGCTGTTCGACCTTCTCAAAATTCTCAGTCTCCAGGGTAGCCTGGACTGCTTCATCCGAGGTTTTAGGACGGGCTGTATTGATGCCCTCTCTAACTGAGTGGCTGTCAACGGCAAGGATGGAATGCCAACTTCTCTCGAACTTCTTCTTGCATTTCAGATTCGCTCTTACAGTTAACTCATGGATTGCCTGCCCTAACTCTAGCTATCCTTTTCACGCCGGTTTCTGAGCGAGACAATTCTCACTTTATCGAGCTGACCCAAACCTACAATCAAGCAACTTGACCAGTGCATTTTACGTGTGCTTTTGGCCAGAGTCGCCCACCGTCGGTAGAGCATCCCATTTCAAGCTTGCGGACAACCACTTCGCAGCGTGCTCTTTGCTCCTCATCGTCACCGACACCACGAAGTAACACTCGACCGTGTTAAAGCATATTCAGTTTTGTGGACTTTTAAACATTATTCATCAAGGCCTACCATTGCATGAAGTTTCAAAGCTTCAAGAGCTTTAGTTTAATAATTACGCTAAGTATCCATGGCAACTTTTGCGCAAAAGTGACAATATTCGTTTTCACGGAGTAACACTCAAGTTCCATTTTCCATTGCAATGCATGGCTTTAGTTTAATAATTACGCTAAGTATCCATGGCAACCTCTGCTCATAAGTGAGCAAAAACGTTTTCACGAAGTAACACTCTTCTTGTAACAAGTTGTATGAGCGCGCGCGCGCTGACCTGAAGTTGCACTTTCCTCGTGTTAAATACATTGAAGAGTGTTACTTCGTGAAAACGAAAATTTACAGTTTCGCAGCTTTTTCGGTTTCACAAACTAACACTTATCTTTTTTCTCTTATTTCTTACACAAACGAGTGAAAAACGGCAGATTTAATAAATTCAATTCATCCACAACGTGTCCACAACGAGAAACCCAACTGAAAATACTCTGTCGTTCTGACGCAAAGTGTTGTTTTAGAAGGCGTTCAACTTTAGTTGCCGTTTTCTCCGATTACTAGTTTTTACTGGTATGTAGATGGGTGTTACTTCGTGGTGTCGGTGACGTCATGGCATAACTCAAAATGGCGGAAGTACTCCTTCCAGAGAACTTTCCCACCATACCGGGTCAGAGGTTATGTTTCGCCTACGATCTGGTGGCTTCAAACTTCCCTCCGGACCCAATT
The DNA here is from genome assembly GCA_029964075.1 of Patiria pectinifera. Lineage (NCBI taxonomy): Eukaryota > Metazoa > Echinodermata > Asteroidea > Valvatida > Asterinidae > Patiria > Patiria pectinifera. The sequence continues at coordinate 23,802,230 of CM057135.1, forward strand.
CACCATGGACACGTGCCTCTCGTTTCAGTGGCCAAGGACCAACTGACGAGCCGTCCACTTTTTCAGCTGAACTGCTGTTCTTCGCCTCGACTGATCAAGTTGCGAAAACTTAGCAGATCGCTGTAAACCAGTGTAGGGTTTACTTTTTCCTTATCCCGGACAAACGGGTTAGTACTTGGCTTACCCTATTCCATGCCACCTTGCCCAACAGGAACAGCGTCAGGTCATTAATAACTTGACTCTGGAGTTCCATCCCAGGTGATTAGCGTCGACCCTGCTCTAGGTGTTATCCTTGATCCCGAGTTCTTCAGGAGTGTGGTCTCCATAAAGCTCACCTCCCTCGCACGTCATAAAGCTCACCTCCCTCGCACGTTTGTGGGCCCACTCAGGCACTAACTTTGCGCCCGACTACCTCTTAGTCTCTTCGGGCAACCACTTCCCAACATATCGGTATCCGACGGATGGAGCATACGCCGGCTCCCACCTGGCGCGCTCAGGTTCCCCGTCTTTTGAAAACCATTCGACTGCACCTGCATGGACACCTCCAACTTCTTTGCAATGAGGTATTTTTTTACATCGCAGGAATTAAACTTCCATTCGCAATCGCTGCACCTCGGCCTCAGCACTTGAGCTACCCGTTAGACCCTGCAAACGTTCGCTCATGACTGAACACAACCACAACAATCACACACAACACAAACAACAGACAACAATCAACCGACAACACACCACAGCACAATTAACGATACAAATTAACAATACTAATCAAACACATTGTCAGCAGAGTCACTACAGCATCAACAATGTACAACAATGTAAGCAGTGCGCTATTACGTCAGTAACAATTTAAAAAAATGTAAGTGTAACCTGGAAAAATGACACACTATGGGAAACTCGCACTAAACTACTACGACTAAACTAAACTCGGGATCTTTGAAGGGAAAAGGCGCGAGGAGATTGAATGAATAGAGACAAGGGACACAAATTCTAGATTTCGAACAAAAAAAAGACAAAAACAATTTATTTACAAGAACTTTAAAAATGATCAGATAATTATTAAACCAAGCCCACGAAGATTAAAAACCAAACTTAAACCTAAAAACCAAAGACTCAAACCTAAAACAAAAATTAAACCAAAGACTTAAAACCAAGTTAAAAACCAAAGTATTTAACCAACACAGTGTGTATAATAAGAAGACCTTAAAGACACTTCTGGCAGAAATCTGTTAACAAGATAAGAGAGTAAAGAATATAATAAGAAACAGGTAAACAATGCAAACAAACTCAAGCTACATTAGGTCTAAAGTAATATAAACAATGCACTGTGGACCTTCTATACAGTCTTGCCAAGAACACCAAAATCTCTTGTGAATACTTAATGAGCAAGATAAACAGTGGTCCCTGTCTTCTGAATACCAGGTGGGACTAATCACCAATGGGGGAATTCAACATTCCTGAGCAGTAAACTTGCAAAGGTCCAAAGCAGATAAGAATAACTAAATGCAACAGGTGGCTAAATACAAAATAAAGGAAATGCAGGTCTACAGTAAACGACAAGTCTAACTAATGAATAAACATGGCAAACTAATCAGTAAGAAGTCGGTGGGAAAACCACTCCTCTTGGCTTTAAACATGTACAATAAAACAATAAAGGTAATGAAGAAAACACCATCCAAAATACTGAAATCAGATGTCAAAAGAAAAAGTATCAAATCAACAATTAACCTAATAATCAAAAGGCAATGCAATGCTATCCAAGTCATTCCTCGGAAATTAAGTCAATGAAATAAATCAAACTTCTGACAACACAGTTTTCCTCAAAAATAACAGAACTCTAACATGTCTAACGATCCTTATCAATCAAATCAAACAATACAAGTTAACTTTCCTCAAGCAATTTCTAAATAAACACAATCTCAAAACTTCAAGTGATAATTCCTACAAGGCTGTTCAAGAATTCTATAAAACTTGATTGTCAAACTCTGAACAATAGCAAAACAGATCAAAACTTCTAAAAACTTAATAAAACACTTAATGAGAAAATACAACAAAAAAAACATATATAAAAACTCACAAATAACTCGAGCAGATAAACACTCACACAGGGCAAGGCGCACCCAAGAAAATCAAGGGGAAAGAGAGGAAATTTAATGCACGGTCCTCTCTTTACTGCCGCTGGTCTGCTACTGATCATGAGGAGTCTGTGCATGGTCTTACAGGGTGGCAGGGCACATGGTCTTGGGACAGGGGGAACCCATGGCATGGGAACAATTTACATACATTGTGGACTGTTACTGGGGAAAGCTAATCAGGGGAAACACTACTATGAAAGGGTGGGGGACATCTTGTAAAAAAGGGGTGATTTATTCAGGGGGTCTACTCCTATACTAAAGCACTACAAAAATACATTGAAAAACTACAAGTAAAACTTGGCTCTGCCACATAAGCAATGCACAACACGGTATACACAATGTAAGTAATGCACACTAATTGTAAACAACGCACGCCAATGTAAGTAATGTACACCGCGCAAGAATACAACCCGTTCAGCTTCGTGCTATGACCAAACTTCACCCATGTAAGCCAGCGTCACTCGTACGGCTGCGTCAGAATATTCGTACATAGCGCGACTCAAGCACAGTGACGGCCTGTACCCATAACACAGTGTACAAGCAATACACTTCCTCACTGCACGCCGTCCACAACTCAACTAATAAAGAGCGTCACGATCACGTGCAACCTCCCAAGTAAACACGCACGCATGTACAACCACACATGCATGTGGAATTTGGGAACCAATCATGTACATGCATTCAGTCGCTGAGCGCTAAGCCACGCCCAGTCATCCCCGCACAATCACTGTTTTAGCACTAGACTAGCTAAAACTCACTTCACTTTCCGCCACAATATGTGATTCTCAATCCAACTTTCATGACACATCAGTAATTTTGTGCTAAGCTGTACGCCAATTAATTGAAAAATAACTTTGATGTTGACCTAAGTTTATGTAGCTTGAAATTTGCAATGTACATGTATAATGCAATTATTTATTTTGGCATTGCAATTATTTTAAAAGCTCAGCGGTCCAGTAAAAAAGCTAAGTAATTTTGTTTGAACTAAACCCGTTGCAAACTTTGATTAAATTTATCATGGCGAATATGAACAAAAGGAAATTAAGTCTCTTTTGAAAGAAGTGACACCCTCTCTTTTTCTGTTGAGCTAGCCTCCTCAACAAGCCAGTGTTTTGGCAATCGCCTCCTGAAATGGTCAAGAACAATGTATATTAAGTTAATCTGAGCCTGGCAAAAGGATGGACGAGAGACCAATAGACTCCTCTAAAAGGACGTTATCTTCGTAGGAAAATTACAACTCGTAGGCGCGCAGGGTGCAAATTTATGTTCTAAATGCGCGCGCATGTTGCTCAAACTTTTATACATGCGCGCGCACCACTTTTTACTAGCGCCCATGGGATAAACGCTCGAAGTGCGTTAACTTCCGGCTACATTCGTGCTATGCTACACCATGTGAAGCAGCAGGGTTGATTGAGATGACGTCACACTAACGAACCGGATGCGTCACAGCCGAAAATTTAATGCGCAAAATGCCGCGGATGTACGATGAAACGTCATTCGAGAGAACCTATTGCCCAATCACAAGATGTTTTAAATAAATATAATACTAAATATGACATATCGGGTCCACGCATTATGTGTTTAAAATGTCGTATGTATATATTCCGCTTAAGGCGTTTTCCCCCTTTTTGGTTAAAGTGGACAAAACATTCTAGCCTCGTCATCTGTGGTGAACTGATTGGATAACCAATTAAATTAAATAAATGACTCACAGAATCAAAGAGAATTTTTAGACGCTTGGTGGCAGCAAACAAACCAGTCATTTTTTGTTGTTTCAGTCATTTTGAGCATAAACACATTAGTCTAGGCTGCATCCAAATCTCTTTAGTCTAGATCTGTTGTGTATGTCTTCTTTCCTTAGTGGAAACATGCTAACATAACACATTTCGGGCCAATGAAATCATTATAAACATTGCTACTACTTTGGATGACAAAACACGCGACAGTCATTTATACAGCCGAAGATATCGTGCAGCCAACGTATTTGTACATTTGTCATACATTTGTTGTACATAATTCTGCGGTTTGATACATTTCTCATTCATTACAAACGACTACACAAGTTGCTCTTATTTCCGGACCATTGCAAATGGGCACGCATGCGTACCCAGGCTATGCATACATGTCGAATACTACCCCTTAGATTTTAGATATCAGATTTTATTTTGACTGCCCCAAAAAATTTCCCCGATGTTTCCCCATTAAAAAAAAAAATAGTCTGGCGCCGCCACGTGGTGCATTTGTTTGCTGCCACCAAGCGGCTGTGGCCGACCTGATGATGATGATGAATCCCTCAAAAGTTTCTGCGCCCCGCCCTCAAAATGTACATATTCATTACTCATATAACTTTGACACACCTACCCTTTTCCACATCGGTACTCCCAGACCCCGAAGAAACACATTATGAGCGTAATCACAAGAAAGCCACATGCTAACACTGTTGTTGCGTAATCAAATCCATAGTAATCGGTCAAGGTACCGCTTATGATAGGGCCCAGCATTGACCTGTCATAGAATCGACAAATTCACGAAATAGTATGTGATCATAATCCTAATGCAATATCATCCAACTGCAACATCATCAGCAACGGTAGCTACAGCAAAAGCTACAACGGTATCAGCAGCAGCAACAGCATCAAAAAAACAGCACCAACAACAGCAACACCAACAGCAGCAACAACAGCAACAGCAACGGAAACAACAGCAGCAACGGTAGCAGCAATAGCAGCAGCCACAGCAACAACAGCAACAGCAGCAACAACAGCAGCAGCAGCAACAACAGCAACATCGGTAATAGCAGCAACAGCATGTGCAGCAGCAACAACATGCGCAGCAGCAACAACATGCACGGTTGCAACAGCGCAGCACCGTGTCATATGAAAATCGGACATGTATGAAAATCGGACTCTTTTTCTCTTTTATTGGTTAAACCCTCTCACGTGACCAGTCCCTCTCCTAATTATCTATACATGAGCATGCGCAATACCACCAATGAGTCCGTATTTCATAAAACCTAAATTCATGCTACACCGGCACCAGTGCAGCACCGGCAAAACAAACAGCAATCCAATTACCAGCTGATACAAACTAATGCAGTTGCATGCAGCATTTAACTTACCCCAATGACAATGACGCAAACCATAGTCCGGATACAACACTATTCAGTCCTAGATTTTCAGGGATACCATACCATCTGTATGACAAAGATGAAGTGAAGAACAGGATATACAAATATCTACGTAACTTTGTTAACAATATATTATATATTTTTTTTCTCTCTGAAGATTGAAGAAACTATTAAAAGGATACCCCAGCGATTAATTGAGCATATTGACAAAGATAAAAATTAATTGTGAATTATTAACATCGAAGCATGCTAATTTAAGGCAAAATCGAAGGTTCTTGTAGACCCGGACGTCCAAAAGCAAGATGGATGGACAGGATTAAAGCCTTGACGGGACACCCCCGATCAGAGGTAACCAAGCTTCTACAAGACCGGAACCAGCTGGGATATGACTCTGGGGTACAAGACAGGTTTTTTGTTCCCCTGTGATACACATGAGGAGATGCTTTGTACTTTTGTTGTTTGTGAATTCAAGTAAGTCTCAATTTCTCAGAGAACTAAAAACTTTAAAATTACACCAGAAAAATTAATGCAGTTTCACATTACAAACTAAAAACTTACTTTGTTGTGATGAGAATATCTGGCATTGATGGAACATTGACCATGGATATCACACAGGAGGTGACGGGCAAGGCAACACCAATTAAAGTCATGCTTCTGATAAAAACAAAACAAGATGAGTTTAGTAAAGCTGGTCCCAGAGCACCGAAAATTCTATACAAGTTGATACAGAACGCCTGTTCAATGAAAGTCTTTTCATGCATCTGGTCTACACAGTGGAACGGATTTAGACCACTCATTGAGTCACTGGTTAATCTGGTACGATGCATCTACATCTACATCTACGCCTGTACTCAGCAGAGTTCACTTCTGACTGTTAACGCTGAGGTGAAGCTTAATTAGGTGCATGTGAAGCAGGGGGAAGCTTGTGCAAAAGACAAGTTAAGTGGGCAAAACAACTCCAATCTTGGAGCTAGCGGGCAGAGATGTGTGCCTTAAAGACGTCCACAGACGGAGCTAGTGATGACGTCTACAAGATGGGCATTCTGAGAATCAGACTGCTGTAGGAATAAGAAATTGTAGATGTCTATAGCTTAGAGATGAATGGGTTGTGAGAAGTTGGTATCTTGCCGGATGGTAGTTTCTTTGTCTGGTATCTGTCATCTTTGCTCATTGCAGTGATGTGGTGTGATATCTTGTACAGCATGGTTTTGATGGGTGCTTCCCGTCTGGATTGAAATGAAGCCCACTGCAGATTCAGCAGCATTGCACTCGCACTTCAGTACGTTAGTCCTGCACAAATCTAGTTGCTCTATTCTGAATGGCTTCAACCTGATTGATAGTGTAGTTTGGTGTTGGGGATTTCAAACAGTGGTGCAATATTCTAGATGTAGCCTGACCAGAGAAATGTTAGCTTGGTATTTCAACCGTGGGTTGCAATGCTTCATATTCCTTTTAATATACCCTAGGACCCGGTTGGCTTTCAAGTTGATGTTTGATATGTGCGTCTTCCATGAGAACTTGGATGTGAAAGTTGTGGATGTGAAAGGTGTGGATGTTCGTTTAACTGACGTCCTATTATGTCATCACCAAGGTCGTAGTTAAAGCCTACATAATTATGTTGTTTATGCGTTGGGAGACTTGCATCACATGGCAATGGTCTGAATTGAACTTCATCTGCCACTTGGTTGTCCAGGAGCGCAGCGTATTAAGATCTTTCAGAGGAGCTCTGCAGTCATCTACGGTCTTTATACATGAAATCATCGGCGAATAGACGTGAAGACGATGTGACGGAGTCTGATATGTCGTTTATGAATGTTTGGAAGAGCAGTTACCCTATACATGTTTAGAACCGTGCCTTGGGGCACTTCAGAAAGAATATGACGCCGAGTCCGGTCAATTTACGACAAAACAGCTTTGACCTAGAAGTAATTGCAACATAATTTATTTTAACACTATCACACGAAGGAAAAATCACGATTAACATTTTATCCAGGGAGTGGAAAATTTTACCCAGGGAGTGGAAAGGTTGTTTTACTTGCCTTTTCTTGACTGATTTTTTGTAACGCGTTCACACGTAAACTGTCCTTTGCACTGTGACAATGTTTCATGATCAGCGTCAGTTGCCCGTCAGCATATCCGTTCACATCACACTGAAAACGTCGGGAAACACGACTGATCAAAACAGAAGGCTTTTTCCTGTCAACATAATGTATCGAAATCGTTCTGATTTTTACCTTGCCGGGAAGTTGCCGCGCCAAACTTTAGGGTATAGGGTTTTATTAAGAAGAATTTGGATTTTCTTTTACTACCTTAATTATTTTCCACCAATTTATTGAACAGTATTGCAGCTCAGTAAATCATTCGTTCCCGTGAGATCCTTGCATCGGCATAGTTAAAAACGTGAACATGGGCTCTCAGTCCAATCTTTAAATTTGCTATATTTGTCGTTTTATGTGGGGTATAAATCCGAAATTCAGAATTCGTGGAGAAATTGAGTTTATTGGCACAACCTCATTTGTTGGAAATTTGTACAATCTAAAACAGCCGAAATGAAGATAAATATATTTGTATATCGAGCATAAGCCTAAATTTTATTGTACTTTTCTACACAATTCAGATTGCAGTAAATGTTTAAGTCTTGAGGCGAAATTCAATATGTTCACTTTGGCCTGCTCTGACAATAAGCAAATCGTCCAGTGCTTCCGCCAGCGACAGCCATTATTCCTGGCATACAACTTACAAGCGTTTCGTGTAGCTCATTACAAAAACACACTTGTCCACTGGTGTACATACATTCTGCCCGGTGATATTCTGATTAAGAAAGGAAGATATTCCCGTCAAAGGCCTAAATTTTAACCAAATCACATCACCATACTGCTTTTGTGTATAATTAAGTCATATTATTTATATTAGACAGCAAAAATAAACTCCATATCACGTGAAATGAAATTTTTTCAAGTTACCGATGGTGCTTAGTCTGTCGCAGTCACCTATGGTCACAAATCCTATGCATTACCTGTTACAATGTAAATCAAAATTTAGGTTTTTTGCCCTTCACAGACATAATAGACACTGTATACTCAGTGTGTTACCTCCCGAGTAAAAGTTTGAAAAAAAAAAATAACTCGGGTAGGACTCGAACTCATCATCTCCTGCTTTCTAGTGCAGACGTCTTACCTTAATGCGGTACTATGTACATCAAATTAGAACCAACCTATACCGATCCTGAAGCTCGGTGGTCGAGTGGTAAGACGTCTGCATTGGAAAGCAAGAGGTCGTGGGATCGAGTCTCACCCGAGTATTTTCCCAACTTTAACCTCGGGAGGTAACACACTGAGAATACAGTGTTTATGCGTCGGTGAAGGGCAAACAAACCTAATATTGATTTGCATCAACCCGGCACAAATTCCATCCTATGAATACTACGATGTAGGTAAATTTGAGGAAAGTCACCAGACGAAGTCTGAACTGAAGGGTGCCCTCCATAGTTCAGGTACGAACAATTCAAATTGTATTTTCAAAAAGAGCTTTAAAAACACCTTTCCACTCCATAAAAAAATAGAGTTTTCACATGTTCTTGTTCTTCATTCGAACCCTGATAAGAAGAGCACTGTTAATACTACATCCTGCTTATAACAAGCAAAATTTGAGGTCCCAAGTCTTTGTTTTCCAATACTGTTAATACAAGGTACCTGTTACAACAAGGTAATTTGTAAAGTCACAAGGACCTTGTTATAAAGGTGTTCGACTGTATTGTTCTAGTTCACATGTTCTGTGTATTTATTTAAAGTTGGTTGACAATTAAATTGTTTCTATTGCAATTTCTTCCAAATCAAAATTGACCGGACTCTCTGAGGCTTCGCCTTCCAGCACAACTCGTTGAGATATTTTGGTAAAGAAGTTGTTGAGCCTCTTCAAGAGAGGCCTCAAACTCCAGAGTGTTGTAATTTAAGTAGGAGCCTTTGGTGGGGTACTCGATCAAAAGCCTTGGAGAAGTCAAAGGTAATGGAGTTCGTTTACTTTCTGTCATCCCGAGCTTTTGCAAAATCATTGGCTACGATGATAAGCTGTAATTCACAAGAGCGGCCATGGCGGAAGCCATGTTGACTTTCGATTAAGACCTCACGAGTATCATAATGACCCATCATATGGCTGAAGATGATATACTCAAGGATTTTACATGCATTGTTGTGAGCGATACTGGTTGGTAATTGGTACACTGCAACCACCTTTCTGATATATGGGCGCTACGTTTGCAATCCTCCAGTCATGGGGAATTTCAGCAGTATCCAATGACTGCTGACAGATGAATGCTATATAAAAGTTGCCTTGTGTTATCTAGGAGATGTAGACAGCTGCACAATGCAAGATTGGAGGCAAGGAGTGAATATGTTGCCCACAAAAATGAGAAAAGGAGAGAAAGCTGCACGAACACGTTTGTCAAGCTTTACATGCACCAAACAGACTGTCCTCACTAGCCGACACCTCGTGTAAGTTACAAGTGACAATGAGTGAGTCAGTCAGTCAGGTTCAAAGATGACTTTTGTCTGGGACCAGCAAAAATAAAACTCAACTTTGTTACAGTCACTCACTGGACTGTACATTTTTTTTTAATCAAATGAAGCCGTTAGGAAAAAACTAAACTTTACTCACGGGGGAATATTGAAGAACGGAGAGGGCCCAATTAGGATGAAACCTATTGCAGAAGCAAACACTCCCATAACCATTAGGATTCTTGAGATCCCCTATATACGTAAAGGTAGACAATGAAAGAAAGCTCTTTTGTTTTGTTTTTGTTTTTGTTTTTAAATTACTAGAACGTTCAAAACGTAACCCGTTAAGGTTTCAGCTGAAAGATATTACACTTTAAGATAAGATAACAGTGATAAACCATTCACAACCTTTTATCCACGAAACACGATTTCGTCCATGACACTCTTGGCTTAAAAAAAAATACCAAAAAAAATCCAGTCACTTGACTGATAGTTGGACATTATAAAGCAAGACGGAAACGTTTCCAGAAATGTTTAGTGCCAGTATAATCGTTTTTTTTGGTAATTTTGTGATAATAATTCGGTAGGTTACTTTTTTTGGAAAGTGCAATTTATCATAATGCCTCTTAGTTGACTTTTTTTACAGATAAATATATATTTAAAACAGAACGATGACAAAGATATTTATGATTTGTCACAGACGTAAATTGTATGTAAATCACCTTTTTATCGACAATGTAGCCCCAGAGGGTAGCAGTCACAGCGTACGCAGCGCCCCAACCTGCAAACACCAGACTAATGCCAGTGACACTATAACCAAGCTACGGAGAACAATAATACCAAAAAGTAAACTGGGCACATAGCAAAGCACAGGTCTCTTGTTCGCGTTCAAAATATGATTCCTTTAGAGCATCCCATGTTCGGGCCGTTAGGCACATTGAGCTCCCAATGCTTGCAATAAAGCCCCGCCCCAAGATGTTCTAAACCAATAATTAATCACAAGTACGAGAAAAAGACGTTAAAAATGATCATCATTTTGTAAGTTGATGAAGGCTAGAGGGCTACACATGTACCCTGTTCTTATTCTGAAGCATATAGCACTTCAAACTGAATGCATTGGGTTTTTTAGCAACGCGCACCAGCATTTTAGAACAGAAAATAAATACGAGGAATAAATGGACGAATTGCTAATTGGTCTCTTTTTTTTCGTTTTCACGAACAGCCACTTCTCTTAATTGATTAATTCTGCAAAACTAGTCACCTGTTTTTCTTAAAGTTTGCTTTATTTAAGAAGATTATGATCTCTTCTTTCCTCTGATACCTAAATCTTGCATATTTTATGCATCTTTAGGTTTCAAATTGTCAAATGAAAAAAGAACCAACTTTAAACTCAATTCTCTGGAATGTTTTTTCAGACATTGAATTACTAAATTCGCCTCTTCGTGAAAACTGTCACGATTTGTTAGCGCGTGGGGCAAAAGTTGCGTTACGCGCACCTTCACTTTTGTTGGTTTGTATGCAAAAGTGTATTTGTATGTCCAGAAAAGTATTTTTTTAACAGTATTAAGTTATTTCTCCAACAAAATTCAAAATGGGTTATCAAGCAGGATATTTCTTTCGACGTTTTGTCCATATTTCCCTCGTATTTTATTTTCCGTTTCAAACTGCTGGTGCGCGTTGCTAATAAAAAAACACACCTTGCATCCAGTTGTTTTAAAGAAGCACTGCGTCCTGAAATCCCCGAAAATGTTATGTTTTGGACTGTTTACTTATCCTATTTCAAACATCTGTTTGAAAGAAAACCATACTAATAATAATTATTTTATAATAATATTGACTTCTAAATATAGCGCTTATGTCCCTCACAAAATGATGTACTCTACCAACAATATGGCTCTATGGCTGTGCACGATCTCTTCAGCGGTTATCCTAAAACACCAACCTCGTCCCCAGTGCTTACCTTTTTTTCCAATCACGTTTTCAATAGTAAGCCCTGGATAGGAAACTGTCTTCCTGTATCCTGATTCGATACCGCAATTGGATAGTTATGGATTGTTATCGTGTACTTGGTGTTGTTATTCACAACGTGCAGTACGTGTTTGCGCGATCATTTCCTTTCCAATATTGTTTATATTAATAAGAAATGTAATACTCTATGTTATCTTCAAGCAAACTTGAATCGTCGATCCTGATTGGTCGATCCATGGCAACAAGCCGTGCTACATATAACCATACCGCACGGCCACGGTCCATACCGCACTCCGCGTATTGCGCTATTCCAAGATGCGAGCGACATTCCAGCTGCATACGCTAAGCTGCTGAATGTCCGTGTAAAGCGTGCTAGTTCCAACTGTACTGCGCGTCAAGTTTGCTTGAAGATAAATTCGTTATCGCGCTCGCGCTCGTGGAACACGGAAAATGTAGTGCGTCTGTGTCCCACATACCACTCGGCCGACAGACGCACTACATTATTAGTTATCTTCAAGCACACTTGAATCCTCGATCCTGATTGGTCGATCCATGGCAACAAGCCGTGCTACATATAACCATACCGCACGGCCACGGTCCATACCGCACTCTGCGTATTGCGCTATTCTAAGCCTACGTGACGCGATTAGTGCTGCACAATTCACTGTGAATTCAAAAGTTGCGCGTAGGTTACACAGCATGCGTGTTCCAACTTTACTGTGCGTCAAGTTTGCTTGAAGATAAATTCGTTATCGCGCTCGCGCTCGTGGAACACGGAAAATGTAGTGCGTCTGTGTCCCATATACCACTCGGCCTTCGGCCTCGTGGTATGTGGGACACAGACGCACTACATTATTCCGTGTTCCACTCGCGCTCGCAAGATAACTAATATTGATTTTGAAGAAAAAGCGTTTTCGAGATAATCGCAAAACAATTTTCTCATATTTTTAAAACTGCAAAAAAGACCACTTTGCAACAATTTTGTGCAGCAAGGAAACCATCACACGATTCTATGAGAGCTGAATTAAAATTTACGCCAACCCAGTAATTATATACCTAATACAGCAGTTAATTGGTAAAACTTTATTAGTAACGATATGTTGCTCTTCGTAAAAACGAAAATTTAGGTTTCCGACATTTTGGCCATTTCTGTTCAACGTGAATTTCCATAGGCGCGCGTGAGTACGCGCGCGCAGCTGAAAATGTAACAAAGATAATAATGTGGCTCTTCGTGAAAACGGAAATCTCAGTTGAATTACTTTTACGTATTTCCGTGCAATAGGTTTTGTACACGTTCAAGGGGCCAAAATGTATGTGGCTCTTCGACAAAACGCAAAATGCATTTATCGAGATTTCTGACCCTTGCAACATTAATGTAACTTAGAAATCAATGATGTTTTGCTTACATTATGGTAAAGAACATTGTTTTAAAGCAAAATATTGAAAAAAAATCGAAATCGAAAAAATGGTAATTTTGACATATGTGGCTCTTCTTGAAAACGGTGACGGTCAGGAGGCTTCGGGCGTGTTTAAGTTGGTGTTGTCGTGGGTGTTGTCAGCGGCATGGTCGTGATCGTGGGCGTAGTCATTGGCATAGTCGTGGGTGTGGTCATGGGCGTGGTTCTGAGCGTAGCGACAGGCTAATAAACTGCTCACAACAACCCCTGATAGTCACATGATCCGTATGAGGACATTGTGTTTGTGAAGAAAAATAATTCTTTTTGAATCAATCTTACCAATCTTCGGCATCAAGAAGTAATTGACAGCAACACAAGCCCAGACAAACCCGCCATTTACAAGGAACGGGAGCTTAAAACCGCCGGCCTGTTCAGAAACAAATGCGTCTTTTATCAGTGGTGAATATTAAAGAGGAATGAATTCACAGATGGGTTCACGAATGGCCACTTCCATTGATGCACAACATGGGGTTTGACAAGTCATCAGGGCGTGGGCATGGATGTGGTCATGAGGGGGCAGAAGGGGCGGGGCTGGGATGGCTTGTTGGTGAGGTGGGTGGGGGATGGGAAGGGATTAATCAAAATCTCTCGAGATGTATACAATTGTACTTGTTTTGTTTTTTAGAGTTGAGTTACAATACTTGATTGATAATACTTACATGATATAAGAGTCCGCCTATTACTGGTGCAAGTGTAAACGACGTCCCGGTGACAGTTTCCATCAAGCTCTAAGTTGTGCAAAACATTGAGAGAAGACAAAGGAAAACGCATGCTTACTGTAAGGTAAGTGGTCATGATCACTGCAGCAAAAACAACAGACAATTGAGAGTTTTAAAACCTCGGCTTCGTCTTCAGCTGTCACACTGTGGAACTTAAGGTCCCTTGTCTTTGGAGGACTGCGGCTCACAATCGGTCCACAATTTGCAACGAATCAAACCCTACGAGATGAAGCAAAGCCGTTGGAATGTTTCCATTTGGCTAGATAGACAAACTTCTTTCAGTAAGTTAGCCGAAGCCGGACCCCCGTTTTTCGAAAACACCGTCTAAATGTGTTATTATTCCTTATTCATAAATACCTCAGACAGTTTAGCTATTCCTATTGGTCGAGAGCCCGTCACGTGGCCGGTCTTAAACGGATGATAAAGACATGGCTAGCTGGTCTTAAACACTTTTCCAGTGTCACAATAAAATGTGGACTCCTAAAAATCCAGTGCCTCTTACCGTTTCATTGGTTAAGCGTTCACAATCCTCACGTAGGCATGCGCAACACTACCAGCGAGTCAGAATTGTATAGTTCTAAATTCAAAACGCAACGCCCCATGTGCGTTCTGCGCGACATCGCGCAGAACATGCTACGCGCGCGTCAATCTCCATATAAGGGTGTTTGCATCTTACTCGCCAGCTGAACACTCCATTATTTTGACAGAGGGGTTTTTCAAAAAGTATTAAGTGAACTTGTTGAACAAAATCGGGATTTTTTGAATGAATTATTTGATTTTTTTTGTGCGAAAAGGTATTAATGAATAGACTCTAAGCGGTCTGAAACAGAGTGATTAAAACCCTCTCGAGCACACATTTATTCCCTTAGTAAAATATGTACTTACTGTTGCAACGCCGACCTTATCCTTGAAGGTGTAGGTGAGAATGGCACCTATAGCAGTATTGCAGGCGGACGATCCAAGGCCTTCTAGGGTCCGTATGGCAAAAGTGAAACCTGTAAAGGTTGCCAATGTAGGCATATCCACAACGAAGCTGCAAGAAGAAGAAAATGACTTGGCTTTTAATATATTCACTGACAGGCTTTAATATATTCACCTAATTTTTGTTGCATGAGTGTGGCCTACACGTGTTATGATAAGCCGGATTTAACCCTTTCATTTGCATATGGGGTAATCGTGCACATTTCAAACGTTTAGGCCACAATTAGACTTAAGAAGGTTTAATTCACAAGTGATAGTCAGTGAGTGAGTCTGTTTTTGGACAGTCAGGTTGGAAGGGGAGTGTAAGCCGGCCCCCCTGGGACCAGCAAAATATACATGTATCTCTTCAGGTAATCGTTCTCAAAACCCAATAAAGAGTTCAAAGGGGAAAAGGATACATACATGTATCAGTACGGGGTCTACCCGACGTTCCCAAATACCGATGTTTTCCAAAATCCTTAGGATGAGGTTTAGAGTTAGGGTTGGGGAACATAGGTATTGGGGAACATAGGTATTGGGGAACACAGGTATTAGGGAACATAGGTATGCACCCATCAGTACAACGCCAAAGACAAAACGAACACTATGGGGTCCATTAAAACATATTCGTAATAGTGGTCGTTATTGTTATTGTGCGTTATCATAACATTTAATGTTTGGAGAGTCAAAGGGGATGTTCGTTATAGCCAAATGTTCGTTATTGTGGTGTTATAGCGCTGTATTCCTTATTCCTTTCAAGGAGGGGTTTTCTTTTAAAGGGGGCCTGATTTGCAATAGAATTAATAAACATCTTGTAAAGCAACAGAAAGCAGCAATGCCAGCAGATAAAACGTACCCCAGCAGGACGCTGCAACCGCCGGTGACAAAAGCTCCCGCAAGAAATACGAAACGGGCGCCGAAACGTGGCAGCTGGGGAAGAAAACAAATGAATGTAAACAATATCTTTATCTTTATGTCACATTATCCACTAAACCAGCGACCACTGCATAGGTGTGCAACGGCACGTAAACCTCTGTGCCACACTTTATGAACTACGGCATGAACTTGATCACGGTTGTGGATACCAATTCACGTATACGTGAATTGGTTTATTAGATGCGGGATAGCTGCTCAACAAATCATCAAGTCGGTCGGTCGGTCGGTCGGTCGGTCGGTCGGTCGGTCGGTCGGTCGGTCGGTCGGTCGGTCGGTCGGTCGGTCGGTCGGTCCGTCCGTCCGTCAGTCAGTCAGTCACAAACGTTGACATGCCGACCTAGCAAGTCTCACGCCTCAGAGTCGATGACACGCTCACAAATTGCTGAAGCAAATTTCCGAGAATCTCTACAAGACGGTTTATCCTACAATCTGGGAACCTCCCCCGCCCTCGGTTCTACGGCTTACCTAAGATACATTCCCCATTCGCCCCATCGTATCTAGGATAGGTTCAATGTGCCACTGCTTAGCAGCTACAGTTCCAGTGTCATATCCACCTTGGTTGGGAACATGGAGCATCACAACCGAAACTCCCAGGATTTCGCTGGCCAAGTTAGGGACATGAAGGTGCTTCGTACAGATTGTTAAGTGTCATGTGATGTGAGTGCCATGCCCAGTGGATAAAGCCATCCCAATCATCACAGAATGACTCGAGAACGCTCCCACCCTACATGACCGCACGGGATTTGTCCCCGAAACCCATTGTCCAACTCTTGAAATTATTTCATGTCAGCAGAGAGGGCCGACATTGGATCCTCTATGTCACTAGCTGGGCCCAATTTTACGGCGCTGCTAAGCACAAAAAAAATTTGCTTAACACAAAAAAGTCTGGCTTATAGCAGCAGGTTATCAGTCAAAACTCCATGTGATTTTCATGCTAGGCAAACAACAGCTAAATTTTAATCACGAGCAATATGCATCACGTATAGTTTTGGCTGGTAACCTGCTTTTATAAGCCAGACTTTTTGTGCTAAGCAATTTGTTGTGCATAGCAGCGCCGTGAAATTGGCCCCAGTCGTAGCTAGCCAACAAGTCAGCGATATCCGCGACCATACGCGAGCAACGTACAGAACACGCCATTCACTGGACTGGTACACGCATCAGTGACCAGCACCCGATTTCACCAAACTCTTCGTAACTTACGATGCATCGCAGCGCTGCGACGCGTCGTATCTCTACGATGCGTCGCAGCTGCGACGCGTCCTGCGATCCATTTCACTAAACACGTCGTAAGTTCGACGCGTCGTAGGTGTATTTATAGCACAACTCGGTGACTGTTTTATGTCTTTAGTCAGCGTACAGTAAATAGTCGTCTGATATTCAACAAAAAGTCGTCGGATCTCAGCTCGAAATTTGTTAAAACGTTAAACAAAATGGCGGCCGTGCGATGCAATTGTGAAGAAAAACAAGCTCTCATTGGACTGTATAGCTACTTTGAAATTTCAACTCTAATATTCCGGTCTAATTCATAATTCAATGAATTTTCTATTTACAACTTTACACACATTGCCTCGGTATTATAATCTCGTTAATGTAATGTTTGTGGCATAAAACTGGCTTAGAAATGACTCTTCTTATTTTGCGATGACCACTAGACACGTCGTAACTTGCGACGTGTTTTAAGCCGTTGTCAAGGAACTTGCGACGCGTTCAACACATCGCAACTTTCGTGAAATGGAAGATACCTACGCGTCGCGAGTTGTGACGTGTTACACGTCGTAACTCGAGTTGCGACGCGTCGCAGCGCTTCGTGAAATCGGGTGCAGCACCCGATTTCACTAAACTCTTCTTAACTTAAGACGCGTCGCACGGTTTACGATGCGTCGCAGCCCTGCGACACGTCGTAGCTGCGACGTGTTCTGCAAACAATTTCACTAAACGCGTCGTAAGGGCGATGCGTTGCATTTTCAGTTTTACTGACATACATTTCTTGGACGAGCCTAATTCTTTTCTCACCTACAACAAATTTATGTTTGAAAATGTTTTAGTCACAAAATAGTCGTTGGAATCAACACGTCTGCAAAACGCGGGAAAAACTTGAAATGATTGGAAGAAATTTGCTGTCCAAAAGTGTCATCTTTTGATGTCGTCTGCTCTCATCTGCCTGCAATTTTCAAGGTAAGTTTAGTGCATTGATTGTTATGGGAGTTTATTTGGATCGGCGTAGTGATTCTGTCGCGCGAAAACTGAACGAAATCAGCAGGAACTGAGAGTCGGAGTCATTAGACATTACGAACGGAGCACAATGGAAAATGTGGAAAAGAAACGGCCTAAAAACTGGACCCATGAAGAAGTCGCTGTTCTGTGCCAGTATGTCATGTAATGTGCACGAGCACTTGAATGAGCTCTTCGGCAGCAGTTGCAAAGGCAAAAAATCAAAGGCAAACGTGGAAAAAGTATAAAAGATCCACTATTGGAAAGAGGCAGGGAAAGTACTTGTTGAGAATGGAGGCATTCCCAGAGATTACCAGAAAATACGAAAGAAATGGCAGGATATGACCAGGAAAGCAAGGACGTATCACCGAGACATGAACAGAACAGGTAAATATTATACTTTATAAAATAGCCTATTAATTAGGCCTAACATTAGGCCTATTATTATTAAATATTTTATTATTTTTATGTTATTTCTAGTTAGGCTATAGGACCTAGAACTAGTTCAACATGAAAAGTCAGATAAGCCTATAGGAAAGAATGTGCAAATCTGACACTGCTTTTTTTCATCAATCATCTCAACGACAACTGAAAAAAAGGTCCTACTAAATTCGTCAACAAGCATCAACAGTACTTGTCAACAAGCATCAACACATTTTGTATAGCCTATGCTTTCGAAAATTAAAAGTAGCTTTATAATGCATGGTAGAAAAAGCAATAAAGAACATCTTCT
Source organism: Patiria pectinifera (assembly GCA_029964075.1). Classification (NCBI taxonomy): domain Eukaryota; kingdom Metazoa; phylum Echinodermata; class Asteroidea; order Valvatida; family Asterinidae; genus Patiria; species Patiria pectinifera. The sequence continues at coordinate 23,820,966 of CM057135.1, forward strand.
GCAAATCTATTCAAGTTGAAATTATTTAAAAACTTGTTTTTTTGAACGCGAAATGTACGACAAGTGTGTCGAGTGTTGCCCCCCATCTTGTTAGGATGGCGCTGTACACTTCACGCATGCGTAGTATGGCTCTGTACACTTCAGGCATGTGTAGTATGGCTAGCTTCACGTAAACAAAATGGCAGCCAACACAAACTCGACAGCTTGTCGTACGTTTCGCGTTGAAAAAAAAAAACTTTTGAAATAGTTTTTACTTTAAATTATATGCTGCAGGTGTTCTTTGTTGCCATTTGTACTATAAAGCTGTTTTAGATTTTCCAAAACTTCTAAGTTCTACAAAATTTGTTGACGCTGGATTGACGACCGTTGAAGTTTGTTGAAGCCAGTTGACACTTATTGACGCTTGCTGACGCATTTTAGTAGAACCGACTGAAAATGCTTATGACAGGCATGAGATTCTTTCTGTTGAAACAGGGATTAATTGTTTTTGTTTTGCTTTGTTTTGTTTGTTTTTTTGGCCAAAATTTTTGCACTTTAATTTATTTTTAGCCAGTTATGGCAAAAAAAAAAAAGTCTCCGGTTTCTGGTATGGAGCTTGCCCAAAAAGTGGTGCGGTGACGCGGCTTTTTTTTTTTTTTTACCTGATTTTTTTGCTTCAAATGTGTGCTGATGACTGCAAATGGTGCCCGACTAAACTTAGTGCAAATATATGGGAGTCCAGAGAGGTCACATAAAGCTTATTCTCGACCATAATCTAATCTAAAAACACGTTAAAATTGTGCAGCAGCAGGATTCCAGTCAAACCAGTGAGTTTGGCGGTTTTGAGACATCATCTTTCATTGAAAAAAAAACTTTTTCATTTTGCCGACGCGCATGGCTACAGCGACGCGCGCGCATACCAGAAACCGGAGACTTTTTTTTTGGCCTATGGGTATTATTATTTTTTTTTTGCTTGATTGCACACATTTTCCCCCTTTTGGAACAAATTTCATGTATTTTTTTTCATTGCAATTCATTCTCATGCCTGTAATGAGTATGAACCTAGAGTCCTAGACCACTTTCTAAAGTTGTTGTTGTTTTTATTCAGGAGGAGGTGAGAAGCCAGCCACAAACAAGACAGTCGATTTTGTTTTGGAGGCATTGCTGCCCATTGCCAAGGATGGCATCCTTAATCAGGAGGAAGGAGAAACAGACCCACTCCAACCAGAAGTTGATTTCCTGATGGACATAGTCGCTGAAGGTAAGAATGCTGACAGAATACTAGTAGCGCTACAATTTTTCAAAGAATATACAAGACTAACAGTTCAGAGAACTTGTTTGTATTTCTTGAAAGAAATACTTCATATTTTTGATAATTTAATATTTTTGTAAATATAATTTGTTTCACAAAATAACTATTTGCTTTCAATCACTATAATATAAATCATTAATACATGCAATACATATGATTGGACATTAATATGATAAATCTTAAATCTTAATAAATCTGTTTTCCTGTATATCTTATTTTTTAAGCCGTCACAACTGCTGAGATTAGAATAGAAGAGGAGTTCGAGGATCAGGATGAGTCTTTGGCAGCAGCTAACTCCGGCAAAGATCAACCCCTACCAGTGATGTAGTGCCTTGATGCTGGGCCTTGGCCTTAAGGCTGCCTTAAGGCTGGATTTTAGGGCCTTGGCCTTGGCCTCGAGGCTTGAGGGCAAAAGCCTTGGCCTTGGCCCAGGCCTTGAGGGTTCAGGGCCTTGCAATTTTGAGTCAAGGCTCTTCAAGGCCCATAGATTTTTGAATTTTCCAGATAAATCTGTTCGAAATTTTGCTGTTACCATTTTAATCGTATTACCATGGAGGAGGGAAGCACCCTATAGATTTGTGTGCTGGGCACACTTCCACTTTTGTAGCATCACATTTTGTTACCATTGTAGTAGATTTGCTGCAAAAATATTCCGTACATTTGTGGGGCTAATGAAATGATCACTTTAATTGCATATAACTATGGAATAGATCTGATTGGTTGTATATGTCTCCCTGATAAGTGCTAAAGATTTGCATGTATCTGTTTTAGATAATGCTGATATTTCTGACCATGTTGGGCCAGCAAATAAAAATTTCCCAAATCAATTTCTTGGATCCCCCTTTTGTTACACTTGGGAGAATTGTGTGTCAATATAGAAGTAAATCATTATTTTGTTAAGTTAAACCATATTGAAGACCTGAACCTATACTTTAATAGATACAGTGCAGTCATAAAACGGTGTAGGCCTATGCGAGCATGTTGATTGCAATTAAAGAAATGTTGTTCTTCGTAACGAGCAATTCGTGATGATAAGGGCGGATCCAGGGGGGTCTAAAGGGGCCATGCCCCCCCCCCAAAAAAAAACCCGAAACCATTTTTTTTATGTGACGTCGTAATAAAGGCAGGCAGTGAGTACACCACCATCTTTTCCTCAAAAAACATCGGTTAAATTTAACGGTCAGAAATTGCCTCAAATCGCACCACAGACCCACTTTTTTGGGGGGAACCAAAATTACTTTGCCCCCCCCCAAAATTGTGTTCTGCATCCGCCCTTGCGTGATGATGTGTCACTCATGTGACTATAATTAGTTCTATATCAGTGGTCATTTCATAAAACAGGGCCTTGGCCTTGGCCTTGGCCTTGAGGGTTAAGCCTTGGCCTTGAGGCTTGAGGGTCAAAGCCTTGGCCGTGGCCTTGGCCTTGGGGTCAAAGCCTTGGCCTTGGCCTTGAGGGTCAAAGCCTTTGCTCCAACACTGACCCCTACCAGCACCACCATCATCGAGCTCAAGATTCAATTCCAACGAGTCCATCATTCTTCTTGAGAGAGAGCGTCTACTTTTGGAGCGTGAGCGCCTGCAAGTAGACAGGGAACAACTGCAAGTTTCCAGGCAGATTGATGCATCGTTGAGTCACATCAGCCGGAACTTGCAGTTGTTTCTTGAGTTCACTCTCGAGAAGAATGGTGTGACCATCGACCCTGAAAGTTAAATACATATTGCCGTTGAATGTAAAAATTAATTAGAGTTAAAATAAAACACAATTTATAATTTCTTTCTATTTTTTACAGGCATCTATAACCCGCATGACAATATGCACACATACATTTTAAATTTGAATGCGTTTTGCTTGAAAATGTATTTAAAACTTCAATACTTAAATACTGCCGTTGCCGTTGAATGTAAAAATTAATTAGAGTTAAAATAAAACACAAATTATAATTTCTTTCTATTTTTTACAGGCATCTATAACCCGCATGACAATATGCACACATATATTTTAAATTTGAATGAGTTTTGCTTGAAAATGTATTTAAAACTTCAATACTTACTTACTAAATAAAACTTAATTCCAGATGGGTAGTTAAATCCCGGTGCAAGCGTACTTAAGTGCTTAACCAAATTCTTTAATTAAATGTTTTATATGTGCACTATATTTTCCCTTTTAGACTCACTTGATGTTTTAGACTCACTTTATATCAGATTGTTTGTTTTACACTTGACTTTTTACATGACATTTTAATGTTTAATTTCATTTACTGTCATAATAAACCAGAAATATAATGAGAACCAAGAGTGAAACTGGTCTAATGTGATTTGAGGTTTAAACATAAATATTCCGATTTTGAGGTCTCTAAACTAAGCGACTAAAGGGCTGACTCTGCTAAGCATCTTTTCATTTTTTCCCCGTAAACTTTGCTGTTACATTTGTTCATGTTCATACGACTTTTTGCCACATTGGCCTAAGTTATCTTGTGTGCGCCAGCGGAACACGGAAAAAGTATATAGGCATCAGTTATCCCGCAAGCACGAGTGGAATACGGAAAATGTAGTGCGTCTTTATCCCGCGTACCACAAGGCCTTTGTATGTAGAACACAGACGCACTGCATTTTCTGTGTGTTCCACGAGTGCGAGCGCAATAACAAAAAAATCTTCAAGTAAACTTGACACACACTTAATAGGGTGCAGACCAGTAAATCGGTCGGAAATTGCCTATACGCCGGCCAAATCACGATTTGCATGCCCTCAAAATCTTCAGTATTTGAGCATGCTGTGGGCCATGAACTTGAGGGTTTGTAAAACATATGGGTGGAAGCCGTGCACAGGACTGGGAGCTTGCAGTTCTGTGTAATTTGGATGTAATTTGGACCCTAAAAGCGCTCTATTTTGCGATGGAGTGTAGGCATCGTTTTTCAAAATGGCGATGGGCTTCAGGACTATTTTTAGGGGTGATCATCTTCAGATGGAAATTTCTCCTAAAAGTTGACCCCCCGAAAATTGACAATAAAATGAAAGATGATGAAATAAGCTTTAATTTGATGTGTGTCTCGAACACCTTGGAGAGTTGTGAGTATTTTTCCCGAATTTTTGAAGTGGGAGCATTTACCATTGGGGTCTATGGAAGTTTATTTACTGGTCTGCTACCTATAGGGCGCATAGTTCCTATGTGTATATACATGTACATGTAGTACTTTTAGCCGTGCACAGAAAGATTGCAAAAATAGAAAGCTCCACATGACTCACTCTCGGCCAATCAAGACACAGAATCTGTGGGTGAGGTGTTACAATATACAAATATTGAGTGGCTCAGCATGGAATGGGAGGAATATTATCGCAAGGCAACTGGAAAAGTCTGGATTTTACCGAGCGATAATATTCCTCTCATTTCACAATTTAAAGCCACTCAATATAGATCCTTGTCATTTGATATATTTGAACTTAAATTTCAATACAAAACTGGAGGAAAATGTATTTCCCTCTTCCAAACCACCCCTTCAAGAAAATGTTTGAACCCAACGCTGTAGCACAGGCACTTTGGAACAGTACGCGCTACGCGTAACGCTGAACGCGTAAACCAGCACATGTTTCAGTTCAAACATGGTTCCAATGAAAACCACAGCTGCGTGATAAATATTTATTTATAAAATCATAGTGTTTTTGCCACGGATTCGACCAATCAGGATCACGGATACAAGTCATCTTCAAGCAAACTGGTGGGGGGGGGTGAGAATTGGAGGTGCTTTCCAGTCGTGTGGCAGCAGATAACAATATTTTATACACATTTAACCTTTTTTATTTTGTATTTAGAAATATCTGTTGATGAGCATGATGCAATGGAGTTGCCCATCATGGATATGACCTTCATACAGCAAGTCATCATCCTCATCAGCATTGTCATCGTCTCCGTCTTCCAGATCCGGCTGGCCAAACTCCTTGGAGAGGTTGAAGAGCACGCAGCAGGCCCTGATGATGACACATGCCCTCTGAGGAGCCACTCTCATGCCAAGAGCCAGACAAGGAAATTTCCTCTTGAGTTGGCCGAACGTCTGCTCAATGACCACTCGCGACTTTCTGTGACTCCTGTAATTTGAGGGACTGCATATTGTGGCGGTTTCGTCTCTTGTCCCTGCAACCCGGTCGGGCCAGCCCACGTCAGCGAGCGGTCTAGCGTTAGAAGGCCGGCGACGCCGATCCGTTTTGGCGGCAGTTTACCGCCTGGCCCGCAGCACACCACTAAGTTCAATCAACCACACCCAAGCCTAATCTCGTCACACCTCGTTGGACGGGGGACGACAACAATAATGGGGGGACAGACACAATAGATACAGGGCAGGGCTTCTTCTTTATTCTAAAACACGTGCGCCTTTACTAAGGCGCTTCACCTATCGTACATCTCTACGCCTCGCACCATAAACGTTGAATTACATAGAGTGTGAATTACTGATTCTTTGAGGATTTATTAGTTGTCGATCACTTAATTAAACAATTCACAGCGTGGTCCTAAAGTGAATTACCTATACTGGTTTGGGTCTCGGCTGCAAATACAACTCACACTTACTCCACGTAAGGCTCTTTCCCCGGAGTTTACGGGACCCAATTGCTCAGCTTGATTGACACGTCTGCTCAGGACGGCTGCCACGCGGGAAGAGAACGAGTCACGCCTGCTTCCTGCTTTTATACATAAATGCCACGCCTGGCTGGTACCCTCAAACATCGTGCTAAACACATATAACGGTTGGACACCAACTAGGGTATAATTAACCAACTACAATTCGAGTCTCGCATTAATCGATTCTGCATTACGTTACAATATCAAAGGTATGTGTTATTAATCTAGACTTGAATCAAAGTTAATTTAAACTAATGATTCAAGTGTGCAATTCCGTTCATTGGGATAAGCTGGGTTCAAGATGGGGGTCATCAGCCATGGACGAAGTGCATAGCCTGTGTCTCCAAGGAGCACTCCAGTTAGTCTGCAATACAATAGAGCACAAATGTTCCATTTTTAAGTGCAGTAATTGCATCATGGCTTAGCAGTTTTTCCATGTGGCTCCCACAAATCGTGGCAGTTACTGGGCCTATATAACAAGTTTTCAAGGCTTCAATCGTTCTCTGAGTCTCAGAATAGGAAACAGAAGTTCACACAATAATTTTAAATTCAAGGCCCTCGATCAGTTTTATTGTCTTCCAATATTGCCTTTGCTTACAGACGATATGTTTTCCTGAGATCCATTCATAGCTCCAAAACACCCAAATATTGATCCATAGACTCGAGAGAAAGTCAAAAGGATGTCAAAGAGGTTGAAAAACTTTAATCCTCCGTACATCCTATCACTCGCCATCCCATAATAATGACAACAAACTTTTCTTACAATAGAGGGCGCTATATCTGTCTTAAGCAGTGATTTGGCACGAACTGTTGTAAATATTGCACTGATATTATTGGGTTGATAGTTTGACAAGAAGAAATGCATTTTATATTTTTGTTTATGGTCTGATTAGTAATTTTTTGTTTTAATTCTCAGACTTGGTGATGTTTGACTTACTGTCCATTGGTGAATCTCTCTCCAAGGATGCTTCCATTGATGATGGCGCTATCGTGGCCTGGACATTGATGCTATGGTAACCCTTGCGATTCACATAGACATGTTCTGCTTCTCCCAGTGGAGCTCCATACAACCTGACATATCAGTGCAGTCTAATGCACCGACAACGTTGGGAAAACTGGCAATCTCAAAGAACTCGTGCTTCACTCTTGCTACATCCTGAGGATGCACAGGAAACTGGATGACCCTTGGGCTTAATCTGGCCACTGCATGTGCCGCTCGATGTACAATTCGGCATACTGAGGGTACACTGATGTCATGGAGGTCACCATGAACAGTGTAATATGAGCCTGTGGCAAGAAGCGCAGCGTTGCCAGAAGTTGCATGTGGGCAGGGATTGCATTGCTGCGCTGTAAAGAAAATAATGTACATCGTACACAGTAATAATTAATTAATTTCAATATTATAGAAATTAATTAACAAATGTACCTGCTCTAGCTGAAATTTGAAATTATAGTTTTGCAATTAATAATTATTTTGTGGCATCACCCAAGGCATTCACATTTTAGATACCAATTATTGGTACAGTACATGAATAATGACATTTTAATCAAAATTATATTCAGAATAAATACATGTATGACTATATTTTGTGCAATAGGTTACGTGCAGGGTGAACGATATTTATAAAGAATATATTATTTAAACTTTTGTTGATAAAATACAATTTTTTTTAAAGCTACATTGTACTTCAAATGCAACAGTTAATATATTGAATGAATAATAAATCTGAATAATTTGTAATAAAATGTTTACTTAATATATCTTAATTAAAAAGATATTTATTTTATCCATTGTTTTGCATAATTTTGTTATCATGCATCGTCTGTCAAAATTATACTAAGTGCTTGTGTGTGGGGATATCTTTGTGGAATTGCAGGATTGACTGCCTTTATTAGTAATAATATGCACGAAGGTTGTTGATTAGAGCGCGACTCTTGCATTATATACAGTACTGGTTATGGACTTGCTTTGAATCTGATAGCTTTGTCAGTGTGATTATTATTAGGGCTGTATCCGAAACGGGGATTAATGGTTAAGGTATGGCTATTTTCCTATTCTCTACCATTTCAAGTTGCCTGGCCAAAATTTCGGTTTTGGACGTGAAGCCATTAACATTATCCTGCCCATGCAGACCGTTGGCGGCGCTGTCACAAATCAACATAAATTAAGCAGCCCCTCCCTAGTAACCTCGGTCCAAAATTGTGGCCACCGGTATGATTGGAATAAGGCCCAAAAAAAAAAGTATTCGGTCTCTGGTCAGCGCGCGCGTCGATTTTAATCATGCGCGTCAACCTTTTTTTTTTCCAAAATGTTCCGCGGTAGCTCCAACATTATTGCCGCCCCTCCTCATTTTTTTTTTACCAAAGAGCACCAAGATGGGAAATTGCACCAAGGCAAATGATTGAGAGCACCAAGGCAAATTATGGAGGACACCAATGTACATGAGGACACCCAAAAAGCAAAATAGTACCCCACCTTGTCTGTAAAATCCAAGCTTGAAGAAAAAAAAAAGCCAAAAAAAAAAAAGCCGCGTCCCCGCGTCAATTCCGGAACTTTGGTCTGACCAGAGACCGAATATTTTTTTTTGGCCTAATCAGCGATTGTTTGCAAGATAAACACATCTCGTGTTGGAGTGTAATCACCTTTTTTTTCCTTCAAAATGTCCATTAAAATGCTTATTACCACTCTGGGGGCGGTACCTTGCGCATGCGCACTACAATCATTTATGCCCGATTTGATGCTGACCAAACCCCCATGATGGCCTAATTGCGCGTTGCGCGCGGGTACAGGTGGATGATGATATCGATGCCTTCACGTCAGAAAAATCAATTCAAATGGAAAGTTAGTACGTAATACGGTTAGGCTAAAACAAAACCATCCCAAACATATAATGTTTACAAGCGACCCCCTTTCCCAAAATCTCGATAAAGTTGCATAGAGTAAATATCTTTGAGTCTTTCTCCACAAATTAAAAAGTCGATCCTTGCACCTACAAACACGTAAGCCTACGATTAATAAATAGGTCATACATCGTTAGCGTTTCTGTACCTGTGTATCAGGCTGAATGCTATTTTCAACTCTTTCCAAGAGCTGAACAATCGTGTGAAACGATATCTTCTGTACGTTTTCTCGTCAGTTAAATTATCTAAGGGATCGCGCCTATCTCTGAACACTCTCTCTCTTCTTAATGCTCTTCTGGTTTCACGGTCTGCAAGGAGCATAAGCGCCATCTTAAATATTGTTTCATATAGTTACGACGACCCAAATACACGTCGTAACTTACGACGTGTTTCATGCCGTTGTCAAGGTACTTGTGACGCATTGAACGCATCGTAACTTTGGTGAAATGGAATTTAAGACGCGTCGTAAGTTACGAAGAGTTACTCTTCGTAACTCGAGTTACGACGCGTCGCATCCTTTAGTGAAATCGGGTGCAGGAGGCACACTTTGGTGCGTTCGATTACTTCCCCCGCGCTTATACTCGTGTAAGCGCGACAGCGTTCGATTTACCTCTCACGTGACTTCTCGCGCTAACTCGAGCCTGGCCCAAGTAACCGACTCGCCGAGCCGGTTACTTGGGTAAGTATTCCATAAGGCCAAGCAACGTCCGGCGGGCGCCTCATCAGGCCGTGTCCGAAACGGGCTTCCACGGAGCATAGAGCTACAAACCCAATGTAGCTCTATGCACGGAGCTACGACTACGAATTGTTGTCAGCACTTCCCCGCGTATTTTCACTGGGTGTGGACGTGCATGCTCTAGACAGTTAATTGATTCGGATGCAGCCTGGGAAAAATGTTTATTTAGCTCCATTGCGCTTGTCTGTCATTGCGCGAGGAGCCAGGCGCGAGTAAGCTGGGAGAAGTAATCGAACGCACTCTTTATCACGAAAAATACGGGAGGCAATCTACATCCGCCACCATAAAGCCGTTAATAAACCGTGACAAGGGTTACCAGCTAGCGCTGGTCTCCGAGGCAGATTTACGGCCTCGTAAACAGAGACTGGACAGTAGCCGCGGCGTCACGTACATTGAGAAAGACAGCCAGATGGTTGCCGAAAGCTCTGATAGAACTTTCCCGTGCTGATGTACAAGAATAATTTATATTATGACTAATTCCCAGCAAAAGAAACTTCATGCTTTTATTTTCTAAAAATGTATTTTTACGTTATTTTCGGGGGAAAAATACGGAAACATGCCCTCCTCCCCCTTTTTTTTAACAGTGGGGAGATATATCGTTTATATTCGGGTTTTCAGGATTTTTTTTTAATTCCCTTGAGCAGTTAAATACCAGTGTACCGGCCACCACCAGCAGGAAACAATTATCATTTGATTGCGTGACTTGTTGTTACGTTTGCCTAAAGCCTTCTTGAGTGGCCAAAAGAGCAACGTTCAGTGGCCTTGGTGTAAACAGAATTTCAATAATATAATATCTAGTGTAATGTTCAGTGGCGTAGCGTAGCCACGGTGGGGCGTGGGGGGCGACAGCCGGCCAAGTATGACCAGCACAACTCTTCACAATAAGCCCAGTGTTAACAATATTTCTCGTTGTGGGTCTGAAAATGAAAATTGTCGGTTTGTGTATTATGAATATGATCAAGTGAAATTATTTATGCAGTATTTTGCCCATTTCCCTCAAAATTGCATATTGTAATATTGTACAGTTTTATCAATTTGCTAGAATATGTGATACCTCACCAACAAGTATCTTTTAACGAAATTCAATCAGAATATTTATCAATTTTTAAAACAATTTTAGTTGTTTTGTTACTTGTTGGTGTCCCTGCCACACTGTACGATGGTGTAGCACGTGCATTGTTTACTTTCGTTTTGACGGGGACTTTACTGAATAGAGTCTGGTGACATTACAGAAATTTCTTTGAATAAAAGTCGAATCGTTCATTCGTGTACACTTGTTATGCAAAGCAGGGGCAGTGGTTCAAGGATATCTATGTCGACTTGCATAAAGTGTGCAAGAACGCGATTTGAATGCTTTTATGTGTTCACAATACAACGACGCTGTTTAGTTATTTCACTGTGTGACACAGTGAGAAATTGTTGAATCATAATGGCGTCAGCGATACTTGCTGGGGAGCTCTTGCGTACGACTTTCTGTACTTTAGTACTGTTGTCTCCAGGACAATTGTGTGTACGGTAACCCGACGTACCCAGATTTTTAAAGACGAAATTGCCGACCTCAAACTTGTTAGTGCCATATTTGGCAACTATATGTGCGTTATTAGTTTAATTAAACAAATGAACAGGTTAATTAAACATAGTACCATTGACGGTACCTAAAAGTTAACATAACAGCATAGAAGACCGACAGACGAACATAAAATGTTACAAAATCAACACATTTGTCTGGATAATTTTTAGGGCGTTACCGGCAAGTTAACACAAACTTGGTGTCAAATTGATCATGGGAGTTACTTTTCTTTGACTTTTTATACAGGTTTACATAAACTTTAACTGTATGACCTGCAGTGGCGTAGCCACGGGGGGGGGGGCGACCCCCCCCCCCCCATGAGACCTTGTCGCCCCCCAGTCTCCCCCACCGAGATTTTGAGTTTCTAAAAAAATTATCATTGATCTACATGACGCCCCCCCCCATGAAATGTTCCAGAAGAAAAGCAACCACACGACAAAACCCAACAAAGAGCAGTGGTAAACGTTATATACAAGTAAGTTCAAATCCAAAAGTCTTACAACTTTGCCCCAGATCAGTGCACCTATACCAGACGCGATGAAGAAGCAGCTAAACACAAGTCCTACGACCGTCTGCGACATTCCTTTCGCTTCAGCCTGCGAAACGTGTGAAAAAAATAACAAATGACCATTTGTTAAAGGGGTATAATGGCGCTGTATGTAATGACGTCATTTTCTGGGTAAATATCACAAGTGTAAAGACTACGCTTATATTTGTTTTCCATGGAAGCAATGTAGCAAATTGCCTTTTCTTGACATTCATGATTGTAAAAAGGCAAGTTACGAATTAAAGCAACGACTTACATGTTCTGATAAAAACTAGCCGATGAATTACAATTGTGTTTTTTTGTAAACCACAAACTTTAGCTGGACAGCGCCCTCATCGGTCGTCGTTGTAATAAAAGGGGAAAGTGCGACACCAAGCGTGTGCCTCAAAGACGCCATTTGTTTTTATTGTCAACTTGCTTTTGTCCTGTAGTTTAATAGTTGGCCGCCACTCTTGTTTTGACGTTCGGTTTGTACCCACCTCTGTCGCAAAGAAAACTGAAATGATGGCATAGGAACTCCAAGTTGAGAAGGAAGTCAAACCCGCGCTGAGAAAGATGATCTTTTGGTGAAAAGTGAACTTCGACCTTGGAGCGGCAGCAGAATCACCATCACTTGCAGCAGCTGGGTTGCTTGGATTTGTGGGCGTGACATCGAGTGATGTCTCTTGCCATTGGTTGTTTTCCGTGACCTGATCGTTGCCGTTTGGGGTTATGGGCGGGGCATTTAGATTGGACTCTTCTGATGGGCTGCGGTCGGCCATGCTTTATTCACGAAACACCTCGTTCTGAGTTGTGCTGTGATATATTATTATTCAATTCGTAGATTCTTCGGGGAAAGTGAAAAGAAACAATAACTGTCCAAAACAATTTGGTGCATGTATACGTTATAATATTTTGCATAGTTCTTAACATATCGGCCCCATTTATAATTGTAGGGTGTTAATGCCGAACACAGATGAACTGTAATGTCTGGCAAACTGCATTCTCATATAAAGCCGGCTTGGTTCAAATATTAGATGCCAGACTTTACTCAGACTGAAGCATATTGTAATACTTAAGAATAATTTCAAACAAATCAGCCTCTTACTCGATCCCTTTTGTGAAACGGTGTTTTTTTTTAACAAAACTCCCCACAACTTCCAACATGTAAAACAACAACATAAACAAAATCTCAGACTACTGCGCCAACCTACATTTACCGTGCGGAAGAAATATAATCTATACTACAATTCAAGGAATCTCTGTCTGTCTGTCTGTCTGTCTGTCTGTCTGTCTGTCTGTCTGTCTGTCTGTCTGTCTGTCTGTCTGTCTGTCTGTCTGTCTGTCTGTCTGTCTGTCTGTCTGTCTGTCTGTCCGCCGATTATCTCCAGAACCGGGCACCGTATGGAGTTGAAAATCGGCGGGTGTATTGCTCGGGACAACCGAATGTGCAGTGCCAAGTTTGAAGTGGTTTGGACCAGCGGTTCTCGAAAAAGCTGCAAAAAAGCTGTATTTTCTGAGGCCTAGCGTGCCAGAATATAGCCTAGAACTCCGCGCACTGATGTTCTTTTCAATTGTTTACGTCATGTTTGAGCAAAAGCGCGCGTGCTTGATATGACGCAACAATGGAAAAGAGGACGGGCACATTGTAGGGCGATAGCACCGCGCACAATGTCTTCGTACGTGAGTGGCATGCACGGGCACGGGCACATGCATTTTGTAATTAACTGAGCAACCATCACTGCACTGTATGTAGGGGGTCGACTGAGCAACTCTAATACAATATGGTACCGCCCTACGCCCTACAGTTGTAGGGCGATACCATATTGTCCAGTAGGGGTAAATATCAGTGCCGGGGGTTGACGACATTTTGTGCGTTTAACTTGCGAGTGTGCGTTCACACCATTGAATAATGTGCGTTATTTGCACGAGCTGCAGTTCTCAACTGCCCCTTCCGAACACGCACATTTTCGACTGGCCCTGCACTAGTCTATACTACAATTCAAGGAATCTCTGTCTGTCTGTCTGTCTGTCTGTCTGTCTGTCTGTCTGTCTGTCCGCCGATTATCTCCAGAACTGGGCACCGTATGGAGTTGAAAATGGGCGGGTGTATTGCTCGGGACAACCGAATGTGCAGTGCCAAGTTTGAAGTGGTTTGGACCAGCGGTTCTCGAAAAAGCTGCAAAAAAGCAGTATTTTCTGATGCCTAGCGCGCCAGAATATAGCCTAGAACTCCGCACACTGATGTTCTTTTCAATTGTTTACGACATGTTTGAGCAAGAGCGCGCCTGCTTAATATGACGCAACAATGGAAAAGAGGACGGGCACATTGTAGGGCGATAGCACTGCACACCATGTCTTCGTACGTGAGTGGCATGCACGGGCACGGGCACATGCATTTTGTAGTCAACTGAATAACCATCACTGCACTATTATGTAGGCGGTCGACTGAGCAACTCTAATACAATATGGTATCGCTCTACAACTACGCCCTACAGTTGTAAGGCGATAAATATCAGTGCCCTGGGGTGACGACATTTTGTGCGTTTAACTTGCGAGTGTGCGTTCACACCATTGAATAATGTGCGTTGTTTGCACGAGCTGCAGTTCTCAACATGCCCCTTCCGAACACGCACATTTTCGACTGGCCCTGCACTACAATTCAAGGAATCTCTGTCTGTCTGTCTGTCTGTCTGTCTGTCTGTCTGTCGGTCTGTCTGTCCGCCGATTATCTCCAGAACCGGGCACCGTATGAAGTTGAAAATCGGCGGGTGTATTGCTCGGGACACCAGAATGTGCAGTGCCAAGTTTGAAGTTGTTTGGACGAGCGGTTCTCGAGAAAGCTGCAAAAAAGCAGTATTTTCTGAAGCCTAGCGTGACAGAATATAGCCTAGAACACCGCGCACTGATGTTCTTTTCAATTGTTTACGTCATGTTTGAGCAAGAGCGCGCGTGCTCAATATGACGCAACAGTGGAAAAAGGACGGGCACATTGTAGGGCGACAGCACTGCACACCATGTCTTCGTACGTACATAAAATACGTGAGTGGCATGCACGGCCGGGCACATGCACTTTGTAGTCAACTGAGCAACCATCACTGCACTGTATGTAGGCAGTCGACAGAGCAACTCTAATACAATATGGTATCGCCCTACAACTACGCCCTACAGTTGTAGGGCGACACCATATTGTCCAGTAGGGGAAAATATCAGTGCCGGGGGGTGACGACATTTTGTGCGTTTAACTTGCGAGTGTGCGTTCACACCATTGAATAATGTGCGTTTTTTTGCACGAGCTGCAGTTCTCAACTGCCCCTTCCGAACACGCACATTTTCGACTGGCCCTGCACTAGTCTATACTACAATTCAAGGAATCTCTGTCTGTCTGTCTGTCTGTCTGTCCGCCGATTATCTCCAGAACTGGGCACCGTATGAAGTTGAAAATCGGCCGGTGTATTGCTCGGGACAACAGAATGTGCAGTGCCAAGTTTGAAGTGGTTTAGACCAGCGGTTGTCGAAAAAGCTGCAAAAAAGCAGCATTTTCTGAGGCCTAGCGCGCCAGAATATAGCCTAGAACACCGCGCACTGCCGTTCTTTTCAATTGTTTACGTCATGGTTAAGCAAGAGCGCGCCTGCTTAATATGACGCAACAATGGAAAATGAACGGGCACGCGCACGTTTATTGTAGGGCAATACCATTTTCCAGTATGGGTGAATAGCACTGCATAACCATGTTTCCGTATGTACACGTACGTGGTGGCTGCACGGGCACATTATTTTTGCAGTCGACTGAGCGACCATTATAGGTGGTCGAACTTATAGTGGCACAAACTTTGACGTGAGTGTGCGTTCAACCTGTGAAAAGAACACCATTGAATCGCGTGCGTTGTTTGCACGAGCAGTTTTCAAAAACTCTGCAAGAATGCAACCCAGCGGTCAAGCAATTTGCCCCTCCCGATCAGGCACATTTTCAACTTGCCCCTCCCGAACAGGCACATTTTCAACTGGCCCTGCACTAGTATATAACAAATGAAGACAATGAATTGCAACAAAACTATTACAAAAGGTATCCAATCATTAACAACCAAAAATAGGCCACTGCGGACATATAGGAAGCTCTAGCTCTGCTTAATCAACTTCCAAATTCTATTTTGGTTTTGGGGTACTGAATGGCAAGCACAGCTGTCACTGCAGCAGTTTGTGCAGTGAAAATTTACCTGTGTGTTTAAACAGTTTTTAATATTATTTAATATTTGCCATTAACCATTTGCATGTTTAGATTTTGTAGGTTCATTGTTATAAAGAGTGCTGATAACCTTTTTCTTGAAAGAGGATGCCTACTTATATTTTCTGGAGCCATATGTATATATTTAGTGACAGAGCCTGTGACAACCTTTTACCCAGAGTTTCCCTATGTAGGTCAATGCAACTTTCATCTGTGTGGGTATGAGGTCTACATGAGCAGCCATCTTTTCCAACCATGTGCTATTGAAAACAACATCTAAATTTGTGTCCTATCGTATGCTACAAGTTCTCATTTTGTCCTCAGATTATTCGCCTAGTATAGAGTTTTAAAGAACCCATTTGGTAAGCACAACTTCCTTATATTTTTAACTAACATGGATCTACCTTTGAAGTGAAGTTTAGTGAGATTTTCAAGGGCGTTTTGTGAACAACAGTTTTTGACCGACTCAGATTTCCTTTATTATGCAAATTACTATTTCAAAGTTAAAATCTGTATTCTTATTAGTGTTATCTGCTTTATTAAATTGCAGATTGTTATCTGAACCAGCGTATCACCACAAGACAAGTGTCTTTGCGTCATTTTTGGTCGTTGGTTGTGAATAGCAGTCTTTGGGATTTGTTCCAGAGTTAGAGCACTTTGTCCCCGAGGCATTCAAAGTTGAACCCGAAACTCCTCAGGGCACATGTGAGCCCTGAGGCAGCCACAATAACAATCAAATAACAATCAAAGTCACAACAACCAAAGTCCAGTCGTTCCAGAGTATGCAGAGTGAATAAACCCACGTCATGTCGTTACCAATCCAGTCGTCTTCTAGTCATAAGTTTGACAAGTCAAAGAAGAGTAACGCCGGTCGAGCAGCAAGTCACGCTGGTCATGTGTCTTCTTACAAGTCAAGTAAGAGTTCCAGTCGAGCCAGTCATGCCGTGTCCGTTACATCATCAGATGCACGACATCAGGAAGAAAAGCTGGAACTAGCGAAAACAGCGGCTGCTCTGCAGGTCCAGCTAGACTTTGCAGAGAAAGAAAAACAGCTGAAACTCCTGGAGTTGGAGGCGGCAAAGAAAGTGGAGGAAATGAAGATCGAGAGAGACAAAAAGTTAGAACAACTAGAGATAGAGAGGAAATTGGCCGAAACCCGAGCTGTGATGCAGGTGTACTCATCGCTGGAGCGGGATGACAACAGTTCAATATCATCAGAGCTGTCCGGCATCCCCGCCGACAAACATGAACATATGCAGAGATTCCTCAACTCGCATCAAAGTGATCACCCCCCTCCATTGTGTCCATCTGTGCCCCAAAGTGAAAGCGCATATGTGGACAATGCGTCACTCCAACCAGTTGCCATGGTTACATCAGCCAATCAGAACAGATCTGATGAACAGTCCAGTGCACATCAGTCTCATCACCAAAGTGAAGGAGGACGGATGACGATGTCGTCGGCACTTGAGAAGTGCATTACACAGTTGGCCGAGTCCAGTAGACAACAGCATGATGTAAACAAACGCCTTGTTGCATCTAGCCAGCTACCAAAGATAGCCGTCCCCCAATTCAACGGTGATCCACTCCAGTACCCCCTGTGGCGGAACTCCTTCAATTCCCTTATCGACAGCCAACCCCTTGACGCCGACACCAAGCTTAACTACCTCAATCAATATGTGACGGGGAAACCAAAGCACCTAGTGGAGCACTACATGCTCATCGGCACTGAAGAGGCCTACACGCAGGCAAGAAAAGTATTGAACGAGAGGTACGGAAACAGTAGTGTAGTGAGCACTGCTTTCATAAGCAAACTCCGTCAGTGGCCGAGGTTAACGCCGAGGGATGCAGCAGGCTTGAGAGATTTCTCTGATTTTCTGGGGAAAGTAGAGGCAGCACGAGCAACCACAGCAAGCCTTGGAGTGCTGGACTACGCCAGTGAGAATGCTCGTCTAGTCGAGAAACTGCCATTCAACCTTGAGACAAAGTGGCGGGACAAGATTGACTATTGGAGACAGATTCGTGGTCAGGATTCCTTCCCCCCATTCAGCGAGTTTGTCAAACTTGTGAAGATTGCAGCAGACAGGGCAAACATTCCTGAATTGCAGAGCGTGGTTCGAAGTCAGGACAAACAACGTTCAAATGCAGGAAGTGCTCCGAAAAAGAACACCAGTGTTTTTGCGACTAGTACCAGTCGAGGTGAAGCAACAAGCACAGTGCAGTTGTCCAGTGACAAGAGTTGTCTCTTCTGCAATAAGCGTCATCTCCTGGACGACTGTGAGCGCTTTCTGCGCAAGCCTTTCGCTGAGCGAAAGGATTTCTTCTTCAAGAAGAGACTGTGCATGGGCTGTGCACGTTCCAGTGATCATCAAGTGAGAGAGTGTAACGACAAAAAAGTTTGTCGGATCTGCGCTGGTGCTCATTTGACCTGTCTCCATCGCAACTTCCAACAGAGACGGCCAGAAGAAACTGCTTCAAGTCACCCCCAGTCAGCAACGGCAAGTAAACAACCAGCTGACAAAGTCCCAACCAATTCATCCCCACCCAAAGAAGTCATTGCTGTGCACCCCAAACGAGATGAGGGAATGTCCAACTGTATTCAAGTGTGTTCCCAACCAGACCAAGAAGGAGAAGGGGACCACTCGATGATTATACCAGTGTTGGTTCGTAGTGAGAGTGACCCAGCGAGGGAGTCCCTCGAATATGCCATTTTGGACGAACAATCCAACAGTTGCTTCGTGTCAAAGAGTTTGTGTGAAAGGATGAACCTGCAGGGACCAGAGACGCAGTTACTACTCAGTACAATGCAAGAGCAAAATGTGCAAATCACCAGCAGTCGCATATCCGGGCTTGAAGTGCTTGATGTCAATAGAGAGCACACTGTTAAACTTCCAGTCTGCTTCAAGCGGGACAGCGTTCCAGCCAAGAAATCCCAGATACCGAAACCTGCTGTCGTGCATCATTGGCCCCACCTGAAGTCTCTGGCAGATAAACTCATGCCCTATGATCCAACCCTGCACATCTCTCTTCTCATCGGAAGCAATTGCCCAAGAGTGGTTAGACCCAGAGAAATCATCGCCGGTGGAGAGGATGACCCCTACGGCCAGAGGTCACTACTAGGCTGGGGAGTAATTGGGAACGTTTGCAAGGCTGCACGACAAACCGATGACCAACCTGCAGTATGCAACAAAGTGGTTGCTGCTGAACCACAAAGCTACCAACACTTCGTCTATGGTACGAGGGTGAAAGAAGTCTTAAACCCAGAGAAAGTTCTCAAGGTGTTGGAATCCGACTTTGTCGAGAATCATCAGGGGAAGCCATACTCAGTAGAAGACGAGAAGTTCCTGAGCGTGATGGAAAAGGGAATAAAGAAAGCATCCGATGGCCACTACGAAATGCCACTACCACTGAAGTCTGACGCTGCGACCCTGCCTAACAACCGCCAACTTGCAGTCAAGAGATGGAATCAGCTGTCCGCCAGATTCCGAAAGAATGTGAAGTTTCGTGAAGACTACAGGGAGTTCATGAAAGATGTTATCCCAAAGTGTGCAGAGAGAGTCCCCCTAGACCAACTGGAAGTTGATGAGGGAAAGGTAAACTATGTGCCGCACACCGGAGTCTATCACCCCAAAAAGCCGGACAAGATAAGAGTGGTGTTTGACTGTTCGGCCAAATATGGAGGCGTTTCACTCAACGACCATCTCCTTCAAGGTCCTGACTTGACTAATGGTCTTCTCGGTGTTCTGTGTAGATTCAGGAAAGAGGAAGTGGCCTTTATGGTTGACGTGAAGAGCATGTTCCATCAGTTCTATGTAGAAGAGAAGTACCGTGACCTGCTGCGATTCCTATGGTGGGAAAATGGTGATCCAGAGAAGCCAGTGGTCGAATACAGAATGAAAGTTCACGTGTTTGGGGCCGCTAGCTCACCAGGCTGTGCCAACTTCGGGCTAAAGAGAGCAGCAGATGACGGAGAGGATGAGTTTGGAGCAGAAGCAGCAAACTTCATTCGTAATGATTTCTACGTAGACGATGGACTGAAGTCACTACCCACAGTGGAAAGAGCATCATCACTGATCAAAGCCAGTCAGAATCTGTGTGGAAAAGCTGGTTTGAAACTGCACAAAATCATCTCCAACAAAAGAGAGCTGTTGGAAAAATTCCCAGCAGAAGAGCGAGCCAGTGGTACAAGGGAACTAGATCTGAAGGTTGATGTACTACCAATGGAAAGAGCCCTGGGCGTCACTTGGTGTGTCGAGAGTGACACCTTTCAGTTCCATATTGAGTTGAAAGATAGACCATTCACAAGACGAGGCATACTTTCAACTGTAAGTTCGATCTATGACCCAAATGGCTATGTGGCTCCAGTAACCCTCAGAGGGAAGAGAATTTTGCAGCAGATGTGTCGCGACAAACTTGATTGGGACAGTCCAGTGCCAGAGATGCTACAACCTGAGTGGGAGAAATGGCGTTTAGAGGTTCTCGGCTTAGAGAAGATCCAAATCCAGCGATGTTTTAAGCCCAAGAATTTTGGAACTGTGACAGCAGTTGAATTGCATCATTTTTCCGATGCAAGCCAAGATGGTTATGGTCAGTGTTCCTACCTGCGACTAGTCGATGAGAACAATAAGGCACATTGTTCCTTTGTAGTCGGTAAGTCCAGAGTGGCCCCTCTGAAGCTCATCACCATCCCCCGGCTAGAACTTGCAGCAGCAACTGTCTCAGCAACTGTGAGTGAATTCCTGCGACGAGAGCTATGTTACGAGATGCTCCACGAATATTACTGGACAGACAGCAAGATTGTTTTGGGATACATAAACAATGAAGCAAGACGATTCCATGTCTATGTGGCTAACAGAGTGCAGCAAATCAGAAGTCTGACTAACCCAGAGAGATGGATGTACGTAGACACCAAGGAAAATCCTGCTGACGAAGCATCACGTGGTCTGACAGCAAAGGAACTTATAGAGAAGTCCTGCTGGTTATCCGGTCCAGATTTCTTGCAGAAGGATGGCCCCTTTCAACCCCAGCCAGCCGTAGTTGCACCACTGAGTGAATCAGACCCAGATGTGAAAAGAGTCTCAGCTTTCGTGACAACAGCTGAGAACAACGCACGACATCATCACTTCGAAGTGAGCCGACTTGATTGCTTTTCATCCTGGAATAGAGCTTGCAGGGCAGTCGCTCTTTGTCTGAGGTTGAAGACAAAGTTGAGGAACAGAGTAGTGAAGAAACCTTGTGAAGGGAAAGTTTGTTCCACTCCTGCGAAGCAAGCAATCACTGTGGCAGAACTACAGAATGGAGAGATGGAAATCATCAAAAATGTTCAGCATGAACATTTCAGTGTCGAGTTACAGGCCCTACAAGAACTTGGTGTAATCGGGCAAGTCACCGATGGAAAGACTGCAAGGGTGAGAAATGACTACCTGAAGAAGACGAGTTGTCTGTACCGGCTAGATCCCTTTCTAGATGTCGATGGCATCATCCGAGTGGGTGGCCGTATTGCCAGATCTGATCTTCCAATTGAAGCTAAGCATCCAGCCGTTCTCCCTCACAAAAGTCATGTCACCCAGTTGTTGATTCGCCATATTCATGAGAAGGTGAATCACATGGGCAGAGGAATGACACACAACGAGCTACGTCAGAGAGGGTACTGGGTAATTGGTGGTTCATCAGCAGTATCCAACTACATATCGAAGTGTGTGTCTTGCAGACGACTGCGAGGTACCCTGCAGCATCAGAAGATGGCGGAACTTCCAGAAGACAGGCTACTACCATCGCCCCCTTTCTCCTTCTGTGCTGTAGACTACTTTGGACCATTCCTCATCAAAGAGCGGAGAAGTGAAGTCAAGCGATATGGTGTACTTTTTACATGCATGTCCTCCAGAGGTGTACATCTGGAAACAGCCAACTCCTTGAGCACAGATTCTTTCATCAATGCACTTAGACGGTTCCTGAGTAGGCGTGGCCCAGTGAGACAACTCCGTTGTGACCAAGGTACCAACTTCGTAGGAGCAAAGAATGAATTAAGAGAAGCTCTGAGAGAGATGAGCCAAGAAGAGGTCCAGAAGTATCTTCTTCAGAATGGATGTGATTGGATTCCATTCAAGATGAACCCCCCTCACTCTAGTCACATGGGAGGTGCCTGGGAGAGGCAGATCAAGACAGTCCGTAGCGCCCTAGCCCCCCTACTCGGACAAGCAGGTGGCCAGCTTGACGACGAGGCCTTCCGGACTTTTATGACTGAAGTGGAGTGCATTGTGAACTCCAGACCCCTCACTTCAAGCAACCTCAGTTCCCCAGATGTTCCAGAGCCTTTGACACCAAACCACCTACTTACCATGAAGTCGAAGGTTGTGCTCCCTCCTCCTGGGAAGTTCCAGCGTGCAGATTTGTACTCGATCAAATGGTGGAGGAGAGTACAGTACCTGGCCAATCAGTTTTGGCAAAGATGGCGTAAAGAGTTTCTTCTTCAGTTGCAGACTCGACAGAAGTGGGAGCGACCCCAGAAGAATCTGGAAGTTGGAGATGTGGTCATCGTCAAAGAGAGCGAGTCTGAAACCCGTTACCAGTGGCCTCTAGCTAGAGTGGTGGAAACTTTCCCCAGTGCTGATGGCAGAGTGCGGAAGGTGAAGCTGATGATGGCGGATGGAACGATTGACAAGCGAGGACGACGCAAGCACCCTCCGACTCTTCTGGACAGACCGGTTCACAAGGTGGTTCTGCTGCTCCCAGCATCAGTCGACTACAGCGCTGCAGCAGCAGATGACCTGTCCATGGAGACCAGAGAATTCCCCGACAAGGAGCCTACACTGGACAGCAGGCCTACACCAGACGAGTAGTCCAGTCCTCGCCTGATTAGATGTTCACCGATGGAGATTAATGAACATTTGACCATTCTTGTGAACATTAATCTTTGTTCAGGTTTGTTTAGATCTTGCTTTATAACTGCTAATAGCAGTTAGGGGAGCCATGTCACTGCAGCAGTTTGTGCAGTGAAAATTTACCTGTGTGTTTAAACAGTTTTTAATATTATTTAATATTTGCCATTAACCATTTGCATGTTTAGATTTTGTAGGTTCATTGTTATAAAGAGTGCTGATAACCTTTTTCTTGAAAGAGGATGCCTACTTATATTTTCTGGAGCCATATGTATATATTTAGTGACAGAGCCTGTGACAACCTTTTACCCAGAGTTTCCCTATGTAGGTCAATGCAACTTTCATCTGTGTGGGTATGAGGTCTACATGAGCAGCCATCTTTTCCAACCATGTGCTATTGAAAACAACATCTAAATTTGTGTCCTATCGTATGCTACAAGTTCTCATTTTGTCCTCAGATTATTCGCCTAGTATAGAGTTTTAAAGAACCCATTTGGTAAGCACAACTTCCTTATATTTTTAACTAACATGGATCTACCTTTGAAGTGAAGTTTAGTGAGATTTTCAAGGGCGTTTTGTGAACAACAGTTTTTGACCGACTCAGATTTCCTTTATTATGCAAATTACTATTTCAAAGTTAAAATCTGTATTCTTATTAGTGTTATCTGCTTTATTCAATTGCAGATTGTTATCTGAACCAGCGTATCACCACAAGACAAGTGTCTTTGCGTCATTTTTGGTCGTTGGTTGTGAATAGCAGTCTTTGGGATTTGTTCCAGAGTTAGAGCACTTTGTCCCCGAGGCATTCAAAGTTGAACCCGAAACTCCTCAGGGCACATGTGAGCCCTGAGGCAGCCACAACAGCACTATTTTCAACCGAACGTGCACATAAACATGCATATTGATTTTTCACCCGACCATGCCAAACCAAACCTGGCTCAAATAGGGTGTCACTAAAACCAACCCCAATCCTTTTCTCATGGAGTTAGAGCCAATAAGGCACTTGGTTAGAATGTTCATTTACAGTTCGGGTATTTTTTTTATGAAAATATTAAATTCTTACCTTCCTGTCAGTATATACTCGCACTGGCTGTACTACATGGGTCCTATTGCAATACGTCTGCAATGCATCCATCCATACGTATGTACGTAGGCGCCATTCATTGACTGTTGAACCAGAACGGCCATTCATTATGTGTACAGTGCAGCATGGGACTTTTGTGTACGAATTGTATAAAAACAGTATATTCCAAACAGTGCGACCCTTAAGTCGCAACTCTCTATATACGGCTCTGACTGTATCCGATGGGTGCACACCGGTACATAGGCCTAAATCCGTCCGCCGATTGAGCTCATGAATATAAATATATACCCTCAAAATATTCTTTATTTCAAGAGTTCTGAAAGCCATGAAATTGGGGAATTGAAGAGATATGACAACGAAACGCTGGCCCGGACTTGGGGCTTCCAATTCTAGGCATTTAGGAGCACCGGCGGCGGAACAGGGGGCGGGGGGGGGGGGGGCATTGCATACCCCCCCCCCCACACTTTTATCGGGTCACAAAAAAAATACAACCATAAATAGTAGTCTGGTTGTGTACGCTCGGTCAAACATCAACAAAAGAAAATCTTGTCTAGTACTACTCTAGCTGCATGGAGTTGTCAATCATCCACTGCTTGCAACTGTAGGGTACAGGAACCCCGTCCCTAAATGGTACTGCCCAGTCCATTGAGCAGAGGTCTGAGTGCAATGTAGGCCTACATGTAAGCCTGATTACTCCCTGTTTAAGTCTTAGATTGGTTAAATTACGCCGACTTCGAACTTGAATTAAATGAATAGTTACATGTATATGAAATGTTTATGCAATTTGTTCTCGCACTTAATACTAAATCTTAACTTTTGATAAGACATTTAGGAACTGTTCAAAATGGTTAAACATCAGAAAGCATCAATCTTGGAACAATTTATACATTAAATACAATGTTCTAAATTTGAAAACAGAAGAAACTTTACAAGAGCAGGAGTATGTATTTGAAACAAAACAAACTTTCTTCTTATAATTCTAAATACTTCTGTTAAAAAAAAATCAGGGGAAAGTGACCAGGCATCGCCTCAGATTGCACCACAGAGCATCTGGAATCAAAAATTTTTCGGGGCCCTTAAGCGGGCCCCGGACCCCACGCCGTAAGGGCTTCGCGCTCGCAGTAGTCCTCCAACCAAATTACCCTGGATCGCAACTGCCCCCCCACTTTCAAAATCGTTCCGCCGCCGGTGTTTAGGAGGCAATTAGGCTCGAAAGTGGCGCTATTTTGCCATGTTGTGGAGGGGTCGTTTTTCAAGATGGCTACTTTTCCGCTTTGGGGAAAATAGGGGTCGTCTTCTTTGGGTGAAAATTTCTCAAAAATTCAATGTCAACACACCAACAAATGAAAAGAAAGTTCAAAGATGACATGCTGATCATCATTTTTGTGTTCAGCTTAAATACCTGTGAGAGTTCGGAGTATTTTTAAAAGAATTTTGAATTATGTGCATTCAGCACTGCAGGGTGTCTATGGGAATTGTAATGCAGGGGTGCATCCTGATAGGTCATTTTGAAGTTTAGTCACACCGCACTCTGCTTGCACCATCCAACTTTGTGCCCACTCGGCCCGGATCAGGGAACGGTTCTTTGTGTTATAGTCTATTATTCAGCTATGAATAGACGACCGACATCTTTTGTGGGAAACCGGTGGACCGAAGCAATTAGCCTCAAGAAGCTTTGACCCGAAAGCAATAACCTCGGCTATGACAAAGTTGATTATGCTTGCCACGAATTTTTCCATTCGATCTTTCAATGGGGTCAAATGTTCACACCTTTCCCCTAAGGCCAAAAAAAAGTCTCCGGTTTCTGGTATGGAGCTTGTCCAAAAAGTGGTGCGGCGACGCGGCTTTTTCCTTTTTTTTACCTGACTTTTTTGCTTCAAATGTCGGCTGATGACTGCAAATGGTGCCCGACTAAACTTAGTGCAAATATATGGGAGTCCATAGAGGCCACATAAAGCTGATTCTCGATCATAACCCCATCAAAAACACGATCAAATTGTGCAGCAGCAGGATTCCAGTCAAACCAGTGAGTTTGGCGGTTTTGAGACATCATCTCAACCAGAAACCGGAGACTTTTTTTTTGGCCTAAAGGTGTTTCTTTTCATTTCAAAGTTTCATTGACGTTCCTAGCATTCTGTACTCACACATCCCCTAACCTAATAGGAGTGGGACGGGCTTCCATTGAAACTAGTCGTGCTTAACGCCAATTCCAGTGTAGTTTTGTTTTAATAAAAAGCTATTCATGTTTTACACTTTGCACATGCAAGTTTTCCTCTTAAAAACTCAGTAGACCGATAAATCCTTGCCTTGCCCCAAACTTGCCATCTACCTATTATAAACATCAAGATGCATTTGGTCTTTTAGTCTTTTATATTTGCCATTCCTTGTAACAAACAAATAGCACTGCAAATATATCGAGAGCTACATCGTTTGGTAAGTTAGAACTATGGGAAGGAATATATTTATGAACAGAAACTCATCCGCTTCCAGTGGAACCATTTGTTTTAACTTGAACCAAAAACATCCTTTCGTGTTTTATAAGTTTCAGTATACCAGTGTATTTCATCACAGTGTATCCAGAATCCAGCATTTTCCGGGGCCTTAAAGCGGGCCCCTTGCACCTGTGGCCCCACGCCGTAAGGGCTCAGAAAATAAAACAAAACATACACGAAGGTATTTACTAAATGTAAGAAAGCATGCCTTGCAACAATAATATTTACATGCGATGTCATGCATAGTGATACAATTCTTTTTCCAGAATTAAATGGAACCAAATATTGAGATAAAAATACAGGGTTCTCTACTTTTCAGTACAGTTAAACGTTTTAAGAGCAACAGTATATTCTAAACAAAATAATGAAATAATTGTCTTAACCCTAAAGGGGCCGGGGGGCGGAATCTGCCCCCCCCCCCTCAACATTTTCCGTGATAGCCTCTAAAAAAAAATTTTCGCGACCCGAGCTGTTATGACTTTTTAGCCTCGAGCTTTGCGCATCTTTTGATACCAAAAACATAAAAATCGGACCACGGGTTGCCGCGTAGCGAAAAATTTTCCGGCGCTACGCGCCGTGAAAACTTAATTTTCGCATATACGTCGTGTACACAGAGCAGAATTGCCATTCGTACATATGAATAATTAATTAGCCATAATTCCAAAACCCTTTGACCTATAGTCATGAAATTTCTTGGGTATGTTTAGGAAGAGTTGCTCTATGCATGTGCCGAGTTTCAAAATTTTTCGTCACTCGATGGCCGAGATCTTAGGGGGGGGGCGGAATCCGCCCCCCCCCCGGCTGAGAGATGGTCAAAATAACCCGGCCCCTTTAGGGTTAATAATCTCAAAAACTTTTGCTAAAAAAGTCAAATTTTGTGATATTGTGAAAAACCTTTTTCGAATTACTGGCCAAAATATTATTTTTCCGCACTTTAGAAACCAGACACAGGCGGGCTTCCGTACCAAAGAATGCAATAATTCTAAAACTGATTTTCTAAGTAAGGCCAGTTAGTCAAATATTTTTGTAATTTGTATCTCATCAGCAAAAAAGTCAATGATAATGAAACACCTATTATACTTGGGAATTGAATGAACATATTTTTTGCCAAGTTGCTACAAGTTGTAAACTTTCTAAGCAATCGCTGCTCGGTTTTACCCATTGTCCACGGAGCCCTATCTCCGGTCCAACCCCCACCCCAACCCCCCAAAAAATACTAAAAAATCAAAATAAAACAAATAAAAACTTCTCCGATAAGCATTGCTTAATCTCAACTTTTTTTCCTCAAATTTACTTTTTTCATTCACACTACTTTAATTTTCCTTTTATTAATTTATTTCTCCGTCTATTGCTCTTTTTAACGTTTTTTTTCTACATCTTTAAAAATCCCGCTCGGATTTTAAACCCGATAATTCACATTAGCGCCATGCGCGTTTATACCTGCCTGCCGTAAGCTTCTCCATAGCCCAATTGACATCATAGTGTTTCAAAGGTCACCGTACAAATAGATACCCAATGTCCTGTCTTCCCTCTATAGTATCTTTGGGTGAGGAAAGGAAAGCCATCTATCATGACTGCTTGCAGCCAGAGTTGAGAATTAAACATTGAAACACAATTTCGCAAAAAAAACTTTCTCTTTAAGGGCCGGTACACCTTTTATAATTGGGGGGGGGGTGGAAAACAGAAATAACAAGATATTCCAAACCTATCCCAATGTTCTTCTCAATTTGGCCTGAGCAGTTTAAACAGTAAATTGAAAAGCAAAAATTCTAAATTGTATTTCTCTTTTATGCAAGAGAGAGTACTTTTTGAACGGGCACTGCTAAAAAAACCTTACAATTTTGTTCTTAAAATCCATTTGTTTTAACAAATGGATTTTAATAACGTCTTTCCTTTGGGTGGATTAAAAAAAGTATGTTTTTAAAAATATAAGGGACCGGTAAAAAAAACCGGACAATTAGTACATTTTATTAAACAATCAAATTTTGTGTCAGTTTCAGTTGTCAAATGAGATAGCAATTTGAGATACGTTACGGATGTAGAGTAGTAGAATACACTTTTAATTTGCTGACAAACGACATAAATTTGGCCTTTCATGTGAAATAATTATTCATCACTATTTTCCACCTGCTTGTGAACACTTTAGTTTTACGCATAAAACAGACATACTAGCTAAAATTTCATGGAAACGTAGTTTGGTTATTTAATGTCTTACAAAGTAAATTAAATGCGTTAGATCGTTTAATTTGTTCAAATGCAAGGGTGCCCCCTTTTTAGAAAAAAATTGACACGCCCCCAAAGGGGCAAAAAGGTGTTTGATTTGACATGTAAACATTCTGCCCACCCTTATTCATTATATCGATTTGAAGAAAAAAAACATGGCTGTTATAGCTAGATTTTCTGTTTACGCCCCCCCCCCCCTGTTTTTAAAAATGTGGCCCATCCCCAACAGACGCAAAATTATTTTATTCTCATGATGTAGCACTTGGATGCGCTGTCCAAATGCGAAAATGGCTAATATCAAAGCCCGCCACTTTTTAATGTCATGGCCCCGCCCATAAATGGGTCGGAAAAAAATGGCATCAAGTGGTTTTGAACCAGAGGTATCCATAAGTGATCCTGAGAGCTTCAAAGCGTGTACCCAAAATGATGGGCCCCCACAAGCCCACTGACGAATCACTCTTCTGGTTCAATTATATTACGAGGCCTTTCTTGGGGGGGGGGGGGAGCCATACATACAGCATACTTTTGATACACAAATAAAACACGGAATTTTGTTCAACATGTCCACCATGTTGTTTATTATATATTTACATTTTTTTCAGACATTGCTTATTACAACATTACTCATCCATTGTTTTCTGTCATTAGGTCTTACAACCATAATAGTCACGCTCACCAAAGACATCAATCAGGGCAATTACAAAGACACCGCGGCATATAAATGATCACAAATTGGCTATCGATAGATACAACATTAATTGACAGGTTCACATGTTACTCTTTAAAATCACACAAATACGGGGCTTTACTCGTTGACACATTTCTTCCACAGATTTCCAAAAACTCAAATGAATCGTGCACGGACCAGCCAGTCCAACTCACAAATCTACATAGCTGCCCTGGTGCATTTTGAAATTAACTTTTGAGTTTGGTATGGAAATAAAAAGAATTTAAAAAAAATAGGCAATGTACTCTCGACGACAAGTCTACGCAAACCCAACCCCCTGGTATGATTTCCTAGGAACATTCCTTATCTTTGCAATGCTATTAAACTGTGCACTTAACAGCTGGAATCCACCAAACCCTTGTGTTGGTGTTTGGTGGTTGGCGATTTTTAGGGTTAAGGGTAATAACTCTTCAGCAGTGCATGCAATGTACTCTCGACGACAAGTCTACGCAAACCCAACTCCCTAGTATGATTTCCTAGGAACATTCCTTATCTTTGCAATGCTATTAAACTGTGCACTTAACAGCTGGACTCCACCAAACCCTTGTGTTGGTGTTTGGTGGTTGGCGATTTTTAGGGTTAAGGGCAATAACTCTTCAGCAGTGCATGCCAGGCTTGAATAACAAATCTTTTGGGATATCAAATTATCGTCTTGGATTACACATACATAGATTTGAGAGAGAAAAAAAGTATCAACCTCCGTAGGCACTCATTTAACGGTACCTAAAATGTCCAAGTACATGTATAGGCTATCTACTACTCTAGGTATACATTTCCAAAAATTAGATTTACAAGTATGGGTTCCCATTGTGATCAATTAATAGCTTTTTTTCCTTCCTTAATTCTTTCCTACTACTTGAGTACAAAACGTTAAGATCACAATACATTTGTTTGTATAATCACACAATTCCCGTCACAATAATACCCGCCACACTTATACATTTTTTTTTCATCTCAATGGTACATATTTATATCATTCAGGAAGATTATCTTCCCTCTTATTATAATACAATCATTTCATTTGGTAGATAGTAATTTATATTCGATATTTTTTTCTTCATAAAAATCCAAATTTGGCCGACTGAGTCTACTACTGTACTACACATAGTATTCTGGTCAAATAAGCTACAATTTTACTTAGTAAGGTTGCTGCGGAATAAAATGAGTTCTGGAGAAATATTCATCAAGGAATCATGAGAACTTATACTCCAGTTTTTATTTTTCATGAACAGCACTCTTGTGCATTCGCACTCTTGTGCATTCACACACAGTTTGATTTATCATTAAAGGCAAATTATATCAAACAATAAACCAACACATGACTTTCTATGTTTCTACAATATTTCTGCATTACTTCGTTAATCCATCTCTGACTTTAAGCAGCATGAACAGAAAGTGTAGCGCTGCCTCTAGACAGTGTTAAGGTTGCTGCTGCAGGCTTACTTTATCAGCGACAATACCGCGATTTTTAGTTTTATAGAGAAAACCCTGTTTCATAGTAGTAACAAAAACCTTTAATCAGCAAGTAAATGTTAGCCTTGTCCGAGAAATATCAGAAACTATACTGAGTTAATACTGCATCAAATACAATTTGAAACATTCCCATCCAACAACACAATGTCAAAGGAAATATTCTGAGGAGAAAAAAATGGGCTGAAATTAATTAAGCATTGCACATCATTGAAAAAAAACCAAGCATGCCAAACTGCAGCAAAAATGCACAATCTTCTACTTGACTATATCTTTTAACATTTTTAACACTTGATTGTCTCTTTGTATCAGTCAAAGCCTTTTGATCTATTTTTGATCCAAGTCACTGGAACCGATACAAAATTAATATGCACAATCAATACAAATCTCATTGAAACAGACATTTTTTTGTTGCTATCGCTAAATTCGGGAAATTATGCGGGAACATAATGCTGACATAAAGATGGAACACAAACCACGGAAACATTACTAGCTACATAGAATCTAGGACTGTGCAACGCAGATGGTTGCATTAGGAAGCATTATATGATGTTAAATGCGTTAGTAAATTCAGAGAATATATTAAAAGAGTTAAATATCACAGGATATGGAGTCCTGAGTGAATGATACAAATGGGAACTGGGAGAGAATGTCATGACATTTCATAAATATAAATCCCTTCTACCAGAAACAAACCTCAAAATTAATCAGCCTTGATACACAATGGCTTATATAAACTTCACACAGACATTTTATGAAGATTTAAACCAATAGTTCGGAATATAATTTTGGTTTTGTTTTTGTGCTTTTTCAATTTTTTTTTTCTTTTTTTTTCACTTTGTTCTCAAAGGTTTATAGATTTTTTTATTTTTTTATATTTGTTGCTCTTTTTTGTTTGCTTTCCCCCTTTCTTTCCTTTGGTTAATTTGGGTGATTTCAATTTTGAAAAAAAAAACCAGCACCTAACTCGGCTGTGTGTATTTTCTAGTATCAGGAATTTTCAGACTCAGTGATTGAAATCTACTACTCACATCTGTCTTGAGGACATCACTTCGCTCATGAAAGAGATGTTCCACAACTGCATTCAGGAATGTGTATTTAAATTGGCGATTTCCAAGTTTTCATTCGTCAAGCACGTTTTGAAAATATGGACCTTCAATCCAATTATGTATTTCTGATTGATACATGATTCCCTTTAACCGGTACGTCCCTAACATTACGCTCAATTTTAAAACAAATTAATAAGTAACACAGGACTTTTACAGTAAGCACTTACCACTACCCCTGTTGGATGAGCATATAATTATGCACAAACTTTCTTAAAACAGTGAGGTCAAAAACAACATTGAGTAGCATTTTTTCTTTTTTTAATTTTTCTTTTTAATTTTTATAAAAGACTCCTTGTTGTACATGTATACAACCAGAAATCAACAACCTTGAATTCATCTTCTCATTCTGTGTGTACATAAGCACTTAGAGAAATACGTCTTGCTCAAGGACACAATCAGTGAGAAGTCTTCCAGTTTGGTTTAAGTCCTGATTATTGAGACTACATAAAATAATATGGCATCAAAACTAGCAGATAACAATTCCCAAAACACACCTCGAGACATACAAAGCATTTGTAGTTGAGAAAGGTTGAGAGGTAATGGCTTGTGTATTCTTTACAAAATATGACCACTTTCGTTTTGTGGGAAAGAGTAGCCCACACAACTTAAACCCTTAAGTGTATTTTTTTGCCTGTTGGTTGGATGTATAGATATCTCCATGTGGAGTGCATTAGAATGTGCTCATTTGCCTATCAGAGGATAGCATCTTTCAGAGCGTATGGCTACTCGACCCTGTGGAGATGACAATGCAGTTAATGGGGACATTGTTTTTAACCAGTTCGCGCTGGAGGCCTGGTATACACGCAAAAGGTTTGCGGTATTTGGAATGGATGACAGATAAACACGCAGGGAGCGAGGCAGAAAATATCTGTCAGCAACTCACTCGCAGCGAGCGAGGCCAGAAATATGAGTGTGCTGCCCGAGGGTGATGGCTGCAACCCGCCTGGTTTGAGATAAAGTCAAATAAATCCTGGGCCTCGTTCCATTCTGGTCATAATAATCCTGGCGTGAACTGGTTAAGCACATTCTGAAGTGTTGTGGAGTGCAACAGTTCCCTTCCACAGCCACCAAATCTCCTCTCTCTCTCTGTGTCGGTGACTCCCTCCTTCGGGATGTTCATCAGAAGGTGTGGGCGTTCCTGCAGACCCCACAGCCCAGTGCAAACTCCTCTCCCGTCACTGGGTGCTCCACGTGTAGCGGGCACTCGTCGCCTTCAAGCTGCTTAGCCCTGGGACCTGCAAAGATTTATGCACCTCATAACATTAGCCAATAAGCATTCTGTCATTACAAGATCATAAGCACAGAAACCCATGGTGAGCTGAACCATAAACTGGGTCTAGGAGTATTGCCAAGGAGCAACTGGGTCTTAATATGCAACTTTAAAAAATTTAGAGTGCTCTCCTCAACGAATATTCAGCCCAGTTAGCCGAATTCTGTCATCTAGTTTAACATGGCACTGTTCAAATGTTTAACTTTAAGCCCCAAGTGTCCTTTACTACTATACCACCTGTCACCAAATTCACAAAAATCTTGGAGCCCTTGTCTTACCTTTAAGCAAGGCAACCCCCTAAGAGTCTTGGTCTATTACTGCATTTGGATTTTATACCCCTTTTACGGCAGGTCCGTGGCAAGCGAGGTCACTATCAACAAGATGAACCAAATCCAGTCTTGGCAATAGTGCCAGCACTTCCCAGGAAATTCTGAGCATATCCCACGAGCATGCATTAGTTTAAATACAGTGTGCGTGAGTTATGCTGGGACTTTCCTAGGAAGCGCTGGTGCTGGCCAAGACTGGACTTGATTCCTCTTGATGATAGGAATGAAATTTCAAATTCAGTTTTGGACTGAACCTGCTGGGTAGTGTTGTAGATCAATCTGCAGGCCCACCCCATCACCCCCCCCCCTTCCCTAACCTAATCTTTTGTAGCACCCTACCTGCTGGGCAGCATGTTAGATCAATCTGCAGGCCCTTCCCATTCCTGTTTTGTGTCCATTTTCCCTAACCTAATCTTTTGTAGCACCCTACCTGCTGGGCAGTGTGGTAGATTAATCTGCAGGCCCACCCCATCAACCCCCCCCCCTTCCCTAACCTAATCTTTTGTAGCACCCTACCTGCTGGGCAGCATGTTAGATCAATCTGCAGGCCCTTCCCATTCCTGTTTTATGTCCATTTTCCCTAACCTAATCTTTTGTAGCACCCTACCTGCTGGGCAGTGTGGTAGATTAATCTGCAGGCCCACCCCATCACCCCCCCCCCCCTTCCCTAACCTAATCTTTTGTAGCACCCTACCTGCTGGGCAGCATGTTAGATCAATCTGCAGGCCCTTCCCATTCCTGTTTTATGTCCCTTTTCCCTAACCTAATCTTTTGTAGCACCCTACCTGCTGGGCAGTGTGGTAGATCAATCTGCAGGCCCTTCCCATTCCTGTTTTTTGTCCCTTTTCCCTAACCTAATCTTTTGTAGCACCCTACCTGCTGGGCAGTGTGGTAGATCAATCTGCAGGCCCTTCCCATTCCTGTTTTTTGTCCCTTTTCCCTAACCTAATCTTTTGTAGCACCCTACCTGCTGGGCAGTGTGGTAGATCAATCTGCAGGCCCTTCCCATTCCTGTTTTTTGTCCCTTTTCCCTAACCTAATCTTTTGTAGCACCCTACCTGCTGGGCGGCGTGGTAGATCAATCTGCAGGCCCTTCCCATTCCTGTTTTTTGTCCCCTTTCCCTAACCTAATCTTTTGTAGCACCCTACCTGCTGGGCAGTGTGGTAGATCAGGCTTGGGAATGCTGGTGATTCTCTGGAAGTCATCGTGGCAGGCGTTGCAGAAGTGCGTCCGGCCGAAGCAGAAGAACACCGCCACTGAGCAGCAGTAGCGGCACTTGTACTCTAGAAAATCGGTTCCATGCTTGGGGCACATCTGATGAACAACACAGAAGGAAAAAAACTCAGTTTAAATTTAACTTGTTTTGATGGAATTTGCGTCAGGGAGATTTTAACATTCACTAACCTAACTGGCAAGTTAGTTCAACGAAGGGCTGAAACTCATATTGAACAAAAAACACATCTTGTTAGATTGAAATTTGCAAGACAACCCAAGCAAGTAGGGTCTGCAACAGTAAACATGGGATTGAGTCCCACCCTAATAAGATTATAGTTGTTTTTTTTATCTGGCAATCACATAGACATCATAAGTTAAATTACCTAATAGGTTTCCATTCTGGAGAAATTTATATACAACAAAAAATTGAACGAAGTACAATGTGGACTATTCAATATGAAAAAAATGAATGGAGCCCCATTATATTTGATTTCAGAGTTACTGTAAAGGGTATGAAGATAACAAGAAAATGTCAAATCTCAAGATTTCAATTTTTAACAGAAATAAAACTAAATGCTTGTGTGTGTATGCAAAGATATATGCTGTAAAATCCAACACAATTGATTTTATTTCACCTGACAGACTGACCACATAAGTTAATCATTGAGGCATGTCCAAAAAAGTTTGATGATCTGATGTTTAAGAAAAACCAAGCGGAGCCCAAAATTTAACACCCTTTGGCTTTTTTGAGTTATATTCTCCTAAGATCAATTCACTCAGTCAGTAGTTTCCACTTTTTTTTCATTTTTCACTTAAGCACCCAATTTGAATTTGGACAATACATGTGTTCTTGTAAGTGGCATGCTTACACTTCATCTACATACACGAAGCACATCAAACATGTAACATATGCGTACCTGAGCCCTGGAGACATCTGAGCACGCTCCACAGACTAACTCCGTGGGGTCATAGTCGCCTTGTACCCCCAGGTCTTGGTCACATCGAGCTTCACCTCCATAGTAAGCCTAACCACAAATAAAATCACCCATCAGTTTATATCAACAATTATACAATGCCTGAATAAATCCCCATCGTCTGATTGGTGGGTTGTTGATGACATGTCAATGAACTATTTGTCTCAACTTACAGCCCGGGCAAAACAGCAGTTCTATTTCACGGTAAGTAGGGGTTTCATTGCATGGTCACACGATCGGTGGCTCTGACCATTCAGATGATGAGGATTTATTCAGGTGTTGTACAAAACAAATAATGCAATTGAAAGAATAATTTCATTCAATGAGAGATGGAATGTTCCATTGCAATAGGCTTCTCCTTGTGGAATGGAACATTCCATCTGTCACCTCATGGAATTATTCTTACCATTGCACTCATAAACATTCATTATTTGCATAATAAAATATCCATCAATTATTTATTATATATTTTAAGATAAAAATGACAGAGGGGAAGTGTCCAAAATGGGGCTAATACATTGACATCACCCGTCTGGCACCAATGCAGGATCTCAAAGTATAGGTTCTCTACCTCAAAAAGTGAAATGACACATCCTTTTACACATACATGTACACCATTATCCATACAAAAAGGCACAAGAAGGCATATCCCATGCAAAAACGTCTCTGGTGAATGCTAGTCACAAAAACACTTTTTTTTGTTACCACAGTTAGAATAGAAATTGACATGGCCAGTCACGTCAGGTCATTTTGGATTACTGGAAATTTCATGGACAGGCATTTTGGTGATAATTATCAAAAAGTGTAAAAAAAAAAAAAAAAACACTTTGCACAGTAGCTTCAAAATGCACAGCCATCTCATTAACTCTTTGATGAGTATGGCAAGTTGAAAGATCAACTCAGTGTCAATTGTGCATTGTTCATTGTTCACACTCACAAAGGTAACATTGACAATGTCACATTTACAGACGACGATCAATAACGCTCCTTTGCCAACATACATTCTGTGCAGAGTTGTCCTTAAGGTCAAAATCAATCACGTGACTGTTTTTAACAATTAGGAGCTCCCAGCCTACATGAAGCAGGATTGACTGGCTGTGACTGTTTATGTTACTTGATGCAGCTATGCTTTGACAGTAGGTGAATGATACGCCAGCTGTGCCTACCACTTGCTTGCTTTTGTCAGTTGACTAAATTTTATTAGTGACAGTGCTTGCTTGAAATACGATCTGACTGTTGGTGACTAGCCAGTGTAAAAGGCATTGCAGGGGACATGGGGGAAGAGGATGGATTTTTTTACTGTCTGTGACTGTTCAGACAGCAGGAGAGTAAAAGAGTCTTTGGGGTTCAATTTTGTTTTTGACTCTTCCCCTTGGCATACCTTTTTACACTTGAAACAGACGTAATATGCGTATCTGTTCATAGCAAAGCCTGCGGGATCGTTGTAGAACCGAGCTCCAGGCGTGGTGATGGCCTCACAGTTATGCAGTCCCTCGTACTCCATTCTCATCAGGGCTTTGCGTCGGACATCAGCCTGCAGGTCAACGATCGGGGCCAGGACGTCGCGTAGCACCTTGTGCTGCATGTCGGCCTGAAATGGGAGGAAAAAAAGCCATGAGTGGTAGGGACTCTAGTAGTGTCAACGCCGAGTATAGAAGTCGACTTCTGCCACAGGATGGAGCCACCTTCATTTTGTTTGGGTTCTTCCAAAAATGCCATGTCAGGTGAAATAATTTCAGAGGGTATTTGATACTAATGCTTTCTTCACTTTGAGTAAGGTATCTGTCATTAAATCGTTAGGTACTCTTCAGGGTAATTGGAAAATGTTAAAACGTGGCTTTTCAAGACAGACATCAAATAACCACAGTGGTCAACATGGATTTATGTCAGCGTTCCCGCTGAGCTTTCTTGCTGTGATGCAAGTTGCACCTCATACATCTGACGCTGGAAGCCATGCACTCTGCAACACCCAGCACCACACCACCAATCATATTTCAGTTGTGGGCCAAATATAATCGTACTGCCAGTTTTCATTCACAAGGAATCAAGGATGACTGTAAAAAGCCACTTTACTTATAATTTAGAACGCATTAGAAGGACCTTAGTACTTGATCATCTCCTGGGGAAATTTTGCCTTGAATGATTGGCAAGTATATTTATGCATTAGAAGTGTCGTCTCCAAAAGTGATCGTTCCAAACAAAGTCTTGTCCCCCATTTTTACCATAGGATGTCATACAGGCGATTTAGGGGAACATTTTCTACTTGAAATTTCTCAGACATTAGTTAAGAACGAATCAGACTGGAAAATGGGGACAGTGCTTCGTAGCTGACTGTAGTTATCACTCAGAACGTGACGGATTCCGTTATTTTTCTTTTCCAAATGATGAAAAGGGGGCACCGTGCATATCACTATGTAAGTCCAGGTTTGTGTGGAAACATCACCCCGGGCAAAACATGACCTCGGCAGCATATGATGTAACCAAGTCAAGCAGATATATTGTATGTGGTTTATTGTGTTAAACGTTTTTAATATGAGTCAAATCTATGTCCCATGCCATTCCCGCATGCAACGTACTAGGCAGGTAGCAGCCTTTGTGAGATATCGGCTAAATGTTTTGAATGCTAAAATAGTTTGTGAAAAGTTTGCCAAACACGTACAAGATTAAGGAATTCCCATGAAAGTATGAGTGTCTATCGGTATGGAGTTGCTCACCTTGCAGATGGGACATTGAGAGAAGCCGAAGGTGATCCGTGGTCCCACCCACTGCCTCTCCAGTACATTCTGGCAGCAGTGCTTGTGGAATACGTGGCCACAGTCCAACTACACAGGGAAAATATGGGCAAGACATATCAATCATGGGGTAAGTTTCGCTAGTGGGGGACTCAAACACAATCAGATTAACAATTTTTACCTGGAGCCCACATTCTTTTATAGTTTTTCTTTTGTCTACCACAAGCAAAACTGTGGAGTATATACTGCGCGATGGCAATGTAACATTGACATTCATCAGGCTGTCATCAAGCTGTCAAAGGAATTTGTGACAGTTGTACGTAGTGGAATTCCTAACTGATTGTCACCCAATAAATGTCAAATCCACTATTTGTATATAATTGTCCAGCAAATCCAATTTTTCTGAAATGAAAAAGAAAACAACATTTGTACAATGGAACGCCACTATAACGAACATCGTGGGATCCACAGAAAGTGTTCGTAATAAGGATCGTTCGGTACAGCGATTTTGAACCACCGGTACCCTCTTTTGACCAATAGTGAAGTCACTGAACTGACATTTCTCACATCCCGCCGCCGCACGAGTTGTCACAAAACTACAGCAACGGGTGGTTTTCCCTTTTATTCCTTTGGCAAATAATAGCCATCTATTGCTCTTCAACATTCAAACACGATGTAACCATGGGTGGTTTGATGTTTCGGAATTAAAAGTGGCCCAAACAGTGTTTAATACATGTACAACCGGTAGGTTTTTTGTTTATCTGTTGAATTTTTTCAACAACGATGTTCGGTACGTTTTGTACATTAAAACCGGGAGCCAAGGATGACGTTCGGTATAGCCGAATGTTCTGTATAGTGGTGTTCGGTATAGCAGCGTTCCACTGTACTACTCATTTAAGAATAATGAAGTAAAACTGTAATACCTAGTTGTAATGCATAATTGTCTCATGCAACTTTCCACACTTTGGGGGCTCTGTTTGATTACATTTGTGAAGGGCCCTCTCAATATATACTCTTTAAAAATACCTGAATGGCAGGAGCACACGCCAGGGCCTCCGTGAAGCAGATCATACACATATCATCAGCATCCTGCTTGAGCGTAGCATCCCTGCTGCAACCATGGAGGCACGGCAGGCACGACTCCTCCTCCTTGACCCCGCCGCACAGGTGGCCACAGCTCAGCGTCTTGGTGCAGGCGCTACGGATGTGCCGCTGGCAGTCCGGGTCGTCGCAGACGCTGCCCACGGCCAGCAGGCCGCTGGTGGCCATGGAGCCGCAGAAGCGGCAGGTGCCGACGGCGCTGCCTGCTGCTGCACTCGCTGTGTTACCTTGTGTAGAGAGCACAAAAATAGAATATGTTCAAAAGTCTGGTTAGAAATTTCAAATGTTTAATTAACCCTAACCCTCCCATGTCCTTCACAAGCCACCAGAGGTCAATTTTGCAGGATGTAAAGACTTACAACTCAGCTATACTTCTCTTTTTTGTGGGAATTGATACAATATGAAAACGAAATTCAAAGAATTAACATTTGGTTTCTGTTATAAGATGGAATTTTGCGTCGGGGTAGGGCAAAACCTAATTTGATTTGGTTTCTGCACAATGGTGGATTTTGGAGGATTGAGGAAAGTTCCCTAGCAAAAACACCTATGGAGTTATAGTTATGGGGTCAGGATTGAGGCCATTTTATTTGAACTGGGTCAAACTTGGAGCAAAAGGCATGTACCACAACTTGTCTCTCTGTGTACCCAGGAGTACAGATATGGTAACTAGCATTTAACACTTTGACTGCTGCGCCCGAATATACTCGGGATAGCAGTAAACGTTGTGCTGCCCTCTGTTGAACAACAACAATCTGTTGTTCAACAGAGGGCAGCACAACGTTTACTGCTATCCGAGTATACTCGGGCATAGCACCTGCCGGGTGTAAAGCTATCCCAAATATATTCGGGCGCAGCAGTCAAAGTGTTAAATGAGGTGATTTTCTTGCATTGAACTGGCATTCTAACGGGGATAAGGAAAGTCTTTTCAGTCCATCAAATTCATATGAATATATTCTGGAGAGCACATTTTTCAGAAGAACAGTCAGTGTGGTATCTCTTGAGCTAGGTTCACATCACGGAAGTGGAAAGTGAAGAAAATAACACTGTGCCAACATGAGTTGCCTGTTACAGAGTGTACATGTATGTGTACGCTTTGGCATCATCCTACCTGAGGCAGCCTCTTTGAACTCCACCATGGCCTTGAGTGTCTTGGAGTCTGCCAGGGTCATGACCCAGAAGAGCTTGCTGCGACCACATCCCTCATGCAGGTCTACCTTGATGGCCTCTTCCTCCTCCTTGAAAACCTAAAAGGGACATCAAAGAATCAAAAACACAGTGAATTATTGAAATATAAAGGGAAGCTGATCTAACTAGCATTTCATCCTTAAAGGGCATATACAACATTTGCAAACATCGAAAAATAAAACTACCAAGTTTTTACGAAATACGTTACTAGCATGTTGGCAAATGACAGTCTCAAGCATCTTATAAAATTATGGCACCTGGTGTGAAGTCATTTTCAA
This sequence comes from Patiria pectinifera, assembly GCA_029964075.1. Classification (NCBI taxonomy): domain Eukaryota; kingdom Metazoa; phylum Echinodermata; class Asteroidea; order Valvatida; family Asterinidae; genus Patiria; species Patiria pectinifera. Next base: position 23,861,887 of record CM057135.1, read on the forward strand.
GAAAATGGTATTTTTGTATACATTTCCAACGGTGGTCGGCCGACCAGCGTTGGAAAAACCTAACTATTTTTCAACTACTGCTCCAAATTTACCATTTTTTTCAGTCCAAATTTTGTTTGCTATTGGTTACATGTTCATAAACGGGTGCAGGCCAGCTAGACTGGTTCCATTGCCTTACAATTTTCCATCATCTATAAATTGATCCATTTTATCTTTTGTGGAGTCAGGGAACCAGACTACTTGAACATTTTTGCTTTCTTGGTTTTTCAACCTTTTCGCACACAAAACTTCAAAAATGTCAGTGTAACAAAATTTGATCTATTATACTAACCCCTCAAATAGTTCATTTCTGAAAATTACAGCAAAAGCCAATGATGTACATTCCCTTTAACTGATGCAGCACATTGGATGTAAACATTCATTATGTGCATTTCCATTGGCACTGGTACGAAGTATGATCCAACCTTAAAGGGAAGTAGATCATTTGCAGCTATGCAAAAAGTAACTGATTAAATTATTGTTTAAAGATGTGGATGGCAATAAACTTCCTGTGAAATTATTCTTTCTGGCATGCTATCATTTTGAAGAAAAAAAAACAAGAAAAGAAGGCAATTAATTTCCAAAGATGCATCAAGTGACGCATTTTTAGGAATTTCAGTTGGTTTGTAATTCGCGGATGAATGGGTGAATGGGTGCACCGCACACTAGCGTTGACACGACACACGCGTGCAAGCAGTTGCTATTATTTGTTGTTCTGTGCATGACATCACGTAATCAGTTGCAACCAGCTAAATGAGAATGTATCCTGGATGCTGATTTTGAGCGCAATTCAAAACTCTTGAACTGAAATCGAGATCCTAGAATATTGTTTTCTCGGAATATACAGCATTCGCTGAGCTAAAACTTCATCAGGTTAGTTGTTAAGCACCCGTCTTTACATTTTGAGCACTTTTGTTTGCTTCAAACGAACGACAAATGATCTACCCTACCTTTAACACCAAGCACCCAAGATGCCTACTTATAAGCACCTCAAACTAAACGTTTTCCCATATCCATGATGCCTACCTTGCGTTGGTGTGACCTGGTTCTACGGTGGAGATGCAAGACCTTGTCGCACTCAGCGCAGAGATTACCGCACTCGTTGCACAGGATGATGGCTGGGGTTTCCCCATCGTCGTGATTGTCGCAGGTGGGCTGGTGTTCGACAAAGAGAGACAACACACATTTGATCTAAATGTACGTAAAATTCAGGGTTTTGGTCAAGTCCATGACAAGTTCATCATCAGTAAAATTGCAAGTCAGGTCATGTACAAGTTAAGGAGATGGACAATGACCAGGCGATGATGTTGCCACTGTGTATTTGAATAGCTCGTGATTTGACTTGAGGTTGAAGAACTTGTGATTGACCTGTAAGGAATTAAGTAAGATTTGAGGCTTTGCATGGTGGAGAAACTAAAAAGGTTTGCGGAAAAGCCATGTGCGAATAATTTCTCAATTTAGAGAATGGTTTGAAAAGAACCAGACTTATCTCTGGTTCTTTTCAAACCATTCTCTTAGTTGAGAAATTATTCGCACATGGTGTTTCTGCAAACCTTTCATTATCTGTAAGGAATTGACGACAGCTTTCCAAAAAAATCTCTGAAAGAGTCCAGTGAAACATTTATTGTAACCCCCAAGGGTGATTTTACTAGGAACCTTCCTCACCCTTGCAAATTCCAACACCATACGCTAGACTGTACACATGAACAGTTGGACTCAGTTCATTTGTGGTATGCCTAACCCCACATAAAGCATAATCAGTTTACTAGTGCAGTACTTATCCTAACAATTCCAATAAACCCTGGTGTTGGAGTTTGACTGGATGAGGATCTTTAGGGTTAAAAGAGTTTCAAAAGAATACCTTGAGAATGTTATCCTCAACAGCCATATCTTTATGTAGCTACCAGTGAACAGAGTTAAATAAGATGCGATAAGAAAAAACTAATGGCCACATTTGTGTTCCATATATAGAAATTGGGACTTGTATAAGGCAATGTTTCAGGAAGAGAAGTTTCCAGAGTTTCATTTCTAGAACAAGTATTAGCAAAACTACTGGTATTAGAGGTTGCAACTTTTGTTCGTTTTAAGTTTGGAGTTTCACAAACAAATACACGTACACATTTATTAAGTGACATCCCCTTGCAAAATATGAACCAACATGAGATTTGTTCACATCAAAATACAAATGACAGGGATGCGATGTATTTCAGACTCAATAAAAATAAGACATTTTACCTTTTGTTTGATAGCTCCTGCTTCCTTGCTGTGTCCCCATTGGCTGGATGATAGCCTCTCAACGTGCTCCGTCTCCAAGACGCACAACGATGACAACGACAACCACAACTGGATAAAACAAGCAGAACAAATTACAAATATTAAACAAGACAATGGCACGCCTAATGAAGTTGTTCCCAGAGCGCACAAAATTCAGCACGGCAGTTGCTCTAAACGCCAAACTTAATAGTCGAACCTTACTGCATCTGGAGTAACTGGCCAGGTTAAAGCAGTTCGAACAGTTCAATGAACTTTTAGTGCAATCAAAATATTCGTGCCAATTTCATTCCCCTTGATGCAGACGCGAGAGAGGGTATTGTGAGCATGCGCATTCCTAAAATGTTTGCCTCAACTTCAAATTGAATTAAGTTTGGCATGGCAAGGGCATGGCATTTAGAACAATGCCGTGCTACTGCCATCCGGAACGACGATTGCGCGGCAGCCAAAGGATGGTGCCGTGCTGAACTCAATTTGCAGAGAGACAATTGGTTTTAAACGCAGTAATATCGCCGTACCAAGTTTGAAAAAGTCAAATTAATTGAGTTCTGCACGGCAGTATCAAAGCATCTAGAACTGGCCTAAGCAAGTCTAATTCACAAGTGACAGTAAGAGAGTCCATAAGCCAGGTACAAAGAGGACTACAGGCACAACCCAATTTTTTTTGGAGGGGGGGGGGTTCAACAAAAAGAGAAAAACACAGTTTGTGACTAGTGATAAGCTATGTCAATGGACTGAGTAATTTGGGATCCGACTTGTGCTTTGACTTGTGCTTGACTCGCAATTAACATGTGACTGACTTAATGAAAGCTTTGACATTGTTTTCATCCTGAAGCAATCTTTCTCAAACTTTCAGCATCTCAGATAAATTATGCTAAGATCACAACAACAGACCCTCCTAGCTCTTAACAGTCATACTTTTGGCATACAGCCGGTAAAGTACAGAACTTAAAGGGCCATGCAATCAAATTTTCTTAAAACTATTTGGTCTTAAAACTATTTGGTCTGTCACAACTGTGACTGTACGATACTAACTGTGTGTGTTTTGATGCACTCAGCTGGCTGCCTCCTGGTCTCATCCAGCTTGGTGAGTGACAGCACTGCCTCCGCTATGGCTCCCTTGGTCACTGTAGCCCACACCTCCGATAGCTTGCCCTGCCAAAGCAAGGAATAGTTATTATTAAGTGATTTTATTAACTATCGTTAACTGTAATCAACAAATAGTGACTAATAGTTTCATCACATGACAAACTGAAGGTTTCTCATCCGATGCATGTCTGTAGTAAAAACTTTCAAAACATAAACCAGTTTGTGTGACAGTTTGTTACTTGAAAAACAAAATGCACAGACTTTTCATCTATTTTCCAAGTATTGTAACACTGGACAAACTGTCATGAACAAACTGCAGTAGTAGAGGAAATGGCTCACTACTGTTGTTATTTCACCAATTCTCAAACAGACTGGTCTGTAAATAGGTTTAAAAAAAATTTAACATTAAGTCTGTAACAAGCTTCAAATTGAGCAACTGTTGAAGAAGCTACAAATATCTGAGTCCTTCATTACAGCTGTGAGAAAGAAGACCAATAGTATTGATCTGCCTGGAACGCCTTCAACCCTCCGAAGTCCAGAAAGTTAACTCACCGCTGACATGTCCTTTATGAGTCCAATGACCCTCTCAGCAATGTTGTGCGACATGCTTCCCCTCATCCACCATCGACCCTTGCTGGATCTCTTGGAGGGGCTCTCCTCAGTTGCTACGGAAGTACCTGCCGCTGAGTTTGCCACTATCAGCTGTTGTTGCTGTAGCCTGGCTAGGGTCAGCGACTGCGTGCCCTTTCCGCCACCTCCAGAACCACTGCTGCTGCTGTTGCTGCTCATCATCAGTCCCGGGATCTGTCCTCCGACCCCAGCTGCCCCGGCACCTTTCACTTTGGTCTGGACGGTCAGGGTCTTGGCGATGCAAGCCAGGAAGATGTCCAGGATCCCCACGTTGGTGTCCTCGGAGAAGGACTCGTTGGTTTTATCAGCGGTGGACTGGGTCAGGATGCTGAGATCGGCCGGGGGTAAGGCGGTGACGCCGGTGAGCTTGGCAAAGTGGGCCGGAGGGATCTCCGGTAGGAGGCGACGGATTATGGAGGTCACCTGTCGAGGAGGGGGAGGAGAAGGGTCATAATATATGAACTTGTGGATAACAACTCTTGGAAAATGGCACCACTGACCATAAGCACCAGAAGATATGGCGTAGAGAGTGAAATTACTGTGGCACATCAGACATTTCGAACCATGAGTCATATAAGTCTAAGTAATATTTTGTACTGCGATATTTTCAAGTGCATGTAACTGCTCAAAAGGAATATTTGTCCCAGCAGCTTTTGAGACACATTTCATCCTCTGCAGAGAATTGTTGCGAGTGCTCTGTGTGAAGGACACGCAATATGCATGCACTTTTTGTTTTGAATATACGTATTAAGTAATTTTATCCTGAATGCGTAAGAGTGCCAGTATCCGCTCTGTTCACAAGTACCCCCTCACCGGCAACGAATGTACAGTTGGGGGTGACCGAATGACGCCATTTTGTCTGACTGCAATATTTTGCCCCAAAGCACGGCCACTGCATGTACATAATACAAATCCCCTAGTGTCCTGCCCATAGGACGTCATTGCTAGGTTAAAGAGCGCCCTCTTTTGTTGGTGCACGGAGCCCATTCAGCAGTTATGTGTTCAAGATTCTGCCCAACTCTCTCTTTGTCAGTGGTGGCAGGGGAGCTCATCACAGATTCACAGAGTCCACAGATTCACAAGCCACCCACCTGTCTTTGCACCCTGGGCGTGCCCGTATGCAGCAGGGCCAGCAGGTCCTGCAGCAGCGCCGCCTGCTGGGCTACGTAGATCCTACCCACGCTGGAGCCACTCAGTGCCAACACCATGGACAGCAGCTCAAAGCAGTAGGCATCGGCTGAGAGGAACGGCTGGGGGTCCTCCGTGGGGCTGAGCACGGTGGCGGGGGCCTTGCTGGCCAGGCTGGCCTCCCACTCCTCTCGCATCTTGGCTGTCTCCTTGCGGATGGCTTGCACGATGTGGGAGCAAACCTGAATGGCAAGGAACAAAAATAACCTTGAATTTTTTATGTCCATGCTCAACAATTGTTTTTGCTTGGATCAGCAAATCCAACAGACATTTATTGTTGGATATTGTTGTGATATCAAATTTAACACTAATAGCAAAAGAGACAAGACATCAAAATAAGCTAATGAACTTCAATTACAATAAATTCAATTACATATGAGAACATCACGGGACATACCCTAGCCTATGGAATACCCCCTTGCACAGCAAGGAGTCTATGATATGTGAGCAGAGTTGGGGATTTATAATTACGCAAAACAAGACTGCGTCTTGACATCAAGGTTCTGATCATTCAACAGGCACCTTCTTTATCGGGTCTTCAGTAACCCGTTGTTGTATTACAAAAACGTGGCATCCAAATTGACCAATTAACAGCTTAGTCCACTTATCTGATCGAAATGATGTCACAGTTTCTAAAGTCGCTTTCAATTGGCTGGCGTGCGGGGTCGCATAAATTTGTACATTAGAATATAATGAGACTTCGATCGTGGCTCTGCACACGTACACATGTAAATGTCTGATCCCTAGAAATACACCGCCAAAACAGAGATTGTTTGCTGTTCTGAGATGATTACTCATACTTTACCTGTTTCTGTAGATTGGTGAGCTTGCTTCTGCTGAAGAGAATGCCCACCATATGTTCCCTGAGATCTGGATCACCGATATCCTGAGAACAGAATGCAAATATATACATATATGTAATGCGATCAAGCTGAATGAGTCGTTAGTCGGGAATTTTTATGTGGAGACCTACAAGCCAAACTAGGGCCACTTCATCACATCTCTAGGTGTTCCGACTTCCATAATTTTTGAACTAAAGATGGTATCAGCATGCGGTTCACAGCAGTAATGCTGAGATTATGCTCTTTTGAAATCTGCAATAAAAAAAATCGACCAGGGTCGACAAATGACTCATGTAGCTTGATCGCATCACATATGTTGTTGATATAGGAGCCATAAAAGAAATGTGGTTTAATGAAACCAAAACCATACAAGTATTCTCCTTAGGTATAACTGAACCAAGTGGGTATTCTCTAACATTACAAATATATACTCCAGCTATCTTCACATCTGGGTATTATCTAGTGATGTATTGTAATTGCTATGTTTTGTGCCTTACAGTTTATGGTAAGTTGCAAACCCTATACTTACTGACAAGTGCCAAGCAAAATACCCTACTGACCAACAAAAGGCCCTCTTCCCTTTGCCTTGGCACATTGGACCATCTTGTAATCAGCACAAGGCCCCAAGGGACTAAGTACATTCTATTGCCCTTGCTGCCAGTCAATATATAATCGTAAACAGAAAAGGTAACAGGAGGGTGAGGTCTTTTATCCATTACTCTATCTACAAGATAACAGTCACGCAGTGGCCACTTATCAGGTCTGATTTAGTGCAGTTTTAATGCACATTACATTTAAATACTGAGTGATACCCATCACCAATACATTTCTTTAAAATCAATGTAGACTTAACCCTAACCCCCAGGCCCTTGTTGCTTACAATCATCCTCAATCCTCCAAAATCCTCCAAAATTTTTCAACTCCGCCTAAATTTTTCAAAATTGTCAGACAGTCCTGCCTCAAAATGCATTCATCCTCAATCCTCCAAAATCCTCCTCATCCCAAAACTTTGCACTCGTGTTTAAATGAAGGATAACCAACGCCAAATCCTTCAAAATCATCAGACAGTCCTGCCTCGAAATGCATTCATCCTCAATCCTCCAAAATTCTCTTGTGCTTCATTCCCCATTCATCCTCAATCCTCCAAAATCTTCATGTGCTTCAATCACCATTCATCCTCAATCCTCCAGAATCCTCATTTGATTCAATCACCATTCATCCTCAATCCTCTAGAATCCTCCAAAACCGCCAGGAGGATTTTGGAGGAGTGAGGTGGGTTAGTGTTAATGCTGTTCAAGAAGTGGTGAGGACATACAACCTTGTCACAACCCTACACAGGTTGGGGCTTAGACCCAAGACCCTCTGTTCACTAAGGCAGTTGTCTTATGACTCACCCACTGATACTGCACGGGTTGGCTGGCTAGTTCTAAACTGATTCAGCAGTGGGTACTTTTGATGGGAATTAGCATCCAGGAGATGGAAATGTTACACCAGATTCTGCTTACAGTTTGAACTCCGTACACACATAAATTAGCCGGCCAGCTCGAATCTCATTTGATATGATCAATGACTTTTGATAGATTTTCAAATTGGACAAAATGTTAATGTAAGACCAGGTTCAGCTTATAGTAGAAAATGGTTAAAATATTACAATAGGATTACATTTTTTAATGATTTCAAAAATTGTTCTTCTTACTGAACTATCATCGTCCTGTTTCTCTCCGTTCTCTTCCATCCTGTCTTCGCCCGACTCCTCGTCGCTCAGCAGCTTGCCGAAGACCTGAGATGTCAGCAGTCTGAAGACTCGCAGGGTCTCTGCCTCGCAGTTCTTCTGCTGTAAGGCTTGCGCCGACTGCTGGGGACCTGAGTTTCAAAGAGTGATTGATGAGACCTTGTTACCATGTCACAAAGCTTGCCATTACAAGAAACTCTGCATATGGACGCATGTATGTGCTCCACCAAAATCCTTTGGAACCAATACTCACTGCATGGTGTTTTTGCATGGTAAATGTCTCTACTAACCCTAACTCCCTAGCATCTTTTACTAGGAGCTGGACCAAGTCCATCAGAATCCATCAATCACTGTGCTTCCAATACAAAACTGTACATGACATAATGGAATCCACCACTGTCGCACTGGTTGACATTCATGGACTTGCTACACATGGCTTTTATCACAATAGCAGTACAGGAAGCTAGGCAAAATCAATCAGATACCCCTAGCAGTTTCAGGCCATTAGGCCCAAGTCCATCATACTCCATCAATATTTAGTCACGCCAGGCCTTCTGGACCAAGTCCCCCAAAATCCACCAAAATGGGGGGATTGGATTTTAATAGAGTTTGAGTGGTTAGGGCCAAGCTATTATTTTCTGCACTTAGCAAAACTGTCTTCTATAATATTATGGAACTCTATTCCATAATATTAGCCCCTGAGGTCAATTTTACAGAGATATCAACCGGAAAATGTTACTTGGCAATTTAAAGCAACATATCAGAGAAGCAAAATTGCTAGGCACCAAAAATATTGGCTGAGCTAAATTTGAGTTACCAGTCAAAGTGTTATACGGTGATGATAGCTTAGGAATGGTTCTCATTTGAGTTTTGCTCAGCAGCTTAGTTTGCTGACAGTATTTGCTGCTGAACAGCTCCATGGAATTGAATCCTAGTCACAAGCAACATCTATAGTGGAGTCCCCTAATGTGGCGCACTTTGACATTTCCCTCGACCTCTTTGTTTACAAACTTCCTATTCATTCAGTGAAATACTGGTGATTTAACCTGAATAATGCTTGCTGTTTAACCCTTGTGAACAATTTCAGTGTCATGGCATTTGGTACGAAATTTAAAATTGGTGGCATGTGGAACTTGCGCACAAAATCGCCAAAGTGTTCCCTAACGTGGTGCACTTGAACACAGCTAGGAAAATCCCAAGTTAAGAATTTCCTTTAAGTTGACCAATTCTGATAAACCATTATTATCTCCACTCACAAACTCAACTAAAAGTTTTTGTCAGAAACTTATTTTCCGCCGCATTTTAAAAAGGTTCATTGTGCACTTCAAAATAAATTCGGAAAATCACGCCCCCAAAAATGTCTCTGTTAACTTTGTAACGGGTAGGTAAACTCAAGATTTATGAATGGAAATATTTAGAGCAAGAGGATGTTATCACGACGAACATCTACCACCCACGAACTGCCAGCAACAACGTCTTGGGAATTTTGTAAAATCACCCCCGAAAAATGCGAGAAACTAGTGCCCATGCGTTAGTTCTGCAGGCAATTATGGTCCATTCTCAGTCCCACACATACTTCATACCACAAAAGAGCTGCCATGAAGTTGCACAAAAGTCTTGCTGCATCTTTGTATGCTTTTAGAAGAAATTTACGAGTTTGCTTCAGAATTAGGCGCGCAATGCACAACCGCTACAAGATTCCAAAGACGTTGTTGCTGGTGATTAGTGGTCGCTGGTGATTTGTGGATGATAGCGCTTTGATGTGATAACGCCCTCTCGCGGGGGTGGGTTATCGCGGCAGTGGGTTATCGCCTATCTATGACAAAAATGTCTTGAATCCTCCAAAATCTTAGACAGAAAGAAAAAATTCACATTATTTCCACATCCAACTTCAGAGAGGCATCAAACACCAAGGAAAGTATTAATTGGTATAGAACCCCACAAAGCTACATTTGCGAAGTTCTCTCAAACTCCAGGTCAATTTTGAAGGACCAGGGCTAATATGATTACTGCTTTTTGTTATTTTAAAGCTATCATGTTGTTACTTTCGGCCCTGTTAGAGAGTAAGCAATGATAAATTCCTTACCTGTGCTGAGGTTCTCGCCCTCGTTCTGGCCCAGGACTTTGACCTGACGGACCCGCAGGTGGCTGTCCGGTCCCTTCAGCTCCACCTTGATGACTTTGGGTCTGTCCGGGCATAGGTCCAGGTTGCAGGTGACCCAGCCCACGTGCCGGGCTTCCATGCTGGAGTTGAGGGTCCGCTGGAGGGAGTCTGGGTTGGGACCGGTGAAGAATGTCATGCCAGTCACCTTGTTCTGTTAAGAGAAATATGCGATTGGGCAATGGGATTACATCCAATTAATGTAGTCTGGAATGAAGTTTCTTATTTCGTTGTGTCCATGCAACAAGGTCTCCTCAAATCTCCTAAGATGGGCCGTATGTGTAACGCAAGTTTCAGAATGTCAAAAGATCATATCTCACTTAAAATAACCTGGATGACATATGAAGTCAATGGACGTCGAGATATGACCTTGTTGCACGGAGCGTATTTGTGCGAGATACAACTTTGTTGCAGAATGGAGTTACGACCTTGTTGCCCTGACGCGACGATTTACACAAAAGTTAAACAATGTGCTATGACTTTGGAGCCAAGAAATCTGCTTGCTGTTTGACGGTTTGTTAGAGTTTCTACCGGATCTCCCTACGTCCAAGGGAATCCATGTAGTTAAATTTCATGTTGATAAGCTCTATTTAGAGTACAAGATTTACACTTCACACAGAGTATCTGCAAACTTCATCAAAGTCATTCAACGTCCTTTTTTCTGAAGGCAAGTCACAATTACATGTCATTTCTGTTGTTTTACAATTTTGTTTTCATGAAACTAAATCTCAACAGAAGTTCAAAAAAGTTCATAAAATAGTAAAGGTTTGCAAATTCAAACAGTCAGAGGTTAGGAACAGTCCAATGACTCGGCTATTGAAGTGATAAACAATTTCTTTCTTTCTTAGAAACCATTTAAGAAAACAATTATCAGCCATACCCCTAAATCCCTGGAGTTGTCTACATGCACAGCAACCATTCTGGGTACCAGACCCTCGTTGCAAGTGACGGTAATGGACTTAGTCCGGTTCCTGTCCTCATCGCCAGACTCCCAGAACGTCTCAGTGGAGCCATCAGTCAGGCTGGGGAGCATGGCCGCCCGACTGGAGACCTGCAGCTCAGTGGCGTTGGTCACGTCACGCAGCAGCTCTACCTTGGCAGTGTTCTGTGTTAGAATGATTATACCAATTAAGTACTCCTTATTACATTGTATTACATTGTAATACACTGTTTTACACCATATACACATGTACATGTAACACTGTTTTTAATGCATTGTAATTCCAGCCATCAGTCAGGTTAGGAGAATAAAAGCTCAGTGGCATTGGTCACGTCACGCAACAGCTCTACTTTGGCCTTGTTCTGTGTTAGAATGATTATACCAATTTAGGACTCTATATTGCATTGTATTACATTGTAATACACTGTTTTACACCATATACACATGTACATGTAACACTGTTTTTAATGCATTGTAATTCAAGCCATCGGTCAGGCAAGGAGAATTGAAGCTCAGTGGCATTGATCATGTCACACAGCAGCTCTACTCTGGCAGTGTTCTGTGTTAGAATCATTTTACGAATTAGGACTCCTTATTACAGTGTATTTGACTTGTGTATTAAACTGTAATACACTGTATTGCACTGTAATACATGTACACTGTAATACACTGTATTGCACCGCATAACACTATTTTTAATGCACTGTAATTCCAGCCGACAGTCAGGCTAGGATAATTGAAGCTCTGTTACGTTGGTCATGTCACGCAACAGCTCTACTTTGGCAGTGTTCTTTGTTTGGGTGGTTTTCATTAGGACTCTGATTACATTGTTTCACATTGTATTGCACTGTATTACAACTTGTGAACAAACACGGTCACAACCTTTGCACTTCATTGTATAGCTGGGAAAATTGAGGTTTGAAGTGGCAGGAGCAACAAGCAAAGTGCTTTGGGGAAGCATAGGAACTTAAAGATTAAAAGAAATGTTGCTCTTTTTAACCCTAACCTCAACTAAAGCTACAGAATGCTTCTGAGTAGTAACCTGTAGTATGCATTTCTTTCCACACAAGTGTGCACAAAACATGTAGTAATCTGAAGTATTTGGTCCTTGACCCCCCCAAAGAGCCCTCAGGATGTGAAACACAAGTGCTATTCACAAAAAACTGGGGCTAGCATAATCAAATTTTGACTTGTCCTATGCAGAGTCTTCGATTGCACTGTTTTACAACTTGGGTCCCCAGGGAGAACAGTTTATTGACAAATGATGGGGCTACCCTGGTAAAATGCCATGAAATAAATAAATAAAAATAAAATAAAAAGATTGTTTCACTAACTTAGAAATTGACAGAGCACACCATTTTCGTTCAGAGAAATAAATAAAATGTCAGAAAATGAAGTTCTAATTTTCTGAGATGGGTTGGATACATGATTTTATGAACTGCAACTAAACACCTGTCATCATCTTATTTGGGTGTATTAAAAATCCTCCCCAAACTCAAGCACAACTAAGCTGTCCTCGTGTTATAAAGATATTTAGGATTCAGACATACCAGAGTGGTAGGCAGTGAGTCGTTACTAGATGCCACACTGTCCTCCCCTTCCCCTTCCTGGCTGTCTGATCGCGACAGGATCTGGTTGATGTTGCTGAAGACGTGGGAGTGGTGCAGGAAAACATGGTCCGCGGGCCGGAAGCGCAAACACCAGCAGCGCATGGCCATCTGCTGCAAGGCGCTGCCGTGGGGCAGCAGCATCATCATGTCGGCCACCGTCTGCAGTAAGGTGTGGAAGGCCGTGGGTAACGGATGCACTGCCTCGCCAGCCACGGTGATGTCTGAGAGCGGATGCTCGCACATCAGGCCGTCAAAGTCCTGCTGCTGGGAAAAGAAATCACAGAGAACATTCCACAGTGTTGAAGGGAAATGTACAACATTTGCTTTTGCTGCAATTTTCAGAAATAAATGGATTTGGAGGATTGGCATGTTATAGAATACATTGTTAAACTGACTTGTTTCACTTGGTTTGAGCTTGTAGATGCTGGAAAAACCAAGAAAACCTATCATGTTCTAGTAGTCTGGTTCCCTGACCACACTTAAGATGAAACGGAGCAATTAATACACTTGGGGATTTGTAAGGTCAGAGAATCAGTCTAGCAGGCTTGTACCCCTTCACAGGTGTGTTATCAATAGCAAAGAAAAGTCAGAATAACTAAATATAAAACATTAGGAACAGCGTTGGAAAAATACAGATTTTCTGGAAAATGTCGGCACACCAGGAGCCACGATTTTAAAGAATGCTTTAGGCTGTCAGTCCGTAACAATGTAGTAAGGTATTTTGTGATAATTTGATATTTCGCTTTTTGATGTTTGCAAATGTTGTATCTTCCCTTTAAAGTTTTGATTTCAACATACAAACTCACTGTCTTTTTTTCTGTGAGTTCCTGAGCCTGTCCGCTCTTACCTGCTCAGATACTTTCTTCTCCTTCTTCTCCTCCTTCCCTTTGCCTTTATCGGGCCCTGCAGCTGCCGCCTCAGCTTCATCTTCTTTGTCAGGGCTGAGTGGGGTCAGGGCACCCACGTAGTGCCACAGGAGGTCATGCAAGCTGGTCAGTTGGGTGACGCTGCGCAGGAGCCAGTTCAGTGCCTACAAAAACCAAACATGATTGGAGTGATTGAAACTTCAATAACAAGTCAAGTGCAAGTCAAAAGCTTTTCAAAAGAACTGTGACGCAGACGTCTATTTCGTCCCTGTTCATTCCCTGATACCTGTGGCTTGACTCAATCACAACTCACTGATGGGAGAAATTGAGAAAGGTGGAGCTCGTGTGGAGGATATAATTACACATTATGAAGTTAAAAGTGCTATATCATGAAGATTTTATTTCCAAAATGCGATATACTGAACGACTGTACAGCCAAATGTGAGGAGTCCCAGCAAATTGAGACAGAACTGGGCTGAGGTCGAAATGAGAGTTTGCGGGTATCACGAAAGAGAATAAAGATCACCCCCATTTGGTTAGGCCACACAAAAAAAAGGCTCCGGTTTCTGGTATGCGCGCGCATCACCGTAGCCATGCGCGTCGGCAAAATGAAAAAGGTTTTTTCAATGAAAGATGATGTCTCAAAACCGCCAAACTCACTGGTTTGACTGGAATCCTGCTGCTGCACAATTTTAACGTGTTTTTAGATGGGATTATGATCGAGAATAAGCTTTATGTGGCCTCTCTGGACTCCCATAGATTTGCACTAAGTTTAGTCGGACACCATTTGCAGTCATCAGCCAACATTTGAAGCAAAAAAGTCAGGTAAAAAAAAAAAAAAAAGCCGCGTCGCCGCACCACTTTTTTGGCAAGCTCCATACCAGAAACCGGAGACTTTTTTTTTGTTGCTTTATTTGCATTTTCCTCCATTATGGGCTGTGCCCAGTTCCATTTCATTGCACAGCTAGAACATCATTGGGAAAACGCCTACTTTGTTGCCGACATTCGTAAAAGGGCTTATGGCCGAAGCCGGAACGGTCCAATGTAATAACAAATTAACAATATGAATATTGACGCATGCTTTATCATGACCCCAGTGCTCTGGTACATTTATTGTGAAAAAAATGGTATCATTAAACCTTCAGCGGGTGCAGTAAGCATCAGAGGAAAAACTGTAAGATTTACACTGACAACCTCTTCTACAAATCAAATAATAATAATAGCACTTTTAACTAAGATTAAAGGGCTTTACATCATTATTACCCCTGCTCATTCGGCCATTTAAACATTCCAAATACAATCTCAGCTCCCTGGGGAGTATACAGCTTGATGTGCCATTTTGGCGCAAAGCAGTTACAATCAATCACAATAACCATCTCTGCCCTCAAACACACACATGTGATATAATGCAAGCCCTACCTGTAAAGCATACACCCTACACGATGCCTTGCGCAATGCCTGCTTCATGGCCAGCTGCAAGCCCTCCAGGTCATGGCGCTGGACAATGAAGGACATGACGGGTCGATGCAAGGCCCGGCAGCCTTTGCTGCCGCCCTCTATCAGCTTGGCCAGGAGACATGAGGGCCGGCGAAGCAACGAGGAACCATCTTCTGTCAAAAGAAATGTTTACAGCAAGTCAGATTATCAGGCCACGTCCGAATTACAGGGCTATGGCTAGAAATAGCAGCCGCTTCCATAGGCAAGAGTGCAATTTCCAGCCGTAGCCAATCAATTCTGACACTGCCTTACATCTCAAGCAAAACCCTTACCAAGCTTTATTAGCCACCACAACTTTACAAGACTAACTACATATTCTATGGATTTTAAAGAGGTTGTGGAATGCTCAAAGACATTTCCGTCATTTTTCGGGTATATGTAGCCTAAGGTGTGATGAAATAAAAACAACTATTGTTTCTGTCATGAAATAAATACAAAAAGTACTTTTGAGAGCTGTTTTTCAGGTCCTGTTTTGACCCGAACATGCAATTTGTGTAAAAGTCGTCGTTGGGGGCAGCAAACAAAACATAGTAAATCGTGACGTAATAAACAGGACTCCCTATGCAGTGTAGGGTCTACTCTACAATAAAAAAATATACAAAACAAAATGTCTTTCAGCATTCCACAACCTCTTTAACACATTTTAGACATCAGCCACACGTGAAATTTTGGAGTGCTGCTCTCCACATATCACTCTCCATAACAATCACAAAGAACAGATGCTGGATTATGATAGATGTTGGAGAGTTGGATTTACAGCATGAATCCAGATTTAGCAAGGATAATTTACCTTTTATCCATTAGCAAATAATAAAGTAATACATTGTATTACATTGTGTTTATTTACGGAAGAATCTATAAAACCATTGAGCACTCAGGTGGTTTCGGGTGCTTAAGGGAGTAATGGGAAAGGTGGTTTCAGGCACCACAGTGACTCATGGGTTAATGAGACAACCGTGGGATTAGCTGATATAGGTATTTTCTGCAGGGCAATAGTCAGACTTGAAACTAAAATTTTGAATGTTACGTGTGAACACCACAAGGTCATTACAAAGTCATTACAACTTACTTTGTATACAGAGAGGTCAATTTAAACGCAGAAAGTAATAAACCTGAAAGAAAGTGCTTATCAATAATGAATTAAAGATTTTGCATGGATACCAGTGCTTTCTAAGTTGCGCAAATTTGGTTCAATAAAGAGCGGATTTGCTTTGGAAACCATGGAACACTGTACCAACACTCTACCCGCTGAGCTATCCAGCCCTACAGTTGGCAGTCTCCCAATTCGCACTAGTAAGGTAGAAGCCATGTTTTATTACCTGATGAGCTGCTGCTGTTGTTGCGTCTTCTGGTCTTGGACTTGGGTTCCCCTTGAGACCCAACCTGACCCGTCATGGAGATGGAACGGAAGTAGGACACTCGCTTGGAGTTGTCGAGACCGTCATCTGTCATCAAGTCAATCAGATTGGAAAATGGCAGTGAGATTTGGGCTTCGGCCTAAAGAGAATTTATCTCTTTTGGGCAAGGGAGCTTTGTGAGATGCAATGGTCCATATACTAAATTTGACGGCAACATACAAATTACGTAAAAAAGGATGAATGCCTTAAAGTCATCTCATTAAAGATGTGTGATCCATGCTCTAAAAACAACTATATTTTTCTAATAAGGTCCAAAAAAAAAAAATTCCGTCTCTGGTCAGACCAAAGTTCCGGAATTGACGCGGCCACGCGGCTTTTTTTTTTTTTTTTTCTTCAGCTTGGATTGTACAGACAAGGTGGGTACTATTTTGCTTTTTTGGTGTCCTCGTGTACATTGGTGGCCTCCATAATTTGCCTTGGTGCTTTCGATCATTTGCCTTGGTGCAATTTCCCATTCCTTGGTGCTCTTTGGTAAAAACAATTGAGGAGGTGCGGAAATAGAGGGCGCTGTTGGAGTTACCGCGGAACATTTTGGAAATAAAAAAGATCGACGCGCATGCTTAAAATCGACGCGCGCGCTGACCAGAGACCTACTTAATTTTTTTTTGGCCTAATAATATATTTTTCTTATAATTTTTTTTTCCAAGTTAGGACATCTGCAACCTTCTGAAAAAGGGATTTTATTTTGCACACAAATGAACCCACCCTGTGAGAGCAGTGGAATTTTTGCGTTCAATGTCTCATTCAAAAGTGAACAACTTTATAAAACTAGGAAAATAGCAATTGAAAAAACAATTCTATTTTTCAGAGTTAAACTTGAACTAGCATGGGGAATGCATCTTTATATCAAGGAGAGATTGCAGACCAGTTCATCCACAACGAGTAATCTTCCTGTGTTGAAGTTACTAGTTTAAAAAAAAAGAATGCTAACTCGTTGCAGAAATATTCCAGGGAAGTCCCTCAGAATCCTGAATTTAACGCCGACACAAGGGATAAACTTGTCCACAACTTATATTGGATATTGAATGAGATGATTCCTAAATGTCGACAATTTTCATGGTTAAACCTATTGTGGTATATCCACTAATTTGTTCAAAACTTACCCAATCGTTTGCTGTCCACTGAGGCTGACTTGACGAGGGGTACTGCCATCTCACTTTCAGCCCTCGGCAGCATGTGGAGAGGTCGCTCCTCCATCGGCAAGGTGGGACACTCAGATACAGACCCCCTCCTCATCAGCTTCACAAACTGAAACGGAACAGGTGGGAACTGAGAGTTCAAGGCTTCCGTCTCGCTCAGGATGGGCAGGTCGAAACGGGTGGACTTCCTCATGGGGCTGGTCCCTGGGAAGGTAGGTCCGGCAGCACTGGCAAGATCCAGGAGGAACATGGCATTGGCCTTCATGACGTGGTGGGCCTCCAGGGGTGGTAGCATCTTGGGCGTCTTCAGCGGCGGGAGTTTCTTCCTCTGCTTCTTGACTTTCTCCTTGAGCTTGTCTTGCCGCTCCCGGATGTACTTCTCCCGGCAGCGTTCGCACATGAGGTACCAGCTACTTCCCCCGACCCCTCCATCACCACAGTTCCCTGCCCATCCCCCACAGTAGTGTCCACTGCTGTTGTACCCCTGTCCCCCTGCATGACGTCCGCATCCAGGATGGGACTGCCGCATGTGGTACGTCACAGGGTGGGGAAAGACTCCGTGGCAGAGGTCACAGACTGTTTCACGGTCACTACCACCAACAGGCACGCCAGCAGCTTCCCCAAAGAGGTTCCCTCGTCCACCACGGACGGACTTCTCCCGGCGCTTCTTCCCCTTGGGTTCTTTCTCCTTTTCCCGAATTTTCTGTTCAATCCGGCTTCTTGATTTGGTTATCGGAGCTGGGCTAGGGAGAACAAGTTGCTGGGAGGCAATGTTGATTGTGGCTTGGGTCAACTCTTCCCAGAAGGACAGTAGATGCTTCAGAGTGACCGGTAACACAGATGGTAACTGGGATTCCTTGGTAGGCCTCAAGCTCTCAGAGTCCCTGACTGCATTCTTCTGATTGACGGACTCCGAGCCAGTGCTTGAGGCTCTCTCTCGTAACTCAGTGTCACTTGAAGAACCACTATTGTCTGTCTTGAGTAGTACTGTGCCCTGCTGTTTCTTAACCTTTGGGCCAGGGGAAGGTGAGCCCTTGATGTGG
The DNA here is from genome assembly GCA_029964075.1 of Patiria pectinifera. NCBI lineage: Eukaryota > Metazoa > Echinodermata > Asteroidea > Valvatida > Asterinidae > Patiria > Patiria pectinifera. The sequence continues at coordinate 23,880,352 of CM057135.1, forward strand.
TGCTTTGGCGGGAGCTTTGGGGGGGACAAGGGTGAAGCCTTGGCCAACTTCTCAGCTAGATGCTGCATTGCCGGAGCACTCTTCGAGCTCTCTTCTGTTGTGGTAATCAGAGTATCCGGCACAGCTTCTTTCCTTTCACTCGTATGTATTAACGAGGAAGACGGATCAGTTTCATTTTGGTTCATGATGTCCCGACTGGAATTTTTAACTTCTGAAAAGAAGGTTCCATCGTTCAGACTCTTGGAGAAGTCCATGGAGTGCCTGTTCTTCAATTTAGTCTCTCTTTGGATGTCCCTCTGTTGTTGTGAGGTCTGCTTACCTAGATGTGGGTTGAACTTCAGGAATGAGGCACATGCCATGGCATCATGGACTAATCCCTCATGCCACAGGAAGGCTGCAAACACACACCTTGCACATTCTGCCACCGAAGTGGCAATAGCCGACTGAGCGTTCTCCTTGATCTCCGTCTTTGTAATGCTGGATTTGATTCGTGCTGGGGACCTTTCCTTTGATGAAGGGGAAGCAGTGCGATCCCGCTTTCCAAAGGCTGTCCTTGATTTCCGTCCTTGCTTTGGGGACATGCCACTTTTTGGTGAGGCCTGCCCATCACTCACACCAATAGAGAAGTGTCCCTTGGGAGTCCGCTGTGGACTACTTTCTAATACCCTGCCCTCAGCTCCTGAAAGCTGATCCTTAGGTTGTTGAATTCCTGAGTCGACTTTGAAGGGTGATGGGCTATCCCCTCCAAGAGAGGCCTTCCGTTCAGGCAAGCCATTTGAGTTGATAATATCTCGATGGTTTGAATTTCGAAATGGGGACAGCTCTTCGGCTCCTGTCTCAAAATCGATGCCCGGCCGTTTGAAGCTTGGCTGGTGCCCTGCGGCAGCTGCCCCTCCAGCTGATGGACCCGGTACATCGGCATTGTGCGGGGGACTGGGACCACCCACTTCAAACTCTTCAAGCGGATCAATTCCGTTACCAGCGAAGCCATTGGCCATTCCAACAGCTCCGTGACCTGGCAGTCCAACTGGTTTGTGCTTTGGGGTCTCCATGGCTAAGTTGCTCATCTTTGGGCCTATATCGGCTATCCCGACCTGCTCCTCCTCCCCATTCTGGTCGGATGCAGGTTTCGGCTTGGAGGCCCCGAACATAAACGGAGCCAGATCTGAAAGCAAAACAATATGTACTTGTGTGCATTCATAATTAGATTTCCATACCAGTAAATAATTTTGCTGCTAAGTGTGTACTGAAATATTAGGGGTTATGGGGTACAGAGAGACTGAAAAGCAACAATAGGGACTACAGGACCATGTGTGTCAGTCTGTGGAAAAGTCAATCCCTCTTAAGTGAAACACTATGAAGTTTGAGATTTCAATTCAAAAAGAGAACTAAAATTAGAGAGGTGAACGTCTACAATGCTGGTTCCCGATGAACCCCATATGTTCTTTGTGTGCACCTTATTGTGCTTACTGCTGTCGCTGTGAAAGGAAAAATGGCCTGATTCCACAAGTTTAAAGACAAGGTGATCCGCGGTCACATGTGTTGCCTTTTTTTGCAATCGATCCCTAAATGTTTTAAGTTCTTATTCTCGTAGGTCGATCCCTATATATTTTGTGTTCTTATTCTTGTAAAAGCTGTTCATTTTCAGTTGAAGAAATGATTGGCTCCTGGAATGTATTTGTTTCAATGAAACAATAGCATTTTCCATTTTTCCCAAACATGAGTTGTGACATCAATTGACCCCTGGATGACCTTTGACATTACACCGTCAAAACAACACATCAGCAGCCCTAAACCTATATTCTCAGCAACATTAGTGAACACCCATTCATTGCTGTCACAAAAAAAAGCCAATTTGACCTCCAATTTCTGAAGAGTTGTGATGATCTCCCACCCAAGGATCACTCCATCCAAGTTACATTAAAATTCATCAAATTCTGTAGACAAAGAAACATTGGAAGCATATTTGAACAACCTTTGACCTCAGTTATCGGTTGAAGAATTGTGTGTTTCCACCCAAGGGTCACTGCATCCAAGTTTCATCAAAATCCATGAAAGCATGTTGAAGTTATACATTTTTTTTTCAAAAACTTAATGTAAACTTGAACCTATGTGGATAAGGTCATGAATTTAGGACTGGTAAGTGTCCCCCAAACATTCATTTAGGTGACACAAAAACACATGCTCATCAGCACTAGGGAACTGGGTACCAAACTCCATCCAAAGACTTGACTATGCCAAACACCTCAGAGGTGGACAGTGGTACCTTCAAGCTTGACCAGGGACAGCCTTAGAATTCTGAAGTACAGACAAATGCAAGGACTTACTTGTGGTGGCAAAACCCATTGCCGGCGTGGCCTGAGCATTCCTGAAGTCAAAACCAGAGTTTTTACTGCCATGCTTGTTGTCCCCGAAGAACAAGAAGGGCCTGACGCACTTCCTGGCCTGCTCCTTGTCTGCGGAGGTCAGATCAGCTTCATGGATGAGGTACATCAAGCCCTTCCCCTGGGCCAGGGACCACGCCTCCCCCTCGGTGTTCTCACAGTAGTGGGCCATGCTCTCCTTGTCCAGTTTCACCCAGACTGAGCCATCCGCTTGCGCCATCTAGGTTGTTGTGAAAAGCAAAATTTGTAAACACAGTTCTCACATTTTTGTTTCAGTTTTAAAGATTGTTTAAAACTGACTCACTCCAGCATGATCAAATTATCTGAAACGAAATACCCAATTGCAGTCCTTCAGACCTTTGTTATGCATGTTCAAGGAAAATTTAGTGAAACCTTACGTTCACTCAATTTTCCAGCAGTTTTTCAACCCATACAAGGATGTACAAAAAAACATGGAAATACATTAGTGCCAATGGTAAAAATTTATGAGATAGGTACTTTCTATAGGAGCCCCTATGGCTATCCAAAGGTACCATAGGTAACAGCACCATAAGTACTACCTGTACCAGTTAAGGAGTAATAACAAGCAAAGGTACACTGTAAAAAGGACCATGGGGGCTTATAAAGGGATGATGGGTGCTTATTAAGGGACTATGGGTACTACAGGCATCATAGGCACCGTAAGTATCAAAATACGCAAGTACATAAGGTGATCATGGTGCTTATACAGGAACCATGGGTATGAAAAAATACACAGGCACCACACAAAATAAACACTACGGTACATAAAATAGGGAACACTTGTACCAAAGGAACTATGGGTACTGCCAGAAGCGCTTTCACAGAGACTATGGTTGGTGACAGGTACCGTGATCACATTCATACCTCTTGTGTGACGCTGACCTGGTTACCTAGTACCATCATGCCGATAGGCGTGGCCTTGATGCTGGCCCGGCACCTGATGTTGTGGCCCGAGGCCCCACAGTTGGTCACCTGATACATGCCCGGCCCACCCGTGGCCGGCCTGGCTGGCACTCTGGTGGGTACTTTGGCCATGGCCTTTGGTCCTGCTGCTGCTGCTGCTGTTGCACCTGCTGCTGCTGCTGACGAAGTCGCTGCAGCTGAGACTGGTGAGGATGTCAGCGTGCCTTTGTTTTCCTTCAGTTTGTCATCGTATATTGACTTGGGTTCCTGTAACATGATGTGCAACTTGCATTAATAGCCCCAAATCCAGCATCAATTACTTGCACGATGTACCACTACAGGGTGGTGCAAAAAGAAGGAAACCAACTTTTGACAGTAAGTTTAACCTACTTACTTAACTTATTTGAACTGTTTCTTTATAATGTACTGAAGTATAGCTCTTTAACCATACATGGTGAAAAATCTTTTTTTTTAAATCGCAAAAATAGTTTTATTATGCTAATTTGAATACAAGTCACCAAAATCACTGTTGTCCACATGTAACTCTAGTGTAGTGTTTTTTGTCTTCAAATCAAGCTCCGGAGCTCAGTCAAGCTGATGGAATAAAGCCGTCCTTGGACAAACAGGTTTGGCACATGAAATTTTTAAACCAGCATATCTCAAGAGACAAAATATGCATTTGCAATCATTTTTCGTCGCGTATGTTTAAAGATCAGTATTTTAATACCATTAAATTGAATTTTTGAAATATGCTCAACAAGTAGGTGAAAACTGCTGTCAAAGGTGGGTTTCCTTTCCCTTTGCACCACCCTGTAGAATGTGAGTATCAATGAAATGTGTACAAATCATGTACAATGTTCGTGACAACTTTGGGGCAATAGAGAGGAGAATTCCATTAACGCTGTATTCTTACTGGTAAGTTCCACTTAAAGTTTTCTTTGTTTACAAATAAGTATTACCTTTTTACTTATGATTCTCTTGTGTGTTGCAAATAAAATTAAAATTCTTCAAATTAAACAGTAATTGAAATATAGAATAATGGAGAGGGATTTCAATGTGCAACCTCCAAACCACAAACTCGTTGATTTCTTTGTTGAACCACACACTGATGAAATATGAATTAAAACTTTTCCATTATTGTCTATTCAGGCATGCAACTGGGAATTTAGAAAAAAAACGAGGAAATTCCAAACCACACAAGACTTTGTACAGTGTTTTTCAATTTGTAATGGCATTCATGAGAAGTAAAAAACGAGGAAATCAGCGGATCCGAGGAAAAGTTGCATGCCTGTCTATTTCATTGCTTCTAAGAAACCGTGTCCCTTACCTCAACGGGGACAAGCATGGTCTTGCCTATGTGCTGGTTGTACTGCAGACACCATCCCTCCCGATGCCCATTGCTCCGACAGTACTTCTCTATGGTCTCTGTGTTGAGGCGCACCCATACGCCATCCTCGTTGTGAACCTAATCAGCAAGACACAGAGGAAACTGTTAACCTTTGGAGTAACTTGCAAATGAGGGTACTTCTGCTTTGATCTCATTTTAGACTTTGTTTTGTAATGTTTGTGACATTGACCTTTATCATGCTGCTTTCAGTCATGTTCCCTGTATCCAATAACAGTACTGAACGATAATGTTTTTTGTGCAAAAAGGAACCAGACTATTTTTCTTTCCAGCCTCGCTTTGATTACATTGATTTGAATGGGAAAACAATCAAATGGCTGCAACATGATAATGGTCTATTAAGAAATAAATCTGAAGATGTATCCTTCAAATCTTCTTCATGTATACATCATCTAGTAATGGTCAAGTAGATTACAGACTGGGAGTTTTGGATCATTTCTCTGAATCATTCATTAGATATCATGGTTAATTGGCTCTGTCACAGACATCACACTACCTTACATAATGCTGAAATTGACCTCTCTCCACTAGTGGTGAAGTCCACACAAGTACATCAGATTTGAGGCTTTGCATGGTGGAGATACATGTGCGAATAATTTCTCAACTAAGAGAATGGTTCTGAAAAGAACCAGAGGTATAAACTCGACGTTCCACTCAGTATGCTCTGACCGTCTTCGGGAGAGTGAACGTCGAGTTTATACCTCTTGTTTTTTTGTATTTTTCAGAACCATTCTCTTAGTTGAGAAATTATTCGCACATGGTGTTTCCGCAAACCTTTTATTATCCTCACAAGTACATCATCAAGTCAAGTGACAAGAGTTTCAAAGAACAATGACAAGGGCATTCCTTTGCCATTTTTTAGCCCTCCTTGTTATGTGTACGTGTTACTCCGTTACGGTTAATGTTTTCTGCAGAAATACTGTTCCAAATGTAAAGTTGATGCTCGCTGTTTGCTCAATAACTGCTTATTGTAATAAAGAAAACTAGAAGAAGAAAAAAACACATTGCAAAAAAAAAACAACAGAAAATTCAACCAGAGCTAAAACACAAAATGCTGTTTATGCTCAAGATCCCAAGAATTAGGTACCGGTAGACTAGGGTTATGCAGGGATCTGCTGTACACACAACTCTGTTTCTTATTGGTATGGGATCATTTGCATTTGCCTCAAAAGTAACTTACCGAATTATTGTCGAAAAGCTTACTTGAATTAAAGATTGTACTGGTACCAAACACCCCAGGATATTATTCCTTCTGGGTTGCTGTCATTTAGAAAAACACTGATTTTTGAAAAAGACTGATTTTTGGAAATAAAGAGTGCTATGGACGAAATCGTTTTCCGTGATCAAACAGTTCTGCATGGTTTTTCACTGTTTTCTCAAAAAGTGTTACATCCACTGAGCTGAAACTTCAACAGGTTTAGGTTTTGAACAGTCCTCTGTGGATTTAGAGTGGCGTTATTATTGGAAACAAACAAAATGTATGAAAGGCAAATGATCCTATATGCCTTTATCCCTAGAACAATCCAGCAAGTCCCTAAGGCTGACCTCATCCACGAATGTAATGACCCCGTTGACCTCCACGATGCCGATCTCCTCGCTGTGCAGGGACGGACTGCTCCTGATCCGAAGGCCTCGACTCTGCTTCATCACAAACTTACGCACCTAACAAACAACAATTGATGACAACCATCAAGGGACAGCATGGAGCTTTTAACCACCCAATTTGCTAAGATCATTACAAGCCATTATGTTATGTGCACGCACATGACCAATGACAAACATCAGCCGCAAGCAATTTATTGACAAGAATTTGTGAGGTGTTCTTTGTAATCTTTGATATGTCTACTACACATTTTTTTAAAGAAATAGTTTAAAAATCGTGGAATAAAAGTGTTTTTAATGAAAAAATAACTGACATCTTTCAGTTTAACGACTACAAAGCTACATTTTGTAACTAAAGATGGTATCAGCATGCGGTTTTCACAACAGTAATGCTGAGATTGTGTTCTATTCAAATCTGTAATAAAACAAATTTTGACTAGGGTCGACAAACGACTCATTTCGCTTGATCCCATCACAAATGTGGACTTGTTTACCAGATCAGGGACTTTTACAGACAAATCTGGGCCGAATTTCTTGGCTCTGCTTATCGTTAGCAAAAAAATCCCTGCTTACTATATAGCAGAAAATTCTGTACTTACGGTAAGCATGTTTCACAGTTAAGCAAAGAAGTTTGGCATCTGCCCATACTAACATCCCATAACTAACGATTCTGTGCTTACAGGGTTGGCACAGATATTTTTATGCTAGTGCGGTTAGCACGAAATGGTGATCATAAGCGCGGAATTCTGTGGTCAGCAGAGCCATGAAATTGGCCCCCATCCTCTTCTAGTCCATTTTTCTACCCAATCAGTTAGCAAAACTCACCTTGCTGGCGGGCTGCACGGTTTTCTTGGCTGTTGGATTTGGTGGAAGCACCCCCTGTGGAGGCTCATTCACTTCAATCTGTGGCACTTCATCTGATGAAATACAAATGCATGCATGACCCCTATAAACTCCACGCATAGAAGCAGTGACTGTTTTTATGTACATGAGAAGGTCTTGTTGTAGGTCCATGGCTCCATGCAACAAACTGCGAGGGCTCAAAACAGAGCCGAGTGCAAACATTGTCATCAAGCCTCGTTTGATAAAAATAGCCAAAATGATGCAACAAATGCCATGTAAATACATTTGCAGAAATACACCAAGCACCCTTTACTAATGTTCGCATGAGAGGACTAAATTCCAATGGAAAGTGTCGAAAACACAATTGTGTCTTTTTCAAACCTAGGCTTCATATCTGGCTCTGTATGCAAAAACGTTAAAAAGCCACTAGGTTCAAACCAAAAGAACAAACCCTAAATCTTGGTCTAATATGAAAGGACGTTATTTTATTTAGGTCGAAAGTGGACCAATAATGAGCCACTTTAATGAGAGTCTTTAAGTTAAAGATATAAAGCACAAAGCTTCAGCCTGAAGCTGAAGATGAAACCGAGGCTTGTGAAACTCTTTCACCACTACAGGACACCATGCGAGGATGTCTATTCCAACAGTTAGAACAGAAATGACAGTTTTCATACCTAGCTGGTACCCGTCGATTGTCACATGTACGGCGTACAGGCCCATTGAGCTGGGTGTCCAGTTACCACTGTAGCTTCCGTCGCTGTTGTCTCGTACCAGCATGCTCTCGTGAGGCCTGAAAGGTCAGGGATTTATTAAAAGGAACAAGAACAAATAAACGACAATGTTATATTTTTGTACATTATTCACAAAATTTGCAAGGACATATGATATAGAAGACCCTGCCTATAATCAACTATTTATGTCCAACTAACATTCAGTTTTCAGTGCATGATCAACTTGGCAAACCACTTCTTCCAAAATGCACACCACACTCATCATAAAACTCTTGCTCTATTCTCCAAAGAGGAGGACAGCACAGGAGTACCTGTTTAGAGATACAGTGGAACGTCGCTATACTGAACACCACTATACCAAACATCCGGCTATACCGAACATCATGCTTGGCTCCCGATCTTTGCATACAAAACATACCGAACATTGTTGTTGAAAAATATCAACAGAAGAGTGACAAGTGGCTATTATTTCCCCAAGGAATGGAAAAGGAAAGCCACCCATTGCTGTAGGTAGTACGCTCAAAAACTGTGTAAAAACATGATTCAATAGTCGGCACGTGTTCAAAGTCATCTTTCAGTAACTACCAGGGCGTGCAGGGTGAAGTTCTGAAGGGCGCTATTTATTGAGTGTCGGAGCACCAGCAGATTAGAATTGCTATACCGAATGATCACTATTACAAACAATTTCTGCGTATCTTGTTTGCTATAGCGGCGTTCCACTGTACTATCAATTCAGGGTTTCCGTCCACTTCTAATTTAACTGTTTCTTAATCACCCGTCTCTTCTTAGGTTTCTTCAGGCTTGCAAGCTACAATTCATTGCACTTTTGAGGAATCCTTGGTTTCATTACCAGAAAATTCAACACAGAGATTTGGGAGATTGAAATTTACAAAGTAATGAAGAAAAGCATGATTCAATAGTCGGCACGTGTTCAAAGTCGTCTTTCAGTAACTACCTGGATGTGCAGGGTGACGTTCTGAAGGGCGCTATTTATTGAAAAGTGAGTGCTGGAGCACCAGCATATTAAAATCGCTATACCAAACGATCACTATTACAAACAATTTCTGCGTATCTTGTTTGTTAATTCAGGGTTTCCGTCCACTTCTAAAACTGTTTTTTTTTATCACTCATCTCTTTTTAGGTTTCTTCAGGCTTGCAAGCTACACTCCATTGCACTTTTGAGGAATCCTTGGTTTCATTACCAAATAATTCAACACAGAATTTAAGGAAATTGAAATTTACAAAGTAATGAAGAAAAGCTTCACCTTGTGACAGGGAGAGAGGCGTATCTCAACTCTTCAAACGAGTACAGCTCGTATTCCTTCATCATGGTGATGGAGTTGTAGGCCATGCTGTCCTTGCGTATGGTGGCCTCGTACAGTACGTCCAGCTTGGGTGCTGGGTGGCCGCCGAACGTCATGTCCTTCTCGCCTGGCGCTGTGGACTTGAAGAGTTTGGCACCGTGGTAGGTCTTCTCTCGCTTCCCTAGGGGTACAGCTTCAACTTCAACCTAACAATGCAGAAATTTAAAATGTATTCATTTCCTATTTCTAATACTGATATGAATTTTTTTAATTTAAAAATTGCCTGGTGCCAGTTCATACTTGACAAATATCTGTGTAGAGCGAATACATAACTTGAGAGTGAAGCCAGCATGTAGAGGCAACGCAAATGTCAAAAATGGAATAACTGCCAATGTCATGCATTTTGCTTTGTCTTTGATGTCAGTTAACATAATAATAATAACAAAAATTATAATGCGCCTTTTGCATACTAATGATTAAAAGCGTATTATAGTATTGACGTTGAAAATAACTACACTTAAAATACAAGAAAAAGACACAGAGGGATTAATATAAAGTTGTGTCACCGCACCTGTGCCCAAACCGCAGTATGGGGATACATCTGTCCCGTCAACAGGGAGAATACATTCCTTAAGCCTAACCCCACTGACATTAGTGATGTCTTGATCTTTCCCAGAGACAGACGCCTCTAACCCTACCTATGTAATTAATCATCTAACAACCTAACACGGTGACACTAGAAATAAGAACTAAGAAAGCATAAACAAGCATTATAAAGGAGTCACATATTAATTTACAAGTGCTACATTACAAAGAAAGTATTAATTCTACATTTAAAAGAGCCAAGTCTGTGTTCACTACATATGTGCCATGGCAAAGCATTCCATAGCTTAGGGGCTGCCATTGCAAAGGCCATATAAACATAAAGCAACCCAAAGGTTTTGATTGCTGAAGATAAACGAGTTGGTTCTTGCAATCCTGGCTGTTGTCATTCCAGCTTTGAAGCCATGTGTTAACAAATGCCTACCTTGAGATTGGGCACGTAGACCAGGCTCCCATACTGGTCCCTGCTCATGATGCTGACTATGGTGGGCATACTGCATCGGATGTCCTCACGCTGGAACACAATATCACACTGTCTGGGGTCTACGTAGGACTCGGCTGCATCCATCTGCAATATTATGAGCAAAAACTGAATGGTAAATAGCCAAGTTTACATTAGCACTTCTGCTATCTGATCAGTCACAGACAGTCAAAAATTCAATCCTGTTCCCCTGCCATGCATTTTACACAGGCTAGTCACCAACACCAGATCATATTTCAAGCAAGCACTGTAGCTAGTCAAATTCAGTCAACAGACAAAAGCAGACAAGCGGTAGGCACAGCTGGCGTATCAATCACCTACAGTCAAAGCATAGCTGCATCAAGTTACTGAAACACTCACAGCCACTTAATCCTGCTTTATGTCATGTATGTAAGCTGGGAGCTCCAAACTCATATTAAATAGACATCTCCAATTTTTTATGCCACCTAATTCGACTTCATGATTTGATATTATGGACCATCCCTCCAAAGGGCATGGTGGGGGAGACACACATGCGTGTTGAAGGTCACTGTTGTTCCTTTTGTTGTTCTCCATTGTTTCTACTGAAATCTCAAACTCCATAACATTTTTCTTATGGAGCAGATAGATTCCATAGGACCAACTTGTGGGTTCTAATGTTCCTATTGTTACTCTATGTGCTAAAACAGGCCATTTTAAGAAACTTAAAAAGGTAATTTTCTTTTTCCAGGTATGTTCTCACCTGGCTAGTCTACCGCCACTCGTTCCGTGCATACACTGCACAAAGTCCTTCAGGAATGCCCTCTCGTTGGATTGCGTACTGAGGGGAAGACTGCCCTCTAGAGCCTGATGGATGCTAGGTGGATTGGGCAGGGCAAAACCTTTGCCGAGTAGCCCTGAGTGAGCACCAAATACCTAACAAGAAAAAGACATTTAAAACATTTATTTGGTCAATAGGCAACGGTCATATCAATACAGGGCATTATTTACAATGGAACAGCACTTTAACAACCATCCTTATGATGAACAATTGACTATAACTTGTATCCCCTTTGTCTCCGATTTTTGTTTCAACCTTAACCTTCCCAAATCCTCCAAAATCCTCTTTGCAATATGGAGGATTTTGCAGGATTGAGGCTATATGGCAAAACTGTGTGGCTGATTTTGGAGGATGCACTGTGTCAAGGTCTTGGGCCGGACCTTGCGTTGTTTATGCTCAGCCATGCATGAATTTAGGCCTATATTATACTTAAAATCCTCCACACTGCTCAAGGATGTCACTGCTCTGCGTCAACATATTGACAGTGATAACTGGATTTTACAGGATTGAGGCAGTGGTCACCCCTCCAAGGACCACGTTCAGATAATGCAGGATTTAGCAGGATTGAGAATGTATGCAATGTTTGCATGGAGGCAGTTGGAGAATTTTGCAGAATTGAGGTTGCATCCTAGAAGAAAATGCCTGGGGAGTTAGAGTTGTGGTGGCTGATAATCGCCAAAACAAACAATCGCTGTACCAAAAAAACTTTTGTGGAACCCACTACTTTTGTTATGGCAAAGTTTTACTGAGCAGCCATTTTAAAAAGCATCAAAGTGCAGGACAAATATAATTATCCCTGCTCATTGAGCCAAAAATACACTTCTTAAACCGTTGCAGCTTTCAGGTATCAATCAAAAACAATAACAGAGAAACAATAAACATAGAATAACTTCTGTACCAATTCAAATCAAATGGTGATTTATCTCCTTAAATATCAAAGACAAAGTTGCATCACCGCGTGAAACCAAAGCTGGACAACTTCTGTCAATAGAGGGCACTGTACTGACCTGTTGCGCAACCTCCGCGATGGGTTCCACTTCCTCTTCCCCATCCTCCCCCATCACTGGAGGCAGGACGATGTCCTTACGGAGCAAGGATCCCGCGCACATGCCGCCAAGGTAGGCCAGCTCCTTCTCTAGTTGAACCAGGCCCTGGGCATTGCAGAAAAAAAATAATAACTTGGTTGTCCATTTAGGGGAATGTGACCCAGTGGTTAGGGTTCATAACTCATGATCAGAGGTTCAGGGGTTCAAATCCAGCGGCTGGTCACATGTTGTGTCCTTGGGCAAGCCACTTCACCCCCACTTGGCTCTCTCCACCCAGGACTATAAATGGGAACGAGCATTAGCTGTGTTGTGAGTACAAATATTCTCAGTCGTTTCATACTACTGAAACCAGAAACCAGATATAAACGCCGGCCTGATGGGCCACATTGGCTCATGACAGACTTTACTCTCTTTCCATTTCTGAAAGTCAGAATTTGGCAAAAATTCATCCAAGAATGCGTGTTGGAATAAGTATTCGTACATATTGCTGTAAGTATACCTCTCTAACAGACATTTCTTTAAGCATACAGATCTTTACCAAAAGATGCCACAGCCCAAAACAAAAAGCCGCAGCCGCCAAACTGCCAATTTGGACGCAGCCTTACCTCTTCATTCGCTGACCACTCATAGCCCACAATGGCACACTTGAAGCCATAGGTGCTAGCCTTCTCATCCTTCATGTAATCAGAGGCTGTCTCCAAGGAGAAGTTGACTTCATTACCTGCGTCGGACAAGAAGAAAGAGAAATCCACTACTGTTTGGTATGATGCATTTGAATATTTTTAGCCAAGCAGATCTGCATTTGAGGCAAATCTCAATTGCAAGTGAAGCACAAGTCAAGTCACTGAAAACGGTGAACGAATAAGAAAAAAGGAGCGTCTCTGTCATCAGTCTTAGGAATCGGTGAAGTCTTGATTTGAGACCTGTTGACTTGGGATTAACCTTTAAAGACTCGTTTACAGCTGTTAAGTCTAAATGTATCATTACTCCATAAAAGGTACATCTGTATCATGGGCGTCGCGAGGGGGGGGGCAAGGGGGGGCGCTTGCCCCCCCCCTGGAAAAGCCAAAAAAAAAAGAAGAAGAAGAAGAAAAAAAAAGAGAAAATAAGAGAGGCGCGAAGTCATAGTGGTGTAAATTTAATGAGTTGGGGGGGGGGGACAAATGTCCCTGCCCCCCTCTAAAACTGAGAAATCGAGAATATGTTGAGAAATACAGGAATTTTTTTGGAAAAATATGTTTTGTCCCCCTCTAGAAAAAATCCTGGCGACGCCCATGATCTGTATGATATGTTCAGATCTCGAAACTACTTTTAAATATTTCAAATTTCCAAATTGTAAATGGGACATAAATTGACATAAATCACAAACAACATCAACCCTAGCAACTCATAAGGCATTTTCTAAGCAACCTTATAACTGCAACAAAGAGATCAACGAAAGCCGATACGTGAACCTTTCTTACTGCAGCCAAATGCAACAAAACACAACGGAGCTTTGTGCAGTGCACCCTATTACGTGTGTTGACAGTCATAATCCAACAATTTGCTGCAGCTCTTAACCAGCGTTGCATTTTATGAAATTTAACAGGGTAACAGTTCGTGATCGCACCTGGAAGGATGACCGCAGACGTGGGCCAGTTACTGCCGCCGTGGAAACGGCTCAGCACCGGCCAATGAGAGACCTGCAACTCGTCCGATGACTCCTCCCCTGTACTTTTCTTGATGGTTGTTGATGAGGTGGAGGGTGCTGCCTTTGGGGCGGAGCTAACGCCCCTGGCTGGGATGTAGAGCTGCAGGCCGTCCTCTGGCTGTGCGGTGCCACACATGGGGTCAAACTCCAGCAGCATCCACTGCACAGTCTCCGGGAATGTAACCTAAAACGACACAAAATACATAAAAATGAACACTTTCAGCTGCATCCTCTATGAGTAAACCCCAATTGCTAATTCTGAGGTTCGAGCATTGCTAATGTTGCTAGCATTGTGAGTTGGGTGCGATCCCTGGCTACATGACATAAACTTTTTTTGGCTTCCGACCTGCACTTTTGAGTCAGGCATGCAACTGGGAATTTAGAAAAAAGTGAGGAAATTCCAAACCACACAAGACTTTTTACCATGTTTCTCAATTTGAAATGGCATTAAAGAAACGTAAAAAAATCCGAGAAAATCAGCAGACAAGGCTGTTGAACAAAGACACTGGAAAACGGAGATCCGCGAACATAGGGCTGGATAATTGAGTTAGTAGAGCAACGGAACGGCAATCCAGAGGTTCCAGGTTCAAACCTAACTCTAGTCAACTTCTTTGTTCAAATTTCAAATTATGGTCAATTATTGAGGTTGTAGAGATCTTTCAAAGCTTCCATAAACAATTCTTAAATGGTCAGTTGTACCAAAGATAGAAACCATGTCTCGACCTTTAGCAGTATTTAAACTAATCCATGAGTAACATGTGCCATCCCCTCAATTCATTTACAGGGCCCCAGTTTCTTACCAGCCCACTGTATGAACACTCAACTACCCTGGGCTGGCAAAACTAAGTCCTAATTTCATAAGTTGCCTGGCAGGCTTGCATGTCTTGAGCTGTGACTGAAATATTCCAAGGACTTGCTGATTTTTTAACGATTTGCCACATTAATTCATTTTTATCCGGAGGCTGGAATTTTTATTGACCATAATGATTTCATAATGAGTGTACTCAGAGTTAGTTGCCTCGAAACAAATCAAGACAGCACAAAGCGTACATAGGCCTTGGTCTTGCTAAGATCTATAACAACACACATCTGAAGATATTGAGAAATAGTCTAGCAAGTATGTTGCAGTTTTTGAACAATGTATAACGCATACAATTGTTAGACTGTACAGACACCATAAGAATCATCAGAATCACATAAAATCCGGATTCAGAATTCAGTAGGCTTACGGTGTGTTGGTTACTTAGGCAAAAAAAGCCCTAACAACTAACCTTGTAATTGGCCACAGTGGCAGCCTTGTAAGGGTGGTCACTCTCCACCACAGCATAATGAGATGAGGTGGTGACTCCGCCCCCGGCCTCCCCTGATTGGCAGGCTATGTTGTCAAGGGCGTGGCCGGCAATGGCTGATGCGGAGTCAGTGGGCGGGGAAAACTGGAGATTGATGGCGGCCACTGGGGGCAGGAGCTCCTGGATCAAGTCCAAGATCTGTACAGCGCTCTGCATGTGATACAAAGAAAATCATTTGACAGTAATGCAAAGAGTAACTGACAAATTACTGTTCAAAAACATACTTAGTTTAAAGATAGTAATGACACTAAACTCCCTGCGAAAATATTCTTTCTGGCAAGCTATCGCTTTGAAGAAAACAATGAAAGAAGGCCATTTCCAACAATGCGTCTGAAGACGCATTCTTGAAAATTTCCGTTAGTAGCTCATTTTTTAATTCGGCGAAGGTTGCGCAAGCATTGAAAGCAACGCCCATGTGCATGCGGTTGCTATCATTCATCGGTTAAGTGTGCGACATCATGTAGCTGCAATCGACTGCATGAGAACAGGTCCCGGATGCTGATTTTGGGCGCAATTCAAAACATGACATGGCAACTTTCGATATGAAATCGAGATCCTAGCATATTGTTTTTGTCTGAATATACAGCATTCACCGAGCTAAACCTTTGTCAGGTTAGTGGTTAAGCACCCTCGTTTCGATTTTGAGCACTTCTGTTGCTTCAAACGAACATAATGCGCACATTACAAATGATGTTGTCTACGTTTAAGTACAATTTCTACCCTGTGCCCGCACTCAAATGTGTCCCTCTGTGAACAAACTTTATGATCTTCTGAAGAACAACCGATATGCACCCTTTGCACCAATTGCTCAAAACTCATCAGTGCACACACAGACACAATGTACCAGCATACCTTGTCAGCATGGCAGACAGTACCTTATATTCTTCCCACACTGAATCGATACCAATTTAATCGGTTTCCAAAAATCATGTAACAAAGCGCCCAGGAAAACTAAGGTCGTTTCACAGAAAGTGACTAACCCTCTACCATCTCAGATGTCCGCCCTATGTTAGCAGTCTCCACGTTTTGGCATGTTCGATTCCTTAAGGTTCCGCAAGTGTTATCCTTGGGGGGGGGGGGAGTTCCTGTAAGACACTTAGTGTGGAGAATGGACAATTCTGAGCATGCTATCACTGCTCCATTCAATGGTGAAATCATTGTGTCAGCTATTGTTCATACAATCTGTCCCAGGGCATTTGCTTTGTACAATAGCCTGCACAATGCTTTCACCATTGAATGGAGCATCCACGATTGTAGATTGAAGGCGTACTCGGAATGGTTTCCGTACCTTGGGATCTGATACAGCAACCGGCCCAATATGGGCCAATACGAGGGGTAACAGGCTGATGAAGAGATGCGCTGAGCCCAGGACCTCCGACAATTCAGCATCTGAAGAGGACAGAGAAGATGTTACAGGATTGACATTCTCAAAATCCTGGTGCTTGAAATGTAGCTACAAAATGTAAGTTTGTTGAGAATTTTATTTCTGCCACCTCTAAAACTGAACACTTCAGGATAATGCTCATTGGGTCTCCATGCTACATTGCCAAAGGAGCTATTCCATGTTGAAGTGACTGGTCTTAAAACATTCCCAAAAAGCAAATGATAGAAAATTTTCTGAATAATGCCATAAACTATGAGGAACAACATGTATTTAGATCTATCGGAGGAGCTCTTTTGCTCACATTGCATTTAGTTGCCTCCAAGTTACTTGTGAAAGATACAATTGATAATTTATTATTATATAACTGACATACAGATCCTAGTCATTTGATTGGTGGAACTCACATCACATGACATTCGTTATTGCTCCCATTCACGCCGCGGCTCAAAAAGTGCTATCCGCCCATGGGGAATGAGAAATACTTTTCAACAGTTAGGATCATGACGCGGTATTTGTGTGCAAATGAATGCTGGTGTGCGCGTTCAGCGTTTTGCGTAGCGCGTATTGTTCCAAGAGCCAGCGCTACAGCGTTAGGTTCAAACATTTTCGTGATGGGGTGGTTTTGAAGAGAGAAATAGATTTTCCTTCAGTTTTGTATTAAAAAAAAAAGTTCAAATATATCAAATGACAAGGATCTATATAAAACAAATATTGAGTGGCTTTAAATTGTGAAATGGGAGGAATATTATCGCTCGGTAAAATCTGGACTTTTCCAGTTCACTCGGCTTCGCCTCGTGAAATGGAAAAGTCCAGATTTTACCTCGTGATAATATTCCTCCCATTCCACGCTGAGCCACTCAATATTTGTATACCATACATGTCAATCGCAAAAAGGTTACAAGACCTTTTTCCAAGAACTGACCTTGTAATCCCTGTGCCTGGTGCAGGAGTTCGGTAGCAGCCTTGATGATGATGCTAGTGATGGACAATGCGCTCTTCCTTGCCTGACGCTCCAGAACCACCGAGTGGGACTCGGTCTGAGTGTGCTCAGTGTCGGCCGCAGTGCTGGTGATGGAATGCAACACAAGATTCATTTCAAGATCAGGGTTCAATTTTATAGCATGTTAAGGTGGATTTATGTGCTTACAATTACTTTCTGTTTTTGAAACTCTAGTTACTCTTTGCTAACCCTGTAAGCACAGAATCCATATTTATGGGATGTACACATGCGTACTGCAATGCCCACTGCGATCAACTCCCTGAAACGTGGAAGGACACAGCTCGAGTTGGGCAGAAACATTCACCAACGACTTCTTTCACAAACGATGCCTGCACAGAATGCTCTGTGTCACCTATCACGATCATGTCACCAATGAAGAAATTCTACAGAAAGCCAATTCGCAGAGACTGCAGGAGAAAGTGATGGAGCGCAGGCTAACGTCTAGGTGGTCACATTTGTGCCTACTAAATCACCTGCACTCCAATACGGCAATGCAGTGGGTTCCATGTGGCAGATGCGAACGAGAGGAAGACTTAAAAAGACATGGCATAGTGCATTCCGAGTACATTTAGGACAACTTGCGGGCCGGTGTGCCCAGCTGCTCAGGAGGACCTAAGTAAGTCTAAGATACATGGGTACAAACCAAAAGCCTTTGCTAGCCCACAACAAAGTGCACCTAAGTGCAGATATTTCTGCTTCAGTAAGCAACCACTTGTTCCATACAGTAAGAAGAGCTATGAAATTTGTCCAAGGACTTACAATGATCTCATGATCGTGATTTCTTACATCATTGTAGCCACTGATCCATTTTATCAGAATTAAAATCCACTATACAATTATAACTTTTATTATGCACACTGTCGAATTGTCCAAAATGTACATCCGACACTGTGGAACTGCCCCTTTGTGAAGGGCCCAAACCAATAATAAAATCTAAATTCAGGAGTGGTTCCCACGAATGAAGGAAAGTGAAAGACCTTCATTCATAGTGGTACTCAACTGGTATATTTTATGGCAACTTGCTTTGTACTTACTTGAAGTAGAGGATCTGAGGCACCTGGCCCCGCGTCTGGCTGGTACCGTTACTGCTCAGGGGGCAGGAGCTGAATGTAAACACCACTCCGTCAGGGCATTTGACGTGGGTTGTGCCAGCGTCTCCGTTCACCGTTCGGTTGCCGTGATTTCTGAGCCGCACTGCGTACTTCACCCCCTCCTACACAGGGATGGGAAAATAAACCTGATGGTTATCTAGATACAAGTATTCAACCATATGGCCAAGTACCAAGGATATTTAAATCTGTTGCATCAGTGTTGTAGACATTACCAAAACGTTTCGGTGATTAATGATCTTCATTTGTGAGGCTTCCAAATCCATTGGAGTCATTCTATAGTATAAATTGAGGGGCCAAAGTGTGAACATTTGTCCTGTCTCCTTTACCTGTGAAATTTGTAATTTGCCATTCACGTTTTATTAAAAGTGACTTGCTTGGTTTTATGCTTCATATGATCACTCTTGGAGGATGACTGCAATTCTGGTGCCTTGAGTACCTAATTGTTGGTAGATACGTGCGCTATATAAGACTCCGGTATTAGAAGTGCATCAGAATCATGAAATCATAGCTGTCAGATGTAACAGGGTCAGGAAAAAAGTGGACCCAAATTTACAGAATGACCTTTTTTGTTTCAGTGTGGTACCGCACGTGAAGACTGATATAAAAATGTTTTAACCCTCCTATTGTTAGATCACTCACAGACAGTCAAAAATGTCTTCTGATTTCTCTGCCATGCATTGTATACAGGCTAGCAAATAAAAGTCAGATCCCATTCGTGTTAGCACTGTGACAAGTCAAATTCTACCAAAAGACAATAGAGGTAACTGGTAGGTACAACTGGCATATCAATGACCTCCAGTCCAAGCATGGCGATATCAAATTAAGAAGGGAGTTCTAACAGTCACTTCCTTGTTTTGACTGCTATGATAGTGTAGCCAAAGAGGGTTAATAATGCAGATCCATACATGCAGGAGTCAATCATGACCTTTCCAAAAAGTAAATTTAGGGTGGTGCGGCATCTGACGAATGCCTTCTATTCTGTTCAGATTTAAGCACCCACCTTGACCGCTACCGGTCGGTCAAACTTGACCTCAGCCACATCGTTGACCAGGTCGCTGGGGCCGTAGGAGCCCTTGACCAGCTCCAGGGAGTTCCAGCGATGGCTGTGGCCGTCGGCGCCTGTCTCACTCTGTGAGTTATGACCAAATAAAGGAATCAAAAGTTGCAAGTAGGTTGATGGAGGGACAAAAGGGAATCAAGTTTATCTTTTCAATATTATCAGGCATGCAACTGGGAATTTAGAAAAACAAGAAAACTCCAAATCACACAAGACTTTGTACAGTAAAAGTTGCATGCTTGCATTTTTCATTCACTGTTGTAAAAACAACTGGGTAAAAACATCAGTAAAAATGCAGAAACAGACTGACCAATTTGATGAGAAAAAATGTTTTATAAATGAAAATAGGGATGGTATTAAATACAAATATTCAGCCTAGGATGGCATCGTTCAGAAGAAAACAATTATTGAAAGTGCTGTTAAAAGTGTGCCCGCGGGCACAGCTTTAAACTTGCTTTACCAAAAGAATGTATACATGTAGTTGCCACTGAGCTACAACTTCCACAGGTTAGTTGCTATACACCCTACTTTAAGATTTTGAGCAATTTTCTTGCTTCAAACAAAAAAATGCAGGAAGAAAAGGAAGTGATCCTTTAACAAAAACATCAATGCTGCAATAGGTATTATATCCAAGTGAAAGGCAGCCTTGTTTAGCACAGCCAAAAGAAATAAAAGTAACTAGCAGCAATAGAAGTAGCTTTGTTGGAAAATACACTTATGCAGCAGCAACTACTCCTTCGTAAAAAAGAAGTCATTCAAGTATTCCTAAAAATCTCACCCCGTCTAGGAGTTCCAGTTCATAGTTGTAGTGTCCCCCTCCGCCGTAGATACAGAACCCAGCGATGAGGATGCCTGGTTTGTCCACACTGAAGCAGACGGCGTCCGGTGTGCCGTTGCCCGTACTCCAGCCTCGACCCTGGCTGACCCGGCCGTAGCGGGTAGGGGTGCAGAACAGGGGACGGCCGGTGGCCTGGCTCTCACCCTGCATCAAACCAAAACATGTTATTAAAGAGCACCAATAAAAAGAAAAATGCAGATTTTACTTATACCCTGTTTGATTTGATCAGGGTAAGCTCAAAACTAAATACATGGTTTGTTGGCACATCCAACATTAACTCTAACCTCACCTAAAGCTACAAAATACTACTGAGTAGTAACCTGTAGTATGCATTTCTTTCCATACAAGTGTGCACAGCAGTGCCCAATTTCATGGTGCTGCTAAGCACACAAATTTGCTTAGCACAAAAAAAGTCTGGCATATAAAAGTAGGTTATCAGCCAAAACTCCACATGATTTTCATGCTAAGCAAACAACAAGCAATACACATCACGTTTTGGCTGGTAAGTTTTGGCTGGTAACCTGCTTTTATGAAGCCAGACTTTTTTGTGCTAAGCAATTTGTTGTGCTTAGCAGCGCCGTGAAATTGGCCCCAGCAGATGTCGTATTCTGTAGTATTTGGTCCTTGACCCCCAAAGAGCCCTTAGGATGTTAGGGTGCAATAAGTTTCAAAAGTATTATGTTAATATAGATCCCACTTTGTTTATGTGGACTTAATGGGGAAACATTACCATGAGTTTAATGCTCTGCATACTTGGCACTGCATTTATAGCATTATTTTGACATACATGTACTAAATTAAATGCACTGTATGCTTGTTACCTTTCTCCCTCATGTAACGTATCACTGTCTTTGCATTGCATTGTGGTGAATATTGAGAAAAATGTATTTTAAGGTTGTTAGGTTAGCAATAACTTGAAAAAAAGAACCCTCATTCTATGCAGATTTAGAATAGCTGATTCATTTGGGCGATTCACATTGCATTGCGCCACCAAGAGTTTGCCACGGAGAGTTCATTTTTCCCAGTGCATTGTGGGAGATGGTCGACAAATTCGCAGTGCAGGCTATTCGAAATTGTTAGTTTGTCCGGTCAGTAGTTTTGCAAGCGCATGATTCGATTATATGTTTGCCCTTTCCTTTTCTTTTTATCAATAAGGGTGTTTTTGTAAAGCGGCAGAATGCTATGCCCCAATCTATACAAACTTACGTGAAGTTGTCTACTAACACTCATTCAAATGGGCCGTGTTTTGTCGACCGTAAACTTGAAAAATGGACTCTCCATGGCAAACTCTGGGTGGCGCACTGCATTGTGAACAAGGGCGGATCCAGGGGGGCCAAAGGGGGCCATGGCCCCCCCCCCCCAAACGAAACCAATTTTTTTTTTTTTTATGTGACATCGCAATAAAGGCAGGCAATGAGTACACCACCATCTTTTCCTCAAAAAAACATTGGTTAAAATGGTCAGAACTTGCCTCAGATCGCACCACAGAGCATCTAGAAAACGCCGTAATATTTTTGACCCACTTTTTGGGGGGACCAAAAAATTTTTGGGCCCTCCCCCCCCCCAAATTGTGTTCTGGATCCGCCCTTGATTGTGAATCGCCCTAATAAAAAATTGGAAAGTCAAAATTCTGTTTATACTCGGCATGCTCTTTAATCAAATATCATTTGAGAGTGATTCTTCTACAACACAATATCCAAGCGATGCATGTAGCATTCAACCTGCAGTAAAGGCAACAGATATAACTGATGTATTAACAAACTCTCAATGATTGTATTTACATCTGAGGAGATAGCAGCTGCAGAGAGCTCCGCAATGACGCAGGCAAGGAGACGGCTGGTATTGGAGACTAGCAGTGGGTAACAGGTCGACTGCTTCTGTTGGAAACACAAAATCAAACAGCATTCGGCAATTTCTTGGAAAAACCAACCGTGATATTTTGTATAACTTTGACAAAACTGCATGAATATTTGAAGATCAGAAATATGCAAATGATGTGCAATACTCTGAAGGCTTTGAAACATATTTGATAGTTCAAAACCAAGGTACTCGTTGAATGGTTCACAGTCTTTATAAATAATGACGGAAGTGCAGAACAACAACTTAAAGGGAATATACAACATTTGCAAACATCAAAAAACAAAACTACCAACTTATTATGAAATAGCCTACCGGACTGTTAGTGAATGACAGTCTATAGCATCCTGTAAAATACTGGCACCTGGTGTGCTGTCATTTTCAAGAAAAGTGGTATTTTTGTATCAATTTCCAATGCTGGTCGGCCGACCAGCATTGGAAAACACTGGCTTTTTTCAAATACTGCCCCCAATTTAACATATTTAAGCCAGCTAGACTGGTTCCCTGCCCTTACAATTCCCAACCATTTATAAATGATATAATCTTAAGTGGGGTCAGGGAACCAGACTACAGGAACGTGATTGTTTTTCTTGGGGTTTTTTTCAGGATCTAAGAACACAAAACTTCAAACAAGTCAGTGTAACAATATTTGCTATAAACTACTAACCCCCCCCCCCCCCAATCCATTTAATTCTGAAAATTACATCAAAAGCAAATGTTGTATATTCCTTAACAAGGATGTTATTGTTCGTCCGTTGTTCATCCGTGTTGCCTGTGACTGGACGTTTGATGGACTCGACTACATCCCTGACAAAATGTGGATCTCCTACAAAGTGAAAAAGAAATTGTTGAACACCAGTTTTCTTTTTTCTTTTTTTCAAAACAGATTATTCCTTACCTTGCTCAGTGCCTGCTGGACAGGAGTGATGAGTATGTTCAGTAGCCTGTCCAAGATTTCGTGGAAGTTGGGGCTCGATCTCACCCCATCCAACTGCAAGACAGAAAAACAGAATTATTAAGTAATGCTGTATTTACAAACTGAAAAAATTTGTTCATGTTACTTAATGGGTTAGATATGTAATTAAAAGAGGAGTGAAATATGTGAATAAGTGTGGGATACTACAAAAGATGTCTCCGGGAATCACAACTCCCAACAATGTTCAGATGTTGTGCAAAGTATCTTTACAAAACCCACAAACCAAATATCTCAACAATCAAATAATCCAATCTCATCAATCTACATTTGCAAATAATGCACAATAGGTGCACACAAGGAAGGAGCCATTTTAATCTGGCACAGAAAATCTTTCAAAAAAAAACACAAAAATAAAAACAACAAAATACCAATAATGGAAATACACCATGACATATTATTTGCAGTTCATCTCACACGTAAACAGCAAAAGCTACAGGGTGAGAAATAAAATATGGTTACCCTGTAAAAAGACATGAAAACAATCGTCAACTTGAATACCAGTATAAAGTAATTTAAAGATAGCAACACAAACAACAAGGTTTTAACAGTCAACTAATTTTTGTTTCATCTATTTTGCTTTTGTGGTTCAGAAGATACTGATTTTTTTCCCCACAAAATTCATGAAAATCATATTTGTTTACAGATCCTTGAATCAGGCTAAAACACACCCTACAAGTGTGTATTTGCCTGCAATCAGAGACCCCCTATTGTCCCTATTTTGCTTGTACTCAAACTTTTTGGGAAGACCTCCCATATGTTTTGTACACATCGCCAAATTGGGGACTTTTGGGAATTGGGGACCCTATTGTCCTCTATTGTCCACCGTCCCCTTTTGATTGCAGAAACAAACTCGTGTACTTTTAACCTTACACATGTCAGGTTATGTCTCTTTACTTTTCATATTGTGTATTCAACAATGTTTCTGATTACTGCAGAGCTGATCGATTACAAACATTTGACATGAATGCAGTTTTCTGAAACCATTTCTGTCTCATCTTGTTATTCCTTTCACATGACTGAGAATGATTACGGATTCTGTTTATGTGCGTATGTCATTCACGCCTAGTTTGTAGTAAAACTGACACGTCTTTGCACATTGGGTATTCATTCACGCCTAGTTTGTAGTAAAACCGACACGTCTTTGCACATTGGGTATTCATTCACGCCTAGTTTGTAGTAAAACTGACACGTCTTTGCACATTGGGTATTCATTCACGCCTAGTTTGTAGTAAAACTGACACGTCTTTGCACATTGGGTATTCGTTCACGCCTAGTTTGTAGTAAAACCGACACGTCTTTGCACATTGGGTATTCATTCGCGCCTAGTTTGTAGTAAAACAGACACGTCTTTGCACATTGGGTATTCCGTGGACAATTTTGTTTTTCCCCTATTTTGTTTGAAACATTGTAACTTTCAGACATTTTGTCGTATCATGTTGCCCACTTCACCAGATGACAGCTAATATACAGGGATTTCCAATGATCTACTATTTTCAACCCCCTGGCTTCAAATTATTTTTTTATTTTTTTTAAATCGGGTATCTATCCTTCTGATTCACCCTGTAGCACAGTATACATTGTACATATGTAGATCTGAAAACACATTTTAAAAACACAGAAGGCCTAACGAACCAAGAAAAAAAATCTAAGAAAATTACGCCTAGGAACCAGCAGAGTGTCAACAATGCATTATAACCGAAAAAACTCTTGCTTTCATTACCAGATATAAATAATTAACACCGCTCCCACTAATTTCACTTTATTAATTCTTTTTCTGTATTAAATGTCACCATAAAATGGCTCCTGAATTTTTTTGTGATATTTTACAATTTATTGAGACCCAGAATCACTATACTAAACCACTGTGTTCATTACAGTGAAGCTCTACTGTAATGAATAATAACCCTATTGTGACAACTCCTTCAATGGGAGAGAATGTCGCATCCTGACGCCACTTTTTTCGTCACATATTTTCTCAATGAAGGCCAGTCATTGCAAAAATGTTGAAAAGACATGAATTTGGGACTGAGAAACATTTCAGGTTTTATTAGAAAATACTTCAAAAAGGCGGCTGACTCTCCATTTACTTTGTACAAAACCAAAGTGGTGTCTGGACACTACGTTCTCGCCCTTGAATGTATCGTGCACAACAAAAGGTAGCACACTATGGCCCACAGACACAATGAACACAACCACAGCACAACCACGAGTTAGTTGCATTACAGCACTTAAACAAGAAAAAGAGTGTTAATGTCGGGCATGCAAACCTGTATGCGTTCTTCCATGAGAGCCACAAGCTCCACAGAGTTTGAACTCACTTCGGCCGCGATGGCGGAGGCAGCAGCCCCAGCGAGAGGGGAGGCATCCTCCATGGAGCACTGCTTGGTCAAGACGTTTGGGACCTCACCGTCCCGGTCCCTGTCCCTCAGGATGGGCAGGACGCTGGACAGGCGCACCGAGGGGTGACACAGGGCCTCCAGGACCGCCCCTAGGAGGTTGCCGTTGGGCTCTGCCTGCTCCGCCTACAAATGAAGGGGGAAAATAAAGCTTATCCCACAGTGCAAAAAGTCTATTCAAATTGATTCAGAAGGACTATTCACATGAAAATTTCTCATGTGTCTGCAGCAGATTTCATGAAACCTCACGGATTTGCCCAACTCCATTTGCGTCACAATTTATAGCATAAGTTGCCAAACAATTCTCGCACTGCACAAGATTTCACTTATGACACATTTCACAAAATTCACAAAGAGTTGCGCAATAACTTATGGTGTAACTTGCGCAATCATTTTAAGTGGCGTAAGTTGTGGCGTAGCGACTGAAAATGACTGGCCTCGGTCCATAATGCACTCCACGTATTGCGCTTTTCTAAGATGCGCACGCCATTCCATACAACATGCACATGTAAAAGGATAACTGCTGAAAAGTTTGTGTACTGAGCTTTAAATTAACTCTAACAATCCTGAATCTTCTTATTATAAATTTGATTTCTCTTCACACACCGTAAGGATTTGGGTCATTATACAAGTTTCAATTTTCAACACTCACACTGCCCATGGAGCCCAGCAGCTCGCACAGAAACATCCACTTGAGCTGGGCTGACGGGTAGAAGGCGTGGAAGCAGGAGACGAACGTCCGGTGGCACTCTGTCAGGATGCTCTCCCACAGCGCCCTCAGGCGTTGCGTCTCAGCCGCTGTCGTCGTTGTCCGGTCCATGAGACGCTGGATGGAGGGCTGTGTGGAGTTGGACAGGATCAGCCTCAGCAGGTCACAGCAGGCCGCGATGGACTCCGGCAGCTGGCCGTTCTCTGTGGGTTGTTTCTTGCTAAAGGCAGCTGAACAGTCCCAAAAAAGAAAAATTTAAAATATAGATTCTGTGCCTGCGTAAACATCAGCTTATACAACAGCAGTGATTAACCCTCCTGCTATTTAAACAGTCACAGACAGTCAAAATGTCCACGCACTTCCCCTGCTATACTTTTAACACAGGCTAGTTACCAGCAGTAAGATCATAATGTCAAGCACGCACTGTGAGTAGTCAAACTCAGTCAACAGACCATGAACAGACAAAGCAGGCAAGTTGTGGGCACAGCTGGCTTATCAATCACCCGGAGTCAAAGTATCAACAGTGACAGTCAGTCAATCCTGCTTTACACGTATTTAGGCTGAGAATTCTTGACTGCTGAAAACAGTCACTCGATTAATTTTGACTGTAAGGACTACTTGGCACAGAATGGATGTTTACATAGGAGTGTTAATAGGTTAATGAACTGTTTGTAATGAAAGACATTAATAACATAGTTTGCATGTTCACCTGTTCATCAACGAAATTCATTTTTATTAAGAACTAAATGCACTGTTCGTTAGGGAGACCTGTCCTTTCAAGAATGGCATAGTTTCTTTGATTACATTTACATCTACGGATTCTGTTTCCATAAAGGACTGTATGATTTGTTTATGAAAGTCCTTCCTTGAGCAAAACGAAGCATCTTACAACACACACCTTACTTTCAAGAAAGTCGTACTACACCCTTCTTCGGGATTAGCAAAGTTAAATTTACAACAAATAAATGATAACTTATATCAAAGACATCCTATTAAACCTGTTGTTAAAATATGACTTTCTTTGTAAATGTTGACGGAGTTAGCTCCTTTTTTTACAATTATCAACCCTTGCTGGCACAGAAACCAGTACTGGAGAGAAAGATTAGCCAGTCTCAGGCAAAGGTAAAGGGGATGAACCTGTGTTCACAGGAACAGAGTGCCCATCTCTCTTTCGAAGCGACTGGGCCAAACTCAAGTCCATGAAATGTTGCTGGGGGGTGGGGGGTGGGGGGGGGGATCGCAACACCTCCTCAACAGCGAGTCTGTTACCTTCCCAGCATTGAATAATGCTGGTACCCATTTAACATATGAGTTGAGAGGAGCAATTGAGGTAAAGCGCCTTACTCAAGGGCACAACACGCATGGCTATGGTGGGGCTCGAACCAACAATCTCAAGATCATGAATCCTATGCTCTACCGCTAGACCACACGTGCCAGTCTCAGTTCCCACAATATTGTGCAATACAGTAAATTTAACTAGGGTGAAATATTATACGACAGTTACATTATTTGCTTCTGTTAAGCAGAGCCACAGCTAAATTGTAAAATTGACAGCAATCTTACATGGGCTTGGGTAGACCTCGCAGACGTAGCTCCGCAGTAGTCTCAGGCAAGCTGTGGCAATGTACATGAGTCTCTCCAGGTCCAAGGCAAAGTCTAGCAGCCTCTTACCGCCCTGCTTGAGGGCCACCAGTATCCCCTCCGCCAGCTTGTTCCAGCTCCAATCCAGCAGGCGGAGCAGAGACTTGAATACCTCCTAAATGGGTTGGGGGAAATAAATGGCAATATATTCAAGTGTAAAGTATGCTTTGTGGAACTTTAACACCTGGTAATTTCAACTGGCATTCCAGAGTCACACAGAACCACATAGTGCCAAAGAATTTAAACCTTACCCCCATCGGGTATTCTTCAGGTACCCTGCTAAATGCAACAATATCGAACTCAACTCATACAAGAAGCCTGCTAAATGCAACCAACTGCAACAGTGAGTTGTAATGACTTGAGTCAATGACCCCACTCAAGCTGGACTCGAGTCACAATTTCAAGTCACCTGACTCGACTCGAGTCTCATCGGGTAACTGACTCGACTCAACTCGAGTCACCGCGAGCAACTGACTCTACTCGACTCGAGTCCCTCATCAGAAGACTGGACTCAACTCGAGTCCCTCATGCATCAGAAGACTGGACTTGACTCAAGTCGAAGGCTAATAACACTCGAGTCCCCAAACTGTGCACAAAATTAAATTTGCAGTTACTTACGGTAGCAAGTTCTTTATGTTGGCGTACTTTGCGTTACCGTCAAGCTGTGGCTGCTTATAGCACACAAATGCACTTCAAATGTCGACTGAACTGAAGTCGCTTCCTTAAAATGACACAACTCGGCTTGAGTCACAAAAATTCAGTGACTCGTTACAACTCTGGGGTTTAATGACTCCAGAGTCCATGCAATGGAAAACTAATACATAAAGTTTGTCTGTCTTTCAGAACATCTTGCAACAAGTATTTTCTTATGTGTGTCAAGTTTTACTGTCCACCCGCAGAATAAAAACTAATGATGTTTTACAACAATGAACATGATTACCGTGTTGACGGTATTGCTGAATCTTGGAGTGAGAATGTGGACGGGTTCCGTCTGCGACGACAGTCCGCCTGATGAACTAATGTCAGGTTGGGGCAGCCTGCAAGAGAACAACAAACGTCCAGAGTTACATTCAAGCTGCAGCCAAGTTGCCAAAACCAAACTAATCTCTTTTTTTTAAGAAACATGGAAATGAACATGAATTGTATTCGAGTGTTCAGTTTGTAAGCCTGTCATAAACAGGGGAGTCAGGTTGAGTTAGCGGTACTTTCTTTAACTTCCACCGCTGTAAACCGGGTTGAATTGAATTGAATATTTGAATTGGGTTTTCAGTCCCTGCCTGATTCCGTGGGTTTTCCCGAGAATATTCTTCCGGGGTTTTTCTCCAACCCTTTAAAACTATAATTTCTTCTGATTTTCTCCTCTCTATACAGGTTTCTTAATACCCTTCATTTTCGGATAATGTTATGTTTCAAAACAAACATACTTGAATATATGAATATTTGAATATATGAATATTTAAAACATGTCCATCAGGCTTTAACATTTTCCAACCCAAACTGTGTGTGCAGGTCCGAATTACAGGTGACGGTAAGAAACTGTGAAATGCGTGTTGAAATTTGCAAGGTTCAATTAGGAATTAAATGGGCCGCTGAGATGGATTTGCATTCAACTGTCAAAAAGTGACATTGAGCTTAATATATTAGCTAATCTAAGCTCTCCTATCACGCCTGTATGGGATTGCAAACAGAGTTGTGGCAGTTGACAAAAAATAAACCACCTTACTTATTCTCATATACTTAACACCACACACATAGTTTTCTTCATCCTCTTTTGAATTTTCACATTTGTTTAATATTCCAATCGGAACAATGCTACTTGTATATTCTGTATACTTGACACAGCTCTAAACATCATTTGTTCCAATTCCCATTAAGTGCTGTAATTAGACAGTTATTTTTTGATAAACAGTCTCCTGAATTTTTTAATGTTTGAGAAACGGCTTATTGAAATGTGCCAAAATCCTACCTTAACCCTAACCGAACTCAACCCATCAAAACCCAACAGCAGGTTTTGTTGGAATCTGTTGGGATAGGTACAGTACCCCTAAACTGATGGTCTTTTACATTGGGTTTGGCATACCTCCAGAAACTAAGTCCAACAGTGTGTGTGTACAATTTCCTATGTGGGTGTTGGAATTTGCCAGAGTGGGTATGGTTCCTAGTAAATTGCCCTAATGCTAGGGAGTTAGGGTTAAGGGTTGATCTGCAGCCACAAACACATCCAGTAAAAGCAAACCAAAGGGTTTGGATTAGAAAAAACACTTGTGCAGGCGTGGTTCAGCATTCTAAGGAATGTGTTTTAGACAAAAAGATTGGAGATACGTTTATCCCAACAGCAAATGTTTGCTGATACAAGTCCATGCATACATACTTGTACAGTAACTGTGGGATCTGTCCAGCATTGATGTCTGTGCCGTTGTTGGACTTCTTGGAACTCATGAACTGGAACGTCACTCTGTGGGGGGAAAAACACACACACACACACACAATGACAGTTCGTACATTACTTTAAGGGACGCGTTTTGAATGTCAACATGTTTAAATGCCAAAATCATAAAAATAGTTGTGTGGATATTCACAATTACATGTAACACCATTTCGTTTAAATAGCCCTGACTGGGTGCTTTCCATGACTTAGTGTCCCTTTAAAGTTAAGATTGGTGCAATTTAGATCGAAACCTTTTTTACCTAACAATGGTTAACTAATTTCATCAAATACTCAGAATAAAACGGATCGAACATGGTCAGAATATCAGTTGTTAATACTGATTGCCTAACAGTAAAGGCAATTATTCATAAGATTGAATTTTGTGTCGGGGTGATGTATATCAATATTAGGTTTTTGCCCTTCACCGACATATAAAATTACACGGGTGGGTTCGAGTCCCACCCGAGTGATTTTCCCAACTTCAACTCAGGAGGTAACACACTGAGTATACAGTGTTTATACGTTAGTGAAGGGTAAAAACCTAATGCTGAGAAAAGGCAATGACGCATTATCTGTGCAGAAAACTTTGAACGTGTTCCAATGGAAAAAGAATGGAAAAGTAGGAAGTAAAATAGGAAAGTAGGAAAAGTTGGAGCAAGGTAGAGAAACTAGGAAAAAGTAAGAAAAAATAAGGAAAATAGGAATACTTGAAAGCCTGTATTTGATGAGATTTCCCATAAGATAGCGCCTACCATTATTACCAATTTTGCAGCTGAGTCCACCACAAGTTCATCACAAGTAACACGGAATCAATGACAACAGAATTCTTGACACAGTTCATTTGAATAGCTTGTCACTTGAAAAGGAGACATGATCACTTGTGGTGGACTTGTGAGGACTTGTGATGGACTTGACTTGACTACTTGAGGACAGTTCTATTTAACTTACTGGTCATCTGTGGTGATGGAGGTCTGGCCACCGGATCCACAATCGCTACTTGGTCCGTTGACCCTAGCCCAGGCCACGTACCAGCATCCTGCGGTCAGGGGAACCGGCTCATCAAATAGGATGGGAAATTTCTCTCTAGAAAGAGGAAGAAAATGTACGATAAGGGAATGTGATGAAAAAGATAATCTTATAAAATTGAGCAAACAAATTGGCAAGAGCAGGGTTTGAACCTGCAACATCCGGAACGTTGTAACCCTGTTCTACCAACTGAGCTATCCAGCCCTATCTTGGCGGTACCCCGACTTTGTCAATGTCTTTGTTCAAGGGCGCTAGTCCTAATGTAATATTTGCACCTAGTGAGTTTCCATTTGTGGTTTATGAAAACTTTTTTTTTTTTGCCAGCTTCAAAATAGCTTTGGATTTTGGGATTTAAGTTGGGGAAGTGCTACTTCCAGTTCCTCCAACTCTGTGACAGAGGTTCCAATCCCATAGAGTGACTGAAATAAGGAGGGTACAACCAGCAGACATTTCGTGTGATTTTCATGAATTCCCGAAGATCCACAATTGACAAATTTTGTTTACAAAACTTATGGGAGGTCTAGTTAAAGTACAAATGGATCCACGATTGCAGCTACATGTGAATGTGTTTGTTTTCGTCTGTTTTTGTTTTTTTACGACCATCTACAGCTTTGTATACACTGCAATTTACATGATACAACACAAACTGAATTTAAAACAGAAACATTTGTAGAAACCATTGTTTCTTTTTCAATTCCCAAATGAGCTCATTCCGATGCGGTTCATCTCCTTGTCCATAAAGATAATCCTGTGTTGTTTTGAATGCAGTTCAACTCCTGCCCAGCAATGTCCATACTAATCACACGTGGTGGTCTTGTAAGTGTATGTCTCACCTCGCTCCACACTCAAACGTGATATCGTCGCTCTCGGCGAGTAGTTCCCCGTCAGGTTCATACTCAGCCGCCTTGGACCCCAGCTCATACAGCTACAAGATTCAAGAAATTGACCCATTAGCACTTATATTACCTCGTACTGCTAAGTCCCGGTAGCTGACCATCAGGGCCCAATTTCACAAAACTTCTAAGCGTTTACATGTACATTGTACGCGCAGAGCAAATGAGAACCAGTGCCAAGCAATAGACATTGCATGGCATTTCAACTGGTAACCTGGCTTTACTCAGCAACAACTATCTGTGCTTAGACAATGTCTGCACTAAAATAATCTCAGCTTAGACCGCGTCCGAATGTACATGGCTATGGCTGGAAATAACACACAAGTCTACAGGAAGTGGCTGCAGCCGCTTCTACATATATATGCACGCCACAGCCAAGTAATACGGATGCGGATTACTAGTACAATCAAACCTGGCCCCACTTTAATGGCTCTGCTTATTGTAAACAAAGAACCCCAGTTAATTTTCTGCACTAAGTGTTACTGTATTTCCATGTTCTGCAAGGATATACATCTTTTAAGCACATGTACATCCCAGTGCCAAGAGTTTGTTGCTAATACTGTAAGCATAGAACAGGGTTGAGATTGGGGGAAAATGAACAATCCACAACGTTATCGTGAGGGTTTGAGGCTTGCCGAAGGCCCCAGGGCAACGGCATCCTTTAAATACAATTTCTTCTGTTCTATATTCATTTATATAATGTTTTCTAACCACATCTGCAGTAAAACCTCCACATTTCAAAAGGGGTTCTTTAAAAATCCTGACATCAAGCAAAATCCTCACAAAAAAATCTTAAAATACGGAAAAATCCTGAAAGAATGACGATCCTTGAGCACAGAATTCCATGGTTAGTAGAGCCATGAAATTTGATGGCTCACCTTTATCTTTGCGTTATATTCACCCCGTCCTCCAAAAAGCCCCAGCCCTCCTAGTAAGACATCGACATCCACCGAGAACCGCAGAGCTTCCACTGAATGGCCTGAGTAGCCCCAACCACCGCCGTAACCTGAATAAAACAAGAGAACAAACAAGTCAGGTGTGTTTACAAACACAAATGCCCCGCAACCGTGACTGTTCCCACGACATAACACCACTCTTTTAACATCATTTTATGTACCTTGGTCGCATGGAACGTTCATTGACAGCATTAGTGTCTTCTGTAGGTTTTATATGAATTAATCCCTAATCCCTTTGCTCTCAGAATAAATACAAGATTTCTATTGTTTTAGCCACTGTGACCTTGACCCTTGACCTTTCGACCCCCAATGCAATAGGCCTATTTGGATTACCAAGAATGATCCACAAACCAAATTTGAAGTTCACATGTTAAGTATTTGTCAAGTTATCGCGCTGACAAAATTCCTTTTGTTTTGGCCATTGTGACCTTGACCCTTGACCTTTTGGCCCCAAATGCAATAGGCTTCTTAGGGTTGCCAAGGACAATCCACAAACCAAATTTGAAGTTCACATGTTAAGTATTTGTCAAGTTATCGCGCTGACAAAATTCCTTTTGTTTTAGCCATTGTGACCTTGACCCTTGACCTTTTGGCCCCAAATGCAATAGGCTTCTTAGGGTTGCCAAGGACAATCCACAAACCAAATTTGAAGTTCACATGTAAAGTATTTCTCACGTTATCGCGCTGACAAAATTTCTATTGTTTCAGCCACTGTGACCTTGACCCTTCACCTTTCGGCCCCAAATGCAATAGGCTTCTTAGGATTACCAAGAACAATACACAAACCAAATTTGAAGTTCATATGTAAAGTATTTCTCAAGTTATAGCGCTGACAAAATTTCTATTGTTTCAGCCACTGTGACCTTGACCCTTGACCTTTCGGCCCCAAATGCAAAAGGGTTCTTAGGATTACCAAGAACAATACACAAACCAAATTTGAAGTTCATATGTTAAGTATTTCTCAAGTTATCGCGCTGACAAGATTTATCCGGACACACACACACACACACCCAGACGTGTGTTACATACCTTGTGTGGACATTGCTTTGTTTTCGTGTAGTTAAGAAAACTCGGTACAAAAAATAACTTTACTCAAACTGTGAAAACTCTTTTAACCCAATTTTTTTTCTATGATTCCCTATAGTGTTTCTCTTCATTCTGCTACAGATAAACCTAACCCAAAAATGCCTCTAAACCTGTTTTCCAGAAAGGGCAAAACCTTATGTGGACACGGCTTAGTCCACATAAGGTTAACACAACCTGCATTATGTGGACCTCTTTTGTTCACAAGTCCACATAGGGTATGTAACACAAACTCACCCCCACCCACTAACTCCAAAATTTGTATCCTTGTGGAGACATTTCTTTGTTCCCGTGTAGTAAAGTGTTCAATTTTGAAAGTGAATTTTCAAAATGCTCTTATTTTAACCAGAATAAGTTTCCTGGGCTGAAATTTGGAATTAATATCCCTTTTCTAAAACTCTTCCATTTGCGACAAATAAACACACCTTGGAAATTCCTAGTTTTTGAGTAAAACCCATATATCTATTTCGTGAAAACCTTGTGGAGACCTATTCATCTATAGAAATTGCCCTGTGGAGACCTTTACAATGTTTTGTTCACTATTGTGTGTGAGTCTCCACAAGGCAGCGAATTTGTGGTCACTAACACACCCACACACACACCCACCCACGGAAGGACAAGGCGGAAACAGTATGCCCCTTCGGCTTCGCCGCGGGGCATAAAAAGGAGAAAAACATCTCCATTGAATTCAAACAATCTAGAGGAATTATGTAAAGGATTTACATTGGAAACAGGGCCAGTAGAATACACAAAATGTTGATGTGGAGTGGACATTTGTAAATACATGTATACATGTACACCATGTACACAGTACATATGATTATACACATGTTCAAATTGGAGGGCCAGTATACATACTTAAAGGAAGGAACTTTACTACATAGTTTACAATAGTTTACAAGTATTCAAGACTACATGTAGTATAGGGGTATTTTGGCACTTACAAAAAAACATACATGTTCATATGTATGAATACGTTTAAAAAAAATACATACTATAAAATTCAAGAAAAATTAAACAAATAATTTTCTATAACAAAATTCAACTGCTAACTCTGTGTGTACTCCAAATTTGGCAACATGTTTTGACTTATTTAAGGCCAAAAAAAAAAGTTTCCGGTTTCTGGTATGGAGCTTGCCCAAAAAGTGGTGCGGCGACGCGGCTTTTTTTTTTTTTTTTTACCTGATTTTTTTTGCTTCAAATGTCGGCTGATTACTGCAAATGGTGCCCGACTAAACTTAGTGCAAAAATATGGGAGTCCAGAGAGGCCGCATAAAGCTTATTCTCGACCATAACCCCATCTAAAAACACGTTAAAATTGTGCAGCAGCAAGATTCCAGTCAAACCAGTGAGTTTGGCTGTTTTGAGACATCATCTTTTATTGAAATTTTTTTTTTTTTCGTTTTGCCGACGCGCATGGCTACGGCGATGCACGCGCATACCAGAAACCGGAGACTTTTTTTTTTGGCCTAACCATTTTATAAATCAATTTTGTATAAATATACTGGCTTCTTGGGTTTTCATTGTCATGTCATTCGTACATAATTCTGATCTTCTGCATTAATTTTATTGCAAAGTGCACTTCTTCTATCCATGTTTTTCCGGACAACTGAGGGCACTGTTGCTGTGATGTCATTTCAGGAAGACACTGTTCAGTTTAGGGGTTTTGAATTCAAATTGTGAAGGTTCCCCAATATTTGCTCATTGAAAACATTTGTGAGGAACATTTGCTCATTGGCTTACTGCACAACAACGAATCAACAACATGACCAAAGAAAAGTAGATTTTACAACAGCATTAAATATCCAAAATTCTGGCAACATGTGGTGCCGAATTAACTGTAACATTGAGGTTTCTGCCCGACACAACATTACAATTGTTCTCATGAATGGTAAATACATCAGCATAAAACCAAAAAGGCACCAAAATACCCTTGAAAATGGCAAAACGAAAATTAAAATAAGGTTAAATGGTGCATTATCAAGGAGTACACCACAAAAATTACATTGCATGGGCAATTTATTTGCTGTTGGGTTTTTAAACAAATCTTGCAAAACGGTTGTCAATAGAAACTGTGGGGAAAAAAATCAGTCACTATTCTTTCGGTTCCAAAATATGTAATAACTAATATAAATCTGAGTGTGCTCTCGCTACATTTACTTTTGAGCATGCTCAATTGCTTATTTTCACAAAAAGGCAAGATGCATGGATGACAGCTACAGTTAATGAAATTCTTTGAACACCATTAACGACTTAATTAACTCCAATCTTGCAGTAATCCGGGGACCTTGGTAAAGATGCATTGCAGTGAGCACCACTATGTGACCAATACTGCTCGTTTTTAATCTTGGAGATGGGGTATGCATTCTACCATAAACGAGTCCTTCAAATGTACTTACTGTAATAAAACAATTTGGCCAGTGGAAAACTGAAGGGCTAGAATGTCATTGGTTGGAGTGGCCGAGAAGAGGCAAGGCATGATGATGCTGATACAGTTTGTATAGACAGCAGGTTATCTAGTGTTATCTGCCTGGGTGTGGTGGCTGGAGGTGCTGGAGTCATAGGAGACACTAGTGGAAGTTTGGTGCCAGGAGGGGACCAAAATTGAAGGGACATACTACCCTGAAAAGGTGTACAAACACTGCCCTAGTTGTAAGACCTCATCATGCCACTGGACTTGAACTTCCGCGGCCAAATGGGAGCACTTGGTTCTTAATCTGCAACTGTTTGTCTACTTTAACCCTAACCGCCCTGAATCCTCCAAAATCCTTTTTGCAAATTGGAGGAATTTGCAGGATTGAGGTTACATGGCCAAAGTGCATTGCTGATTTCGAAGTACGCACTGTGTCAAGGTCTTGGGCCAGACCTTGTGTTGTTTATGCTCAGCCGTGCATAAATTTAGTCCTTGATTATACTTGACATCCTCCGCACTGCTCCAGGATGTCACTGCCTCTGCCTCAGCCTATTGACAGTCATAGCCGGGGGATTTTGCAGGATTCAGGCAGTGGTCACCCCTCCATGGACCATATTTAAGAAACAACAGAGGAATTTGCAGGATTGAGGCTATATGCAATTTTTCCATGAGGCCAATTGGAGGATTTTGCAGGATTGAGGCTACATCCTAGCAAAAAGGCCTAGGAAGTTAGGATTAATCTCCTTCAAGTTTTCATGCAGCTCTCTTTTCACCTGCAATCCCCCACTTCTCCCTCATCATTGCCTGTGACAGGCCACCACCAGCGCTAACTGATATAAAACCACATTTTACTAAGACCAGGATGAGAAACTGAAGAAAGGCTGTGCTCCTGCTTGTGTGAGGGAGGAGATATTGTGATAAATTAGTGCGCAAGAAATACATGTAAAACAGTGTACTTGAACATTTTCAGATAAAAGCCTGAACCAACTTTGATAAGAATTTTTTTTTTTTCATTTGTTGACTCCTCCAGTTTTCAACGTTTGACTTTGCTAAACTCTGACATTTGTAATTCGAGAGATCACCAACGAAAAAAACATCATGTCTGCCATGACATTTGTCTGGCTGTCAGTCTTGCTTGTATGTGTCCATGCTGATTGCAAATGGCAGTTTGGTAATTCTTGCTATCAGCTGCTGACAGGAACAAAGACGTTTGATGAGGCATTGCAGGCCTGCTCTGCCATGGGTGCTGGCTTGGTGGTTCCCAACTCCCAGAATGAGAATCAGTTCATATGGCAGATGATGAAGAATCATCTCCCCTCTGTTGGCCGAGTCTGGATCGGCTGCACCTTCAAGCAAGAAGAAGGCCAGTGGATGTACGCTGCTGACGCAGGCAAGGAGTGCAAATTCTTCGGCTGGGCATCAGGAGAGCCAAACGGACAGGACCACGGGGGCGAAGACTGCGCACAGATGTGGGATTTTCTTGCTGGCCACTGGGTTGATATTGGATGTTCTGAACGTGCATCTGTGATCTGTGAGTATTACAGCAGCCTACATGTAGAGATGACCTGCCTTCAGGCTGATGCAGACGGCCGTTTTGCCTGATTGTCTTTATTTTAAAGTTGCTTTCCCCATGGTCTACAAAAAAATATGGTGTTTTTTCTGTCAATAAATATTCACCTATAGTGTGTTGTTCCCAACAAATATTCCTTCCCCCCCCCCCCCGACATTTGGCTTAAATGTTTGGACTGATGAGGGCAGAATGCGCCGCAGTAAAACATGCACAAGTCTGCAACCGTGGTCTCTGTCGAAACAGGAGCTGTGGGCATCAAGCAGCTGAGGACTTGAGGACTGAGGACTTTTTTGTTCTGCTCTCATGCCAATTTGGTGATTTTGGGGAGATCGCACAAGTTGTAATCTCCACCAACAGCCACCTGAATGTGGTCATCTATTATCAGAGAAACAAGGAGCTCTGGCAGACACTGCGCAGGCTGGTGACCCCCTGCTGTCCATGAAACTCAACTTAAAACTCACAGGGTGTTTTATACTCCCCCTGTTATCTTTCAACCAAGTATGTTTTTCAACAATAATTACGCCAGTTACTTTTTGTATAGCTGCAAATGATGGACTCTGGCTTTAAGGTCACAGATCTAAACCTTTTTCTTTAGGCAACAGATTTCCATTTACTGCAAGCGCTCATTTTGATACATTTTTCAAGAAAACTATGAGCGTATACTACTTTGTATTTCAATATTTTTACTCACTTATGAATCTATTAATCCATTGAGTACTCGGGCGGTTTCGGGTGGTACAGTGAGTAATGGGCAAGGTGTTTGTGGGCGACACAGAGCCTAACAGGTTATGCTGACAAAGACCTTATCCAACTTATACATTTAGTTACCGGTACATGTACAGATGAGCTTTCCACAACCTACCTGGGTAATTAAACAAAAAAGGACCAAGTAGGGGTTGCAAAAACATCTTTATAGTTGCCATGGCAACAGGTGCCTTTTCATTTACTTACAGGCTCAATTTCTAATTATCATTTCAAAAAAGATATATGGATTACAGCTACATGTAAATCAAATTCTTGATCACCGTTAACAACTTAATTAACTCCGATATCGCACTAATTTGGGGACCTTGGTTAATATGCAATGCAGTGAACACCACTATGTGACCAATACCGCTCGATTTTAATCTTGGTGATGGGGTGTGCATTCTACCATAAACGAGTCCTTCAATTGTAATCACCATAATAAATATTCGGGGAGAGAAAAACAAGTAGCATATCGAAGGGCTACAATGTCATTGGTTGAAGTAGGCAAGGAGATGTAAGCATGATGATGCTTATCTACACGTAACAGTCGGTATAGAAGCCAGTGTTAACAATAACACCCTTGGGTGTGGCGGCCGGACATGTTAAAAGTTATAGGTGCCACAGGTCACCTGTGTACAGTTTTACCCAAGGAGGGGACCAAATGTGAAAGCACAAACTACCGGTACCCGAAAAGGTGCACACACTGCTCTAGTTGAAAGAACTCATCGTGCCACTGGACTTGGACTTCTGCGGCCAAAACGGTCTGGTCAATCTGCAACAGTTTGTCCACCTTAACACTCAGATGCAAACAGCAATATCTGTACAAAGTTGTTCTTGCAGTTTACATGTAAATCAATCGAGTGACTGTTTTCAACACAGCTCCCAACCCTAGAGCAGGATTGACTGGCTGTGAAAGTTTATGCGTTGACTGTAGGTGATTGATAAGCCAGCTGTGTCTACCAGTTGCCTGTTTTTGTCTGTTGACTGAATTTTGAGAAGTCACAGTTCTTGCTTAAAATATGATCTGACTGTTGGTGACTAGCCTGTGTAAAAGGCATGGTAGAGGAAGAGGGTTGTGCAGCTCTCTTTGCTCATGCAAAAGGTAAAAGACTGAACCAATTTCGCTCTGATTTTTGAATTGTTGACTCTGGTCAGTTTTCTACGTTTGACTTTGCCAAACTCTGAAATTTGTGATCAAGAGACCATCGAACCAAAACTTCATGTCCACAATGAGGTTTGTCTGGTTGTCAGTCTTGCTGGTATGCGTCCATGCCAAGTGCAAATGGCAGTTTGGTAATTCCTGCTATCAGCTGCTGACAGGAACAATGACGTTTGATGAGGCATTGCAGGCCTGCTCTGCCATGGGTGCTGGCTTAGTGGTTCCCAACTCCCAGAATGAGAATCAGTTCATATGGCAGATGAAGAAGAATCATCACCCCTCTATTGACGAAGTCTGGATCGGCTGCACCGACAAGCACACAGAAGGCAAGTGGATGTACGCTGCTGACACAGGCAAGGAGTGCAAGTTCATCGACTGGGCACCAACCGAGCCAAACGGACAGGACTACGGGGGCGAAGACTGCGCACAGATGTGGGATGAAACGGCTGGCCAATGGGTTGACATTACATGTTCTGCAGTTGCGTCTGTAATCTGTGAGTATTACAGCAGCTTAGAGGTGACCTGCCGTCAGGCTGATGCAGACGGCCGTTTTGCTTAATCTTTTTGACTTCAAAAATGTACTATGCTCTTCAACGAATATAATATTTTTGTTTTCTCTTACTTAATAAATTTTCAACTACATGCAGAATATTTTTATTCAAAACAAAAAATTGGTGTCTGCCATCCTGTGAACAAAAGTTTTTATTTTGGGCAGATCAGCATTGCGAGAAGACTGGCTTCCAGTCCGTATACATTATCAATACGAATTGTGGGGCGGGAACCAGCCATCATCGCATGAACAGAATTGTGGTTGGGTTGCAAGTTATTCAAATTTGTAGAGTTATAATTCAGTAACTTAACCTGGGCATATTTTTTTTTTTGACAGATGTGTCCCTCAAATGTGAATAACGTCTATATTGCTAGAAAAATAGCAATGTAGAAAAGGAATCTATTTTGGGGGGATGAAACAAAAAAAATAGCATGTATTTTATCTTCTGTATAGCATGTAGACCTCATTTGAGTGTTAAACATTGTGATTTGATTAATATTGTGGTATAGAGTTGGTTAGTACCACTCAGATAGAATTTGACATTTTTAAAGCTGCATTTTTAAAGCATTCCAATGAATTTCACTAGAAATTTTCAGCAAAAATGATCTCGGCGTGAAGTGATTAATGGTTTGGTCTACAGGGTGAGTCAAAAAAAAAAACGAAACCCAAATGTCGGGACTATTGTTTTAGTGAATTTCTTCATGTAGCACTTTGAAAATCTAGGATATGAAAGCCCAATTCATAAGCTTTCTTTTAGTACAAGAATCATACAAATCACTCATGTGCTTTTCAAATTACAGAATTTTAAACACAACCAGTGTTTTTGTTCTGTCCACGGATCACAAAACAAAAACATTTCATACACATCCCTATGTGATTTGTTTTCGTTTTGCTGAAAGAACACTGAACATTTTTGTGATCCGTGGACAGAACCTTAAAACGGTGGTTGTGTTTAAAATTCGGTAACTTAAAAAGTACATGAGTGAATTGAACGATTCTTGTACTACGACAAAGTTTATGAATTCGGCTTCCATATCCTACATTTTGAAAGTGCTAAATGCCTTTGAAGTGATATACATGTACATGTATTATTCAATGGTTGAGTGGGCACTCTGACGACCACATGTAAACAAAATCCTATAAAATAATGTTCAGAATACAATTTAAAAAAATAAGTCACATACATGTACAACGTTGAATGAGTTGGCTGTCCATTACAGCGTATATGGAGCAATTACACTGGCAGTATAAGGCATTTGCGGCGCAAAAACAATACCAGGTTCTTTACTTAGCACAGCTCTAGTCTTAACAATTTTTGTAGGGGTAGAAAACCTATGAGTAAATTAATTCATTCTGTACCTGTTTTTGGAAAGAGATTTTTTAATTGCTGTAATTTTGGACAAGTTTGGTTGTTAGATGGCAATCACGTATACATCATTCACAGGAATAGTCATGTACAGG
The DNA here is from genome assembly GCA_029964075.1 of Patiria pectinifera. Classification (NCBI taxonomy): domain Eukaryota; kingdom Metazoa; phylum Echinodermata; class Asteroidea; order Valvatida; family Asterinidae; genus Patiria; species Patiria pectinifera. The sequence goes on from CM057135.1 coordinate 23,922,769, forward strand.
GGGAGTAAAAAAAATAGAAAACTCAAATGGTGCCCCCTATTTTTTAAAGAATGTAGCACTTTCCAGATCTAGTATATAAAAGCCCAATTAATAAGCTTTCTTTTAGTGCAATATTCATTCAAATCGCTCATGTACTTTTCCAGTTATGGAATTTTGAACACAAACACCGTTTATTATTCCTTGTCAATGGATCACAACAAAGGCATGTGATGTTTCAGCAAAACAAAAACTATTCAAAACACTCAGAACACTCTCATAACTGTATGAACGCCATGGTCCAGGGGTTACGGTGTTTGACTCATGTTGCGTGGGTTCGAACCCTGCCAGGAACATGGTGTTTGCGCCCTTGGGTAAGACACTTACATGTAACTACAATTGCCTCTCTCCACCCAGGAGTATAAATGGGTACCTGTGAGGGTCGAGGACTGATTAAGCGCTGATATCGGCTGCCGCGTGGTCCCATGGCCTGATGAACGGGGTAATAATTGTAAAGCGCTTTGAGTCGTTGATACGATGGAAAGCGCTATATAAGCACAATTATTATTATTTATAACCATAACTGGCACATATCAACACATTTATTTAAAACCTGCTGACAAGAATGTTAAAATAACATGCTTCATAATGTCAAGAGTTTATAGTCTTGCCCTGCCTTCTACTTGGCAACCCCGCAGACTTATGCGATTATTCTGATATCGTTTTCAGGATCAACATGTTTTCATTTTTATTGAAATATCACATACCTTACTTGTAAACCATGAACAAGGTTACAAAATGGTCTTTTGCATTCAAAATTATATAAATGGAAAAGTGCATATATTAAGCTTATTAATTCTGCTTTCATATCCTAGATCTGGAAAGCGCTACATGCACAAATTCTTTACAAAATAGGGGGCACCATTTGGGCTTCCTTTTTTTTTTACTCACCCTGTACAGTGAACCACTGATGCACCTGTAGTTGTTGAGACACCTTGTTTGATGTGTTAATATTCAGTTTAAAAAGTGAAATGTTGAATTGTCAGAGTAGCAGGACATTTGACCTTTTTTAATGATGAAATATTATTAAAATGTGAAATCTCAAGAGATGTATTTGATTTTAAAATACCAGTGTGTAGATCTGAATTTGACAATTTAAGAAAAAAAAAATGTCACTGTTGAATTTAAAGACAAAATTCACCAGGAAACTAGCAGAATAACACTGCTGAAATATACAAACTAAAATAAAAATCAGTTGAACGCAAACACTATTTGCACCTTCTCAAGAAAAATATGTCAATATTTTCTTTTCTCACAAGAGTTCTTTAAGAAATATTGCACCAACTTATGCTACATTATGTGAAAAGCCAATATCTTTCTGTATGTTTCTTTCAGACAATAATAAAATTTGGAAATGTGATGCTTGTAAGGTCTGTGTTTGATTTAAAGGTAAAATACAACATTTTACAAACATAAAAAAACTACCAAATTATTATGAAATACCTTACTTGACTGTGCGTGGATAATAGTCTCAAGCATCCTGTGAAATCATGTCACCTGGTGCACGTGCTGTCATTTTCAAGAAAAGTGGATAACGATGGTCAGCCGACCATCATTGGAAAAAAACTGACTTTTTTGAAATACTGCCCCCAATTTACCACAAAAAAAAAGTAATCCACAATTTGTTTGCAATCGGTTACACATCAATAGACCGCTTGCAGACGCGTTCGATAATCGACGCGCGAAGGCGCGCGACGCCATGTTGTGGGACAGGCGTATATCTATCCACGCACATTTTGTCCCAGAACATGGCGTCGCTCACCTTAGCGCGTCAATTATCGATCGCGTCTGCAAGCGGTCTATAAAGGGTGCCAGCCAGCTAGTCAGATTCCCTGACCTGACAATTCCCCAACGCCTATTAACTGCTTCGTTTCATTTGAATCAACATGGCAACCCCTGAGCATACTAAGAGGGGTAGAACGCGCCGCAGCAAATCAGCGCCAAGTCTGCAACCAACGTTTTCATCATAGCAGGAGCTGTGGGCGTCAGCTGGGGATGTGACCTTTTTGTTCTACTGTCACACCAATTTAACCCCGTACTTACCGGTACATGTATCGCCACCAGCAGCTGAGTTTCCCACAAATTATCAGAAGCCAAATTATGTAAAGGTAACCAACTTATCTTATAGGGCTGACCCAAGTGACCTAGCCTACATCCAGGTACCGGAAAGTTAGAGTCGCCATTGTAGTTGGCAAAGATTGTATAGCACCATGTGCAGTAGGTACATGTAGAAGGCAAACTGTGATGGATAGCAAAAACTGTAAGAAAACTGCCGAGCCAACACCCATTGCTTGGTCGGTATGATTATGACAACTGTACATGGCAAAGGTTAAGTGACCATCATGCCATTTGATAAAAATCGTGCAGTTATTTTACGTAAAAATAAGCCCTAATGTCTAGTCTATGCTTGGCTTCTGCAATGGCGGCTGATCACAAGGAAACCAGAAGTGACCTTTGACATTATTATCATATGAAAGTTGCCATGTTGCATCTATGACCCAAGTTTGGTTCCAATTGGACTTCAACTTTTCAAATGAGACCAATTTTTTAAAACTTTAGCCAAAATAACGTAAGGACGGATACGGGCATACTGAAACTTGTTTCCTGGTGGAGTCATTCCTTTGTTCTCGTGTACTTAAGTTTTCGAGTTTGAAAGTGTACTTTCAAAATGCTCTTATTTTAACCAAAATTAATTTCCTGGGCTAAAATTCGGACTTACATTGTACATGTAATATCCGTTAAATAAAATATTTCAATTTTCGACAGATCAACACAACTTGGAAATTCCTAGTTTTTGAGTAAAATCCATATATCTGTTTTGTGAGAACCTTGTGGAGACTTATTCACCTAATGCAATCTATTGTTCCCTATTGAGCACATATCTCCAGAGGGGACCGTGTATCAGATCGTACGCCCTGACATACATGTACGGACAGACATAGTGATAGCATGGTCTCTTTCCTGAACTTCGCTCAGGCGAGACAAAAAAGCCAATCCAAATAATACAACCATTTGTTCAATTCAAAAGGTGTCCAATAAATTACACAGAATAGAGTAGCGAAGCGCGCCGCGTATTCTGTTCCATGCGCACAGCATTAAGTGTGTGAAGACAACAGCGCGCAAACCAGGGTGAACCAGAACAGTGATAGCTGACATCACACTTTGACACTCAACAACCTACAGGTAGAAAGATGAAAGATGAAAACTTAAAAGAATTGGTTTCAACTGCCATAGCAACAACCCAGTAGGGGATGCAAAAACATCTCTAGAGTTGCCATGGCAATGGGTACCTTTTCATTTACTTGTGAGAAGGCTCAATTGCTAATTATCATTAAAAAAGCAAAGACGAGATACGTGTACATGTACTAGTATTACAGCAACACAAAATCTTTTATCACCATGAACGACTTAATTAACTCCAATACTGCAGTAATTGGGACCCTTTGTAATGATGCAATGAAGTGAATACCACTACGTGACCAATATTGATCTCTCTTCAGCTTGGTGAGGCAGTGTGCATTCTACCAAAAACGGGTCATTCAATTGCACTCACTGTAAAAATATTCGAGAAGAGAGAAGAAAACAGATGCATTGTGGTGAACACCACTACCATGACAATCTGTACGTGACCAATTTTACTTGATTTAAATCTTGGAGATGCCGTGCGCATTCTACCATTAAACGAGTCCTTCAAATTGTACTCACCGTAATAAAGTCAAGGAAAGACAAGCAAGCAGTACATGTATGCTGATGGGCTAGAATTTCATTGGTTGGAGTAGGCAAGGAGAGGCAAGTGCATATTCTTGTCTTACACTGCACAAATCACCTCAGGTGGATATCAAAGTTGGCTTTCAATGTTGATGGGCTACAATTTAGGCAAGGAGATGCAAGGCATGATGATGCTTATATTTATAAACACTGAACTACAGTCTGTGCAGAAACAGATTATCTAGTGTTACATTAACAGCCTGAGGTGTGGTAGCTGGACATGCTACAGTCCTAGGAGCCACTAGTGAGAATGTTGTGCCGTGAGAGTTTTGTGCCAGGAGAGGACCAAAGGTGAACAAACAAGACCTCATCGTGCCACTGGACTTGGGACTTCTGCAGTCGAAAGGGTGGTGTTCTTAATGTGCAACATCTTTTGCACCTTAATCTCCTTCATGAACAGGTTTTCATGCAGCTCTCTTTTCACCTGCTACCCCCCCCCCCCCATTCTCCCTCACTGTTGCCTGTAACACCAGTGCTACATATAACTGATAGAAAACCACATCCGGCTTAGACCAGGACTGGAAAACACCTTTGCTCCTGAACATTTTCAGATAGAAGACTGAACCAACTCTGCTTAGAACTTTTTTCATTGGTTGACTCAGGTCAGTTTCAACGTTTGACTTTGCCAAATACTGAAATTTGTGATCAAGAGACGAAAAAACAACATGTCTGCCATGACATTTGTCTGGCTGTCAGTCTTAATGGTATGCGTCCATGCCAAGTGCAAATGGCAGTTTGGTAATTCTTGCTATCATCAGCTGACAGGAATGAAGACGTTTGATGAGGCATTACAGGCCTGCTCTGCCATGGGTGGTGGCTTGGTGGTCCCCGACTCCCATAAAGAGAATCATTTCATATGGGAGAAGTTCGCAAGCAATCTCCCGGAATATGGTAAAGTCTGGATTGGCTGCACCGACAAACACAAAGAAGGCAAGTGGATGTACGCTGTTGACGCAGGCAAGGAGTGCACATTTAAAGGCTGGGCATCAGGAGAGCCAAACATACCGGATCAAGAAGAAGACTGCGCACAAATGTGGAATGTCCGTGATGGCAAGTGGGTCGATATTACATGTTCTGCACATGCATCTGTGATCTGTGAGTATTACAGCAGCCTAGAGGTGACCTGCCGTCAGGCTGACGCAGACGGCCGTTTTGCTTGATTGTCTATCTTTAAGTTGCCATGCTCTTGAATAAAAATGGTGGCTTTCTCTTAGTAAATATTCACCTGGCATATGTTTTGTTCTAAAAAACAACAACTCTTTTTCCCATCTGATATTTGGCTTAAATGTTTGGCACCCAGCCCATACATTATCGATGCTGATTGTGGGGCAGGAAGAAGCTATCCAACAAGAACAGAATTACTGTAGGTCCTCAATTAATAATTCAATGAGTAAATGTGGGCGGACTTTTTTTGGACGTCTCATTCAAATGTGAATTTAGTGTCTTGCTTGAAAAAAAATTATATTTAGTACGGGCAATGTTCTTTGTTTATCTTCCTTTATGTAGACACCAAATGCGTACAAAACATCGTGATTGGATTAACATTGTGGAACAGAGTTTGTTGTTTTCACTCTAAGAATAAATCCGCATTTGTAAAACCGCACTTCAGACATAATGAATTTTAAAAGATAGAACCATTCTAAAATTGTCACTCTTCATTTGCAAAGACCTTTGAAGTGATATATTATTCATTGGTTGAGTGGGCACTCTGGTGACCACATGTACACAAAATCCTATAAAGAAAAATATGTTCAGAATAAAAATGTTTAAAAACATACAACAATATCAGCTGTCCATTACAGAGCATGGAGCAATGTACATGTATATGTACCGGTACATCTACATTGGCAGAAAGGCATTTGTGGAGCTATAACAAATGCCAGGTTCTTTACTAAGCACAGCTCTAGTCTTAATATTTTTTGTAGGGGTAGAAAACTTTGAGTACCGGTACATACATCAATTAATTAAGTACCTGATTTGGAAGGCTATTTTTTTAAATTTTAAAATTTGGGAAAAATTTGGTTGTTAGCTGACAATACATCATTTACGGAAATTATAGACAGTGAATTGCTGAAAGTACCGGTACTCGGTGCATCTTATTTGATGTGTTAAATTCAATGTAAGGTGAAATGTTGAATAGTCATATTATTGGTTATTTGACTTTTTTTTTACAGTGGAATGTTGTCAGATATTGCACTATGAAATATTATTTTAAATGTAAAAAATAGAGAGTTGTATTTGTGTTTAAAATGACAGTGTGTGTAGATTTCAGAAAAAAATTGAAAATTTCAGAAACAAAATTACACTGTCCAACTTAAAGACAAACTTTACCAAAAAAGTAGCAGAACTACATATACACTGATTAAAGATACAAATTAAAATGAAAATAAGTTGAAAAACTGTCCCCACATTTTGTTTGAAATCGGTTACACATCCATGAACGGCGTGTGCAAGCCAGCTAGTCTGGTTCCCTGAACTGCAAATTCCCTGATGTCTATAAACTGCTCCATTTTGTCTGAATCCACATGGCAACCCTGGAGATTGGCAGAACACGCCGCAGCGAATCAGCACCATGTCTGCAACCACCGTTTTCATCATAATGGGAGCTGTGGGCGTCAGCTGGGGACTCGACCTCTTTGTTCTGCTGTCGCACCGGGAGTACATTACTCCTGCTGTCCAGGAAACTCAACTCATAACCTCAAAACCTAAGTGGCCATTCAAAATGTTCGATGTTTTAAAATTTCAATTTTAAAATGTGGGTGGGTGGGTCCAATTAATTTATTGAAATTTTTAAGCGAAATTCAAATAGCTCTTCTGACTTGCCAATTTAACTCTTTGCGTTCCGATTTGTAAACCCATACCGTACAGGTACAGTATGCATCTGGCACATGTACAATGTACCGTGTATTGTGTATACGTCCATCGGAGCACCATATGCATGGGGACCAGTGAAGTTAGACTTATAGCATGCGTAAAATCAGTGCGCAGTGCAAATGGAGCGGGATACCAGGTTCATTTTGTCTCAATACACGCCACGAGTATCGGTTACGAATCGCGACCACGAAATAAACCTACTTGTGTTCAAGACTACTTAGGCAACCTGCATGCATGCACATGGTTATATCTGCATGCAATTAACATGGCAGTGCCCAACAACTGTAAAGCACGAGTTGAGAGTTCAAATTTTTTTTTCTATCAAAAACGACTGAAATTTTTAAATAAACTTCATGACTAATGGGAGTCATTACACCTCTTTACGCCAAGACAATTACACCTCTTTATGCTGATGGTAATGTCCATTACAGTGGCCTCCCCCAACTCTCTCTTTGAAACCGTTGAGGGGGGTACTTATGCACGGAGTCCATTGGGATTCCTAAAGCCTACAGGAAATAACCATTTTTTGGGGGGCATGATCAGAATTGCTATTACTGTGCTTATTTTGTGACATCATTACGAAAAACCCATCAGCAAATGTACCACTTTGTGTTTTATTGTTTAAACACTGATGAACCGTTCAGCCATCATTGAGTGCCTGAGCGGTTTTGCGCGGTACAGTAATAATTCGGGCAGTTTGAGGCAGTACAGGGACTATTCAATCTCCTACTTAAGTTGGGTTAACCTTTTATTGCTACCATTACAGCTAAGGCCCCCCCCCCCCCCCAAAAGTCTCCGGTTTCTGGTATGCGCACGCGTCGCCGTAGCCATGCGCGTCGGCAAAATGAAAAAGGTTTTTTTTTAATGAAAGATGATGTCTTAAAACCGCCAAACTCACTGATTTGACTGGAATCCTGCTGCTGCACAATTTTAACGTGTTTTTAGATTGGGTTATAGTCGAGAATACGCTTTATGTGGCCTCTCTGGACTCCCATATATTCGCACTAAGTTTAGTCGGGCACCATTTGCAGTCATCAGCCGACACAAAAAAAGCCGCGTCGCCGCACCACTTTTTGGGCAAGCTCCATACCAGAAACCGGAGACTTTTTTTTTTGGCCTAAATTTACCCACAAAATTACCTAGACCGGGAATTATGTAAAGATAACCAATTGATCGCATAGATAATAATCACAATTAAAAGTGCATCCAATATAATAAAGCATTTTGTTCATATCAATTCAAAAACCTCCAATGAATTACACAGAATAGCCTAGAAAGACAACAACAAAATTAAAAGAAATCGATCAAATTAGGTTTTGCCCTTCACCGACGTTTTTTTTTTTAAACACTGTATACTCAGTGTGTTACCTCCCGAGTGAAAGTTGGAAAAAATCACTCGGGTGGGACTCGAACCCACGACCTCCTGCTTTCTAGTGCAGATGTCTTACCACTCGACCACCGAGCTAACGGGATCGGGTGGCCGGTTCGAATCTGATGTACATAGCAGCGGGTACCGCATAAACTATTATAAGATGGAATTTTCAGATGGAATTTTTTTTCGGGGTGATATAAGTCAAACCTAATTTGACTTATATCACCCCGACGCAAAAATTCCATCTTATAAAAGAAATCGGTTTTAATTGCCATAGCAGCATGACTTCAAGACATCTGATTTAAAACCTGTCCGGGAAATATTTTTAAAAATGACCAAGTGCGGGATGCCAAAACATCTTTGGAATATCGTTTAAAAAAAAAAAAATTTAAGACATTGATGTTGATTGCGAATTTCATTTAGCTATTAAACATGTATCAGTATCTATACATGTTTTATAGCTATTTAAATTGAAATTTCTCAGCATCAACGATTACAACTCTGGTATCGCATTAATGGGGGCCCTTTGCAAAGATGCACTGCGGTGAACAACACCACCCTGGTACGTGACCAATATTAATGCTCATTCATTTTTCATCTTGGTACCGTTGTGTGCATTTCACCATAAACGAGTCCTTCAAATGTAATCACCATAATAAATATTCAAGGAGAGAGAAGCAAGCAGCATATTGAAGGGCTAGAAGGTCATTGTTTAGAGTAGGCGAGGAGAGGCAAGTGCGTGATGATGCTTAGAGACACTGAGGGATAGTCTGTAGAAACAGGTTATCTAGTGTTAACTGCCCAGGGTGTGGTGGCTGCACATGCTAGAGATTCTGTGAGCTACAGGTGCTAGCTTAGTGCTAGAGGAACCACAGGTGGATGGACTAGCCTGAATAGATGGACGATCCGCCCTAGTTGTAGATGTCTCACTGTGTCACTGGACTTGGACTTCTGCAGGCAAAAAGGGTTGGGTTGCTACAATATATAGTGCAACAGCTTCTTAGTCTCCTTCATATGCAGGTTTTCTTGAAGCTCTCTTTTCACCTGCAACCCCCCCCCCCCCCCTTGCCACTAGTGCTAATTGATGGAAACCAACTTGGCTTCGACCATGACAAGCAAACTGCTTGTGTAAGAAAAAGGACAATGTGATAAATTAGTGCGCAAGAGTATTTGAACCAACTTTGCTAAGAACCTTTTTGATTGACAATTCCAGTCGCTTATCAACATTTGACTCTGAAAAACTCTGAAATTTGTGATCAAGAGACCACCAAACTACAACTTCACGTCCACAATGAGGTTCGTCTGGTTGTCAGTCTTGCTGGTATGCGTCCATGCCAAGTGCCAATGGCAGTTTGGTAATTCCTGCTATCAGCTGCTGACAGGAACGATGATGTTTAATGAGGCATTGCAGGCCTGCTCTGCCATGGGTGCTGGCTTGGTGGTTCCCAACTCCCAGAATGAGAATCAGTTCATATGGCAGATGATGAAGAATAATCTCCTGAATGATGGCAAAGTCTGGATCGGCTGCACCTTCAAGCAAGAAGAAGGCCAGTGGATGTACGCTGCTGACGAAGGCAAGGAGTGCAAATTCTTCGGCTGGGCATCAGGAGAGCCAAACGGACAGGACCACGGGGGCGAAGATTGCGCACAGATGTGGGATTCCCTTGCTGGCCAGTGGGTTGACATTACATGTTCTGCACATGCATCTGTGATCTGTGAGTATTACAGCAACCTAGAGGTGACCTGCCTTCAGGCTCATGCAGACGGCCGTTTTGCTTGAATCCCCATGCTCTTCAATCAATATGGTGGCTTTCTCCTACTAAATATTCACCTGGTATGTTTGGTTCTAAAAAACACCCCTTTTTTCGCTGATGTTTGGCCCAAATGTTTGTGTCTCAGTACTCATACAGATTGTGGGGCAGGAATAAGCCGTCCCCTCAAGAACAGAATTAATTAGCAGAAAAACACTGGTTAAAGATACAAATTTAAATGAAAATCAGTTGAACGTAAACATTATTTGATACTTTCTCAGAAAAAAAATTTTCTTTTCTCACAAGGGTTCCTTTTATAATGCAACAACTTATGCTGCATTAGGAGGTGAAAAGCCAATATCTTTCTGCATGTTTCTTTCACACAATAATAAAACAAGGATACATGTATGTGATGCCGGGAAATACAAATCGGCCAAATGGGGGATACAAAAACGTCTATGTGGTTGTCATGTCAGTGGGTTGATAATCGATGTTCTGCAGTTGTGTCCGTGATCTGCGAGTATTACAGCAGTCTCGAGATGACCTGCCGTCAGGCTGATGCAGACGGCCGTTTTGCTTGATTGTCTTTGTATTAAACTTGCTTTCCGCGTGCTCTTCAATCAATATGGTGGCTTTCTCCTACTAAATATTCACCTGGTTTGTTTGGTTCTAAAAAAAAAAACCTTTTTCTGCTGATGTTTGGCCCAAATGTTTGGGTCTCAGTACTGATACTGATTGTGGGGCAGGAGTAAGCTTTCCCCTCAAGAACAGAATGCACTAATTAAAGATACAAATTTAAATGAAAATCAGTCGAATGTAAACATTATTTGCCACTTTCTCAGAAAAAAAATGTATATTTTCCTTTCTCACAGGGGTACCTTTTAAGGAATATTGCAACAATTTATGCTGCATTAGGATTTAAAAAGCCAATATCTTTCTCTATGTTTCTTTCAGATAATAATAAAACAAGGATACATGTACATGTATGTGATGCCGGAAATTAAGAAATCGACCAAATGGGGGATATAAAAACATCTATGTGCACATTGAGTACCTGTTGCCATGGCAACCACATATGTGGTTGCCATGGCAACAGGTACTCAATTACCTGACAAATATTGCTCATTCGTTTTTAATCTTGGTGACGCGGTGTGCATTCTACCATAAACAAGTCCTTCAAATGTACCATTGTAATAAATATTTCAGGAGAGAGAAAAGCAAGCAGCATATTGAAGGGCTAGAATGTCATTGGTTTGAGTAGGCCAGGAGAGGCAAGTGCGTGATGATGCCTAAATAATAGACACAGTATATTGACGGGCTAGAGTTTTGGCAAGGAGATGCATGTGCATGATGATGCTTTGAGACACTGAACGACAGTCTGTAGAAACAGGTTATCTAGTGTTAACTGCCCAGGGTGTGGTGGCTGCACATGCTAGAGCTTCTGGGAGCTACAGGTGCTAGCTTAGTGCTAGAGGAACCACGGGTGGATGGACTAGCCTGAAAAGATGAACGATCCGCCCTAGTTGTAGATGTCTCACTGTGCCACTGGACTTGGACTTCTGCACGCGAGAGGGTTGGGTTGCTACAATATATAGTGCAACAGCTTCTTAGTCTCCTTCATATGCAGGTTTTCTTGAAGCTCTCTTTTCACCTGCAACCCCCCTCCCCCTTGCCACTAGTGCTAATTGATGGAAACCAACTTGGCTTAGACCATGACAAGCAAACTGCTTGTGTAAGAAAAAGGACAATGTGATAAATTAGTACGCAAGAGTATTTGAACCAACTTTGCTTAGAACCTTTTTGATTGACTATTCCAGTCGCTTATCAACATTTGACTCTGAAAAACTCTGAAATTTGTGATCAAGAGACCACCAAACCAAAACTTTACGTCCACAATGAGGTTTGTCTGGCTGTCAGTCTTGCTGGTATGCGTCCATGCCAAGTGCAAATGGCAGTTTGGTAATTCCTGCTATCAGCTGCTGACAGGAACAATGACGTTTGATGACGCATTGCAGGCCTGCTCTGCCATGGGTGCTGGCTTAGTGGTTCCCAACTCCCAGAATGAGAATCAGTTCATATGGCAGATGATGAAGAATCAGCTCCCAAATGATGGCAACGTCTGGATCGGCTGCACCGACAAGCACACAGAAGACCAGTGGATGTACGCTGCTGACACAAGCAAGGAGTGCAAATTTGTCAGCTGGGCACCAAACGAGCCAAACGGAGAGACACGGGGCGAAGACTGCGCACAGATGTGGGATTCCCCTGCTGGCCAGTGGGTTGATATTAGATGTTCTGCAGTTGCGTCTGTGATCTGTGAGTATTACAGCAGTCTCGAGGTGACCTGCCTTCAGGCTGATGCAAACGGCCGTTTTGCTTGATTGTCTTTATTTTGAGCTCTTCAATCAATATGGTGGCTTTCTCCTACTAAATATTCACCTGGTTTGTTTGGTTCTAAAAAACACCCCTTTTTCCGCTGATGTTTGGCCCAAATGTTTGTGTCTCAGTACTCATACAGATTGTGGGGCAGGAATAAGCCGTCCCCTCAAGAACAGAATTAACTAGCAGAAAAACACTGGTTAAAGATACCAATTTACATGAAAATCAGTTGAATGTAAACATTATTTGCCCCTTTCTCAGAAAAAAATGTATACATTTTCCTTTCTCACAGGGGTTCCTTTTAAGGAATATTGCAACAACTTATGCTGCATTAGGATTTAAAAAGCCAATATCTTTCTCTATGTTTCTTTCAGATAATTATAAAACAAGGATACATGTACATGTATGTGATGCCGGAAATAAAAAAAATCGACCAAATGGGGGATATAAAAACATCTATGTGCACATTGAGTACCTGTTGCCATGGCAACCACATATGTGGTTGCCATGGCAACAGGTACTCAATTACCACTTTGAAATATCATTAACAAATAATTTAAGCCATTGATGTTGATCAAGAATACCATACACGTTTTGTAGCTAAATGAAATTCTCGATCAGCATCAACTTAATTGACCCTGGTATCGCAATAAAATTTGGACTAGGGCCTTTGTAAAGATGCATTGCAGTGAACACCACTACCAGTACCTGACAAATATTGCTCATTCGTTTTTAATCTTGGTGATGCGGTGTGCATTCTACCATAAACAAGTCCTTCAAATGTACCACCGATTTGGAAGGAGAATTTTGAATTTGTTATAATTTGGGACAAATTTGCTTGTTGGCTTACAATCACCTCTGTACATCATTTTGCCGAAATTATAGACAGTGATTGCTTAAAGTAGTCAGTGCATCTTGTTTGATGTGTTAAAATTCAGTGTAAAGTGAAATGTTGAACATTAATTTTTTTTGTTATTTGACTTTTTTTACAGTGGAATGTTGTCAGATATTGCGTAATGACATGTTATTTAAATGTGAAAACTAGAGAGATGTATTTGTGTTTAAAATACCAAAGTGAAGATCTCAATTTGACAATTTAAGAACAAAAATGACACTGTCGGGTTTAAAGACAAAATTCACCAAGAAACTAGCAAAAAATACACTGGTTAAATAAAGATGTGAATTGCATGTACTTATGAAATGAAGATCAGTTGAATGTCAACACTTTTTGCTATTTTTCAAGAAAAATATGTGAATATTATCTTTTCTCAAAAGGGTTCCTTTTTAGGAATATTGCAACAAATGATGCTGCATTAGGCAATGTGAATAACCAATATCTAGTGTGCTTTGCCGATTTCTTTCAGAAATTTATAAACTTTGGCAATGCGATGCTTGTACCATGACATTTTGATTAAAAAACCTGATGTAGACTAAGAACAGATTTCTAAATAATGAAAGGTTTGCGGAAACACCATGTGCGAATAATTTCTCAACTAAGAGAATGGTTCTGAAAAGAACCAGAGGTATAAACTCCGCAAACCTTTCATTATTTAGTATCTCCACCATGCAAAGCCTCCAATCTTACTTAACAGATTTCTAGTTTTTTTCATGCTATGTGTTAACTTTCTAAACATTGGCCTCATTGAATTCATATATGTCAATATATAGCAAGTTAAAATTAAGCAATTAACAATAACGATTGTTGCTTGTAGTCATCGTTAGTATTAAATACCATGCTGTGCCATGGCCAATTATTAAACAAAAATGTACTGTTCTGGACTTGGCCATTAACCTTGCCCACTGAGCAGGTAGCAACAATGCATGCATCCCCTTTATACCACACTCCATGTTCAAGACTCGCTGGTCATGCAAAAGTTTAAGTATGTCAGATTCTTGTTTGTCTGACGCCTGGTTGCGTAGTCATGGTGTGACAAATAAGGAGCTTTAGTAAATACTGAAATGAAATGCGTGAAACTGAAAATCAGAGGCGAACACAAAGCTAATTCGCATTGTTCACATAAGGAGTCAGGTGGCCTGACTTAAAGGCATATAGGATTATTTGCTTCAGGCAAAAAAAAGTCTTCAGTTTCTGGTATGCGCGCGCGTCACCGTAGCGATGCGCGTCGGCAAAATGAGAAAAGGTTTTTTTTCAATGTAAGATGATGTCTCAAAACCGCCAAACTCACTGGTTTGGCTGGAATCCTGCTGCTGCACAATTTTAACGTGTTTTTAGCTGGGGTTACGATTGAGAAAAAGCTTTATGTGGCCTCTCTGGACTCCCATATATTTTGCACTAAATTTAGTCTGGCACCATTTGCAGTCATCAGCCGACATTTGAAGAAAAAAAAAAAAAGAAAAAAAAAAAAACCTACCGCACCACTTTTGGGGCAAGTACATACCTGAAACCGGAGACTTTTTTTTGGCCTTATGTGGCGCTTTTTTTTTTTTGAAAGCAACAAAATTACTCAAAATCTTAAGAAGGGTGGGTAACCACTAACTTGCTGAAGTTCCGGCTCAGTGGATACTATACATGTACATTTTTAGACAACAGAGAAAACGTATGCACATTTGTGGGGGTCACTTCACTGGATTCTGTTGCTAACCCTCGTAAAAAAAAAATGATGCCTGCAGGTACTAGGGCTGTCCATATTCAAATAATTTAGTATTCGGTTACTCGAATCTGCGTTTGACCGAATATTCGGATATTCGAAACTGCTAGCTGCAAGTGCATGCAGCGCCAGTCACAAGCTGCACACACAGCGCGCCAGTTGAAATTTGCGAGCGGCAATCAATGTGGGGCGCAAGAGTGTTTTGCACTACCTAATTTACAACTGTAAAAGGGCCTTAACCTGCTAAAAGAATGTGAACAATGAACCACCGTCGACCAAAAAGTTACCGTCAAAAAAAATGTGGCACCTGAGAATAAAGAGCCACAACTTTACGATAAAACATCATCACAGACATGTGTGTATGTGCATAATTTTTTTTGTTTACGAATATTCAAACCAGCAAAAAGTTATTCGAATATTCGATTGATGATCAAATATTCAAGTATTTGAATATTAGGGACAGCAATAGCAGTCGCAGATACACTTTCCAAAACCACCTTCAATGACTTATAACATCTAAGGTGGAATAATTTCACAGGGTATTTGCTACCAGTCCTATCTTCACTTTGAGAAAAGATTTTCCTGTTAATTAAGGTACGTACGTTTCCGGGTAATTTCAAATGCTCCTACATGTACATGCCTTAAAAACTTGATATCCTTGATGTGGAAACAAACCTGTAGCTGCAGAATTGACACCTTAAACAATGCTACAAATTCAAGGTGGGAATGTGGGCAGGAGGGGGAAAGAAAAAATCACCACTGCTCTCACCTTCAAATCTGTTGACGCTGTTGAAGTCCTCCTTGGAATAGACCTTGGTGATGCACTGGCGCTCGGTCTGAGCAGCCACGACGGTCAACTGTGCCTCCTGGGCCGCCGTCAAGGTGTCCAGGCAGGCCAGCATGTGCAAGGCGCAGTGGGACCTGGAGACTTGGACTGACAGGGTAGGGGAAGGCAGGGCCAGCTCAGGGGTCAAGACAGAGGCCGAGGAGGGCAGGGTGGGGATGGGGCGGACGCTGGGCTGGAAGACACTGTGGCAGGTGATGGTGGCGCTGGCTGGGGAGAAGCTGTGGTTGAAATGGGAAGGGATCTCAAAGTCAGTTTTAGTCCTGAGACTGGTCCATACCAGTACTTCACGCAAATGGGAATGTGAAGCAAATTTGACATCATAATAATAATAATAATAATATAATAA
Organism: Patiria pectinifera; assembly: GCA_029964075.1. Classification (NCBI taxonomy): domain Eukaryota; kingdom Metazoa; phylum Echinodermata; class Asteroidea; order Valvatida; family Asterinidae; genus Patiria; species Patiria pectinifera. The sequence goes on from CM057135.1 coordinate 23,938,751, forward strand.
TTTGGGAGGCTAATCATCCTTACTCGCAGCTGGTATGCTGAATTGCGAAGGACGCGGCTACAACGTGGTCGGGCCGCTGGTACGTGAAGGCGCCTATGGCTGCCGGCCACATCGACCCATATATGACCACGGAGCACAGCCTGAGATCGAAAGTGTTTGATTTTTCCGGAGGGAGGAAAACTGGAGGGCTCGGAGAAAAACCCTCGTGGCACAGGAGAGAACCAAAGCACAACTCTACTCACATGCGATCCGCAGCCAGGATTCGAACCGTGGTCACTTTGGTGAGAGGCGAGCGCTTTACGCACAAGCCACCCATGCCACCCCATGAAACAATCATGCCAAATTTGCGGCAGTTGAAATGTGTTCAACTTTTGCGAACTTGCAGTGCAAACACTTGACATGACTGTGGAACTTTTTGGTTTGTGCTCATTTGCACAATGAGTATGAACTGGCCTTAAAGAGGTTGTGGAATGCTCGAAGACATTTCCGTCATTTTTCGGGTATATGTAGCCTAAGGTGTGATGAAATAAAAACGACTATTGCTTCTGTCATGAAATGAGTACAAAGGGTACTTTTGAGGGCTGTTTTTCAGGTCCAGTTTCGACCCGAACGTGCAACTGTGTAAAAGTCGTCGTTGCTGGCAGCAAACAAAACACAGTAAATCGTGACATAATAAACAGGACTCGTGTATGCTACTGTGCATCGGGAGTCCTGTTTATTACGTCATGACTTACTGTGTTTTGTTTGCTGCCCGCAACAACGACTTTTACACAGTTGCACGTTCGGGTCGAAACTGGACATGAAAAACAGCTCTCAAAAGTACCTTTTGTACTAATTTCATGACAGAAACAATAGTCGTTTTTATTTCATTATACCTTAGGCTACATGTACCCGAAAAATGACGGAAATGTCTTCGAGCATTCCACAACCTCTTTAACTTGGATAGATTATTTGGTTACTCACTTTATGAAAAAAAAATTGTCATTGTCAGTGGTTTATTTATAAAACTTGAACTGGCAAACATCAATTAGCAGTTGTACAATCCTTTCTCTCCATAATAAAAGGCAAACATAAAAGAATACACACTTAAAATAAGAAAGAGTTAATGAATAAACAATGGGCTGTATACCGAATCAAAATCCTAGCCAAACTCAAACCTCATCCTTTCAAAAAAGCTAGAGATAAATGATCATTATCGTAATCCAGATCTAACACTCAACTTTCATTTGGTTATTTTTGAAAAGCATTTAAAAAAGGGAATGAGGAAACCAAAATGGAAAAGAGGAGGTTAAAGTGCTGAATCGGTCCAATTCAGCTCAAACATTTTATAAGTAATTTGTGAAGAAATTGTTCAAATTTTTTTCCCCTGTAAACATCTCAATATGGCCGAGAACTTTTACAATTGAAAAAGCCTATCGATTTCATCAGATAGGCAAAAGACATGAAACCCACTCTTTTCAAAAGAGCAAAACACACTTTGGGCCATCCTTTTCCAATGTAGAAAACTTAATTCTAAATAAAAAAACATTATTGTGGAAAAAAAATTAATAATCTGTGAGCAGCTGACTGTGTATAGTACTTACCACCATAGTACGTTATACAGTGGATCCAGGCACACGCTAGTGTCTTCATAATTGAAGGATGTATCCTGCTCTGTGTAGCTGTTACATGTCCCATCTAAGCGACTCAGCATCAGGCAACGCACTCCGGCGGCGCCGTTACGCGGTACCACACCTGCCGAAGACAAATACCATTATCTCAAAATCTAACATCATACACGGTGTAACTAGATGACATTGGAAAGTTTGCATGGTACGAAACATCCACGGAAGGTTTGCCATTGTCTTTATAGATAAGCACCTATACTACACTGTATTATACAAATATTGAGTGGCTCAGCGTGGAATGGGAGGAATATTATCGCAAGGTAAAATCTGGACTTTTCCATTTTACAAGGCGAAGCCGGGTGAACTGGAAAAGTCAAGATTTTACCGAGCAATAATATTCCTCTCATTTCACAGTTTAAAGCCACTCAATATTTGTTTTATATAACTGACATATAGATCCTTGTCATTTGATATATTTGAATTTTTATTTCAATACAAAACTGGAGGAAAATGTATTTCTCTCTTCCAAACCACCCCTTCACGAAAATGTTTGAACCCAACGCTGTAACGCTGGCTCTTTGGAACAATACGCGCTACGCCCAATGCTGAACGCGCACACCAGCATGCATTTGCACACAAATACCGCGTCATGATCCTAACTGTTCAATAGTATTTCCCATTCCCCATGGGCGGATAGTACTTTTTGAGCTGCGGCGTGAATGGGAGCAATAACGAATGTCACGTGATGTGAGTTCCACCAATCAAATGACAAGGAACTGTATGTCGGTTATATAATACATAATATTATGCAAGTCTCTGTTAGGATGATTGGATGTTTGTCCGGGCTTATTCAGGGAAGTGGCAGGTTTTTAGCAACAGCTCTCATTGGTTTTGTACACGGATTTTAATCGCGGATGTTCGGTCAATCGTGGATGTATTGTTTGTGCCCTAACCTTTTAGTCCTAGTCCACGATTGCCGGTGTTTACATACTCATACATACATACACACAGACACACAGAAGGAATACGCTATCGCAATATCTCCCTCCGGCTTACAGCCAGGATGATAACAAAAAAAACATTGAGTGCACAGGCAATTTCGAGCACTACAAGGATTAAATGGCAGGGTGGTTTGGGGCGGTACATCGACTAACAGGTTGAAGCTATCCTGAATCCGAAAATTAACAAACATGCACTGAAGTCCTGTAGTGTAGTTTTCCTTTCAACAAAATAGGCAAAGTTTGCTGTATGAAATGTCAAGCTGACTGCATATTTGCTACAAGCATCATTTGTTTTCACTGATCAAGATATTGCATTGGTCTGCCATAAAAAGTGAGGTCAGTGACCATGTAAAAAGTTCAATAATTTGAACACAGGAGTGACGTCACTAGCTTCCTTTGGGCAATGACACTTCCGTACAGATCAACAGCAATATACCTTTATCAGCTGCCACCATTTCAGTCGTGTTCCCTGTATCCAATAACATTACTGGATGATGCTTTTGGGGGAAAAGGAACCAGACTATTTTTCCTTCCAGCCTCGCTTTGGTTACGATGATTTGAATGGGAAAAAAATCATGATGGCCGCAACAAGATAATGGTCTGTAAGATTTTCACTCGTCCTGTGGCCACTAGAGAACCACACACAGCAGCAACACTGTGCTGAGCTAAACTACTACGGCCTTTTAGTGCATCTCATGAGAGCGTCGTATTTGCAGTTAAATATCCTCCCAGTATAGTGGATTCCCCAACTCTCCCTTTGTTACCGTTGAGTAGGGCTGTGCATTGGAACCAGGTATCCTAGTACCCGATCGTTGACGTCAGGAACTGATTCCAGTTTATAGGATCGGGTACTCGTAACAAACTTTACAAATTACTAAGTAAGTTTTAAGTTGCAATTTACACCGTAAAGCCATAAAGCTCACTGCACACGCTTGTATCTTGCTGTATCGACGCACCCATGTGGTAGTATTTTTGTGCGGACCTTTATGAACAATCTAAACAGCAAGTTCCAAGATTTCAATTTTGGAGTTGGGTTACTTTAACAGGTACCCGGGGACCTTCTTTTTTTTTAATTGGATACCCGGTTCCCGTACTACCCGTAAATGCACAGCCCTAACATTCTGGGGTACTTGTGCACCGAGCCCACAATAACGCCATTTTTTCTCTTACTAATTTATTTCAAAAATCTTTTCACTGACCTATAACGCTCTGGTTGGCAAACACCAGTGAGTTCTCCAGCATCCTGGGATTGATCAAGGCCTCGTCCACCTTGATGAAGGTCTGGTCCCCGCTGGCCCCTACCCAGGTGGCCTTGCGGCCGTACTGTGGACCCATGTCCGGCACGGGGCCCGGCCTGGAGTGTGACACCGCCCCGGGGGCGTTGGACTCCTCCAGGATGGCTCGGCAGAGCTGCCCTTTCTGTGAAGGAATAAAAAACGAAATATGGTCAAGTCTATAGAGATGCTGAGCACTTAGTTAAGTGTCAAGGAATGCTCACAGCTTGTAACTGTTCTGCCTAGCAAATTTGCACAAAGTTTTGGTACAGGAAGAAGTTAAAAAGACAAGAGTCAACTCTGGGTACTGAAAGTCTTTCTACAAAATGTTACATTAAGTCCATTGTTCAGCTTACATTTCCTTATGAATGCTTAACAAATGTGATGCGAACAAGCTAAATAAGTCCTTTGTCGGGAATTTTCATTTGGAGATTCAGGCCAAAATAGGGCCACTTCATCACATTAAGGCAAAAATAGGGCCACTTCATCACATCACTTCATCACATCTCTTGGTGTTCCTACTATAAGTTTTTGAACTAACGATGGTATCAGCATGTGCTTTTTACAGCAGTAATGCTGAGATTGTGTTCTTTTCAAATCTGTAAAAAAAAAAAACCATGACCAGGGTCGACAAATGACTCATTTGGCTTGATCGCATCACAAATATTTTCTGTGCTGAGCTACAGTGTTTAGTCTTGTCAAAGGTAAATCACAAGTCCTTTCCAAAGTTTAGTCACAAGTAACAGGGGATGAACAATAGCAAAGGAGAGCCTTGAACAGTCACAATTCAATTGAATAGCTTGTGACTTGAGGAGGAACTGAAGGACTTCTGATGGACTTCTGAGGACTTCTGAGGACTTGCTATGGACTGGACAACAACATCGCTTAGCAACTTTCTCGATCCAATCAGATCAAACAATCAAACACAGGACCGGAGTGATTTGCTCACCTGGAAGTTTCCGCAGGTGTAGACATTCCCAGATACTCCTAGCAGCACGGTGTGATTGCTGCCGGCCGCTACCTGGACGACAGTCTCTGGCACCTGCAGCTGCACTGGTGCCGTCCTGAAAACAAAACAAAAATCCAAAAGAATGAGCTTTCAGTTTTCCTCCAACCTCCGACACTTGATTCCTACACTTCTTCTCTCATTAATATGCGACGTGGTACGTCAAAATCAGGCACTTTTGGGCAAGAAGTCAATTTTTGAGTTATTGTATAAAATATAGACCTTTAAAGTTTTTTGAAATTGGATATTCCAAAGCTAAGTTTTTACCATTTGAAATCGGACTGTCCAAAAATTTCATGCTACTTTTGCGTCGTTTAAGAACAAAATCTTGCACAAAGTGTCATTTTGAGAAATGACTTGGCTCTCTAAAAGTGTTGCAAAAAAAATATTTTGTCCAGGAATTTTCAGTTTGAAACTTGTACAGAATATTTTAAGCATTAGTAGCACCACAAATTTAAAAAAATCTCAAAATCGCTGAACATGTCTCCCAATGTCATTATGTAAGTTGTTTCTCCATTCGTAGCTCTGTCCGAGTCTGCCTGCTTTTGACCATGTCACATATTTTAGGTAGGCCTGCTAGCTACAGTGCCTTTGCATTTCGGAAAAAAATTCCATACTGGGCCACCACTCAGAGCTCCTCCACAAAGTCTATGGGCCACGACAACATTTTAAAGTATTATAAAAGAATTGTTGCACTCCTTAAACAGTGTTTCTTCATCAGATTTACAACTTTTGGTACTTTTCAGGTCGGAAAAAGTTCCGTACTCGATCACCACTTTTTTCAATTAATTTTCTAGCGCCAAAAGTTACATAGTTTATGGTTATTCCTCCACTTTCCCTCCTCTACTCTCACCCTCTCCTTTCCTTAATTTCTATTTATTAATTGGTCAGTTACTTCATCGGGATTCGAACCTCTGACGCTTGCTTGATGCATGAGACTCTTAACCGCTAGGCCGCGCACGATCGCTGTTGCAATAATCAATCCTTGGACGTATTTGAAGTATCCATTGAGATAAACTAAATATTCATGACAAAATAAATATTCCGGCTGCTTCAAGTTAGTTCTGCACGACGTGTGCATCAAAAATGTGCTCTAAAAACACATTTTGCCTAATTTTTTTTCGCATTTACACAGCTTCCTGGATTCCTCTTGGTTGAAATCACAAGGTGAGGTGAAAATTGATACGTTTGGCGGCAGTTAAAGTGGGGATCGAGTATGGACATTTTCCCTTCAGGTCATATTAAGGAATATGAGTGGTGGCCCAGTATGGCATTTTTTCCTGCGTTTCTGACAAAACCCCTGGCTACGTTATAGAAAGAATGGTACAAACAAAACACACAAAAATCCTCATGTCTTTGGTAAAGTTTTCATTTTGACAAACAGAGCTTTTACTTGTCTGACATCTTTGTAACGGTATGCTGCAAATCTTCCATTTTTTTCTCACACAAATGGGAAAATATATACACCCAGTGAGACAGAAACATGATTCCATAGAGGAGAGATTTTGATGTTTATTCAACAGTTTTGAGAGAAGCCATTGATTTACATGTATGTGTACATAAATAATGACAGTCATTGTCAGTTCATATTACCTGCTTCCAGAATCTCCCTGGCCTAGCTGGCCGTGATTACCAAGCCCAAAACCATACACCTCACCATTCTTCAGAAGGACCACTAAAAAATACAGGGGGAAAAAAAAACAAGAAACATACTTGTCTTAGTGATTCGTTTCCACTGATGTCACTCCCTTGGTCCTTTGAATGTAATGTTTGGCCAGTCAGGTGAATATTCATGTATCACATGATTTTGGTCGACAAATTAGACAACCACAAGCACAATGAACGCATCAAACACCGGTTCATCCTTCACACGAATGCGAATGCGAATTGGATGTCAGATTTGATCTGCCAGACTTGAAATGTTGTGCAGAGTTGAAGAGTTGTGAATTTGCAGCGTAAAAGCAAAAACTTGCAAAAAACATCACAAATTCACGTTCGCATTCATTTTTGCACCAAGTATGAACCGACCTTCAAGCTGTGCAACACATTCGGTCGGAAGACATCATCTGCATCGGGTGTATATCTAAAGATGGAGTGATTTTCAAGATGCAAACCCCAATCAGTTAAGACTCCAAATGGAGAATTTGGAGGCTGCTCATCTGCTTATCAGAGATATGTTTTCAGTGTTGAAGTTGAGGTATTCAGAGATGATACTGGCCTATGGGGGGAAAAAATCGAAAAAATAGGCCGATTGTAAGTACATCGCGCAGCTGCCAATGGACTTTTTGTGTGAATACTCGGTGGTGGGTCTAGCATGACAAAACTGCAGGCAGAGAAAAGAAAATGAGGGCTGCCAAGCCCCTCGGTTGCTTTTGTTTGCCCTCTAATTCATCCTCCTGCATCCGCCAGTGACGCTTCGCTTTGCGTTTCTTATGCACTATTTTGTGAAATCAGCCACTAGTCCCTTCAAGGATTCGATCAAATGACTTGAGTCAGTGTCAATACCTGTATGGTGCAGACCACAGGCCACCTGGGTGGCCGGCAGGGGTAAGGTGACAGGGCCTGGTGGGTGGATGACGTGCTGCCCATAGTCCCTCTCTACGTCCCGGTCATCCCCGCTGGTGCTACCCTCGTCTGTCATGCCAAAAAAAGATTCAGACTAGGGGTATACTAAATGTCTCTGAGAGAGTCAGGTTCAATTTTACGGCTCTGCTAACCAATTGTTGTACTCAAGTCCAATCACGAGTCCAGTCAAAAGTACATCACGGGTCCTTCCACAAGCCATTTCACAAGTAAAAATTGCATGTGCCAAACCTGTTTGTCCAAGAACAGTATTATTTCATTGGCTTGACTGAGCTCCAGAGCCAGACAAAAATCACGAAACTAGACTTACATGTGGACAACAGTAATTTTGGTGACCTATATTTAATTAGCAGAATAACACTATTCTTGCAATTGTTTTTTTAGATTTTTTCACCACGTACATGTATGGTTGAAGAGCTATACTTCACTACATTATAAACAAAAACAGTTCAGATAAGTAAAGTAAGCTGGGTTTTTCCCAGCAAGAATTCTCAGCCATGACCCTGGCCACCAGGCTGTTGTCTATAATACGTAACCCGCTGATAACAGTAAAAGCTTCTACTGTGGTTGGGCATATGGCACAATGTACATTTGCATATTAATTTGCAAAAACCAACAGAGCGGCAAACATTCTGAGCTGGTACTCGCAGATGAAATTAACTTTTATACATGAAATAGAATTTCAAATGATGTGCTTTTAACCCTAACCGCCCTGAATCCTCCAAAATCCTTTTTGCAAATTCCAGCAATTTGCAGGATTGAGGTTACATGGCAAAAGTGCGTTGCTGATTTCGAAGTAAGCACTGTGTCAAGGTCTTGGGCCGGACCTTGTGTTGTTTATACTCAGCCGTGCATAAATTTAGCCCTTGATTATACTTGACATCCTCCGCACTGCTCCAGGATGTCACTGCCTCTGCCTCAGCCTATTGACAGTCACAGCCGGAGGATTTTGCAGGATTCAGGCAGTGGTCACCCCTCCATGGACCATATTCAAGAAATAGCGGAGGAATTTGCAGGATTGAGGCTATATGCTATTTTTCCATGAGGCCAATTGGAGGATTTTGCAGGATTGAGGCTACATCCTAGCAAAAAGGCCTAGGGAGTTAGAGTTAATATGTGCAAGACTACAACATTCTTTCCTGCCAATATGGATGTGTAAAGCAGACTTCACTCTCTACAGCAAGCCAGTGATCTAGTAATTTAATTCAGCTCTATGATCAACCATTGGCATCAGTGCGTTTGAATCACAGAGTGATATTAAATTACTAGAGCGCTAACTCCTCATTCTTACGCGCGGAGAGACTTTGAAGCCGTACTGCGTGCAGACATTTTGATTTCATGTGCGTATTTGTAAACATAATGCAATTAGATGGAGTGACTTTTGAAAGTGTACTCTAAATGCAACTTAAACTTCAGCGTGTCACAACGGGGGAAAACATCATGGCAAAATCATCTGCAGCAGATGCGCGCACGCGTTTACGTTGTTTGTGCAGAGCAAAATGAAACGCTCATTTACTTGTGCATTTCTGTCTTGGGCGCATCAGCTTCAATAACGCACATGTGTGGAATACAAACCCAGATATGCAAATAGCCGCACAAAATTTCAAGTTTTCCGTAGGTTTGTGCACAAAAAATGGCTGCGCCCAGCAGGCATCACTTTGAACATTGAGTCAGTGCTCTTGTTATTTAATTTAGCTCTATGGTTGGAATGCACCATGGCACAAATATTTCCTCTTTCTTTTTCAAAATTGAAAGGGTTAATGTGCAGACAGTTCATAGAAATCTTTGACTTGCTTTCCACAGGATGCATGTAGAGGCAAAGGGGAATGGTCATTGCAGTTTAACCCTAACCCCCTAGGCCCTTGTTGCTTACAACCATCCTCAATCCTCCAAAATCCTCCAAAATTTTGCAACTCCGCCTAAATTTTTCAAAATTGTCAGACAGTCCTGCCTCAAAATGCATTCATCCTCAATCCTCCAAAATCCTCTTGTGCTTCAATCACCATTCATCCTCAATCCTCCAAAATCCTCATGTGCTTCAATCACCATTCATCCTCAATCCTCCAGAATCCTCATTTGATTCAATCACCATTCATCCTCAATCCTCTAGAATCCTCCTTAATGATCAGTGATTCACAGTGCACGTCCCTCACCTTTGCCTTTGTCCTGGTTCATGATGAACCCCACCCGTCGGTGTTTCCCATCCTGCTGTCGGTTCATCCCGTACCGCAGCTGGGCCAGCAGCTTGTGTTGCAGGATGTTGCCGTGCTGGACCAAGGCGCCCAGGAAGTTCCCCCCACCGTCGGGTCCCACGTCGCGGGGCGGTATGGCAGGGGCCAGGACACGACGCTCATGGGCCTCCCCGGCGCAGACCTTGCAGCAGCCGCACTTGGTGCAACCGGAGTCGCCAGAGCCGCAACCGCACACCCTGTCATTGCAAGAGCAGGGGGAAAGAAGCGGAAACAGAGGGTGATCAGTTGAGAATCTTCAAAATATATACTGTCGGGTCTTTTAACTCTAACTCCCCAGCATAATTTACTAGGAACCATACCCATCCAGGCAAATTCCAACACCCACATGGGAAATCGTACACACACACTGTTGGACTTAGTTTCTGGAGGTATGCCAAGCCCAGTGTAAAAGACCATCAGTTTAGGGGTACTGTACCTATCCCAACAGATTTCAACAACACCTGCTGTTGGACTTCGATGGGTTGAGTTCGGTTAGGGTTAAGTATTTTTCAAGTTTCACCTTGAAATCAAGTGCTATTTTTATAGCAATAAAAAGTTTCACTTTTGAATAAGAGAAAGAAGGGAAAAAACTGTAACACAATTACCAGTAGTTATGCATTGAAGGGAAGATACAACATTTGCAAACATCACAAAACGAAACGATCGAATTATCACAAAATACCTTACTGGATTGTTAGGGAATGACAGTCTAAAACATTCTGTAAAATCGTGGCTCCTGGTGTGCTGTCATTTTCAAGAAAAATGGGATTTTTCCACCGCTGGTCGGCCGACCAGCGTTGGAGAAAACTGGCTTTTTTCAAAAAGTGCTCCTAATTTTTCATAATTAGTTATTTCACGTTTTCTTTGCAATTTATTACACACCTGTGAAGGGGTACAAGCCTGCTAGACTGATTCTCTGACCTTACAATTCCGCAAAGTTTATAAATTGCTATGTTTCATCTTAAGTGGGGTCAGGGAACCAAACTACAAGAACATGATTGGTTTTTTTTTGGTTTTTCCAGCATCTACAAGCCCAAATCGTGAAACAGTCATTTTAAGAATATTTGCTATAACATACTAATCCTCCAGATCCATTTATTTCTGAAAATTGCAGCAAAAGCAAATGTTGTACATTCCCATTAAGTACTCTGCAAATAAAGTATTTGCAAACTGACAACATTTCAGTTTTAACAGCCCAGGGTAGACTGTCTCGTAGGGCTGAGCTGAATCTAACCAAATATTTGAAAGTTCGATCATCAACTGAATATCCAAATAACATTTTTGCATCCAAATAACATTTTTGCAATTCAAATATTCAAAATATGTGAGCGATCTCCAGGAGATGACGAAAAAACGAATAAGTAATGTGGAATATTAGCTGAAATTTCTTCTTTAACCCGAACGTCTCAAGGGCTCTTTGGGGGTCAAGGACCAAATACTACAGAATACAACATGTGTTGTGCACACTTGTGTGGAAAGAAATGCATACTACAGGTTACTACTCAGTAGCATTTTGTAGCTTTGGGTGAGGTTAGGGTTAAAATCAGTCTAAGCCATCGCTACCTGGGCCCAATTTCACGGCACTGCTAAGCACAAAAATTTGCTTAGCACAAAAAAGTCTGGATTATAAGAGCAGGTTACCAGCCAAGACTCCATGTGATTTTCATGCTAAGCAAACATAAGCTGAATACTGATCACGAGCAATATACATCACGTGGAGTTTTGGCTGGTAACCTGCTTTTATAAGCCATACTTTTTTTGTGCTAAGCAAATTTGTGTGCTTAGCAGTGCCGTGAAATTGGCCCCTGGTCTGTATCCTATTTTGAATAAGAAGCTCGTCAATTTTCGACAAGTGCAGGTGAACACAAATCCCTCCTGGCAGCCAATTTTCGGATGGTGCACATTTAACTTGTTCAGTGCATTTCAAAATCACACACTCGAAATCAAAGAATTGAGTATTCAATCACGTCCAAGCCGTAATCATTTGGGCATTTCACAATGCAGTGCGCCACCAAGAGTTTGCCAAGGAGAGTCCATTTCTCAGATTTTACGGTCGACAAAACACGGCCCATTTGAAGCAGTATTAGTAGACAACTTGAGCTAATTTGTTAAGGATTGGGGCTTAGCGTTCTGCCGCCTTACAAAAACACCATATTGATGAAAAGAAAAGAAAAGGGCAAACGGATCCTCGAATCATACGCTTATGAAAATACTGACCGGAAGAACTCACAATTTCAAATAGACCGCACAGCGAATTTGTCAACCATCTCCCACAATGCGCTGGGAAAATGAACTCTCCATGGCAAACTCTTGAATAGTTATAGTGACTATCTTCTGTACTCACATTCCAGGATTCCTCCCTGGTGTGCTACGTGAGTTCCGATTCCCCTCCCCGCCCATCCCCAAACTCCTACAGCTTCCATCAATCCCTTGTGAACCAAATGACCACAATGTACTCACATTCCAGGATTCCTCCCTGGTGTGCTACGTGAGTTCCCATTCCACTCCCCACCCATCCCAACACTCCTACCATTTCCATCAATCCCTTGTGAACCAAATGACCACAATGTACTCACATTCCAGGATTCCTCCCTGGTGTGCTACGTGAGTTCCCATTCCACTCCCCGCCCATCCCAACACTCCTACCATTTCCATCAATCCCTTGTGAACCAAATGACCACAATGTACTCACATTCCAGGATTCCTTCCTTGAATTTCATAATACACATTGCTATGTGAGTTCCCATTCCGATCCCCACCCATCCCCAAACTCCTACCATTTCCATCAATCCCTTGTGAACCAAATGACCACAATGTACTCACATTCCAGGATTCCTTCCTTGAATTTCACAATACGCATTGCTATGTGAGTTCCCATTCCGATCCCCACCCATCCACAAACTCCTACCATTTCCATCAATCCCTTGTGAACCAAATGACCACAATGTACTCACATTCCAGGATTCCTTCCTTGAGTTTCACAATACGCATTGCTATGTGAGTTCCCATTCCGATCCCCACCCATCCCCAAACTCCTACCATTTCCATCAATCCCTTGTGAACCAAATGACCATAATGTACTCACATTCCAGGATTCCTCCCTGGATTATACGCATTGCTATGTGAGTTCCCATTCCGATCCCCACCCATCCCTGAACTCCTACAGCTTCCATCAATCCCTTGTGAACCCAATGACCACAATGTACTCACATTCCAGGATTCCGCCCTCTCCCTGGTGTGCTACGTGAGCTCCCATTCCCCTCCCATCCCATCCCTGAACTCCTACAGCTTCCATCAATCCCTTGTGAACCCAATGACCACAATGTACTCACATTCCAGGATTCCTGCCCGGCTGGAAGGTATTGACGCATGAGTCTCCGTATCCCGTGCACAGGCCACACAGTGAGCATATCATGCACTGGTCAGCCTTCCACTCATGCTCACACTGCTCATCATCTCGCTCTTCTTCCTCCAGGTCCTCCTCGGCTCCCGGAGCCAAGATGTCTGCTGCCGCCTCTCCTAAGACACACAAAACAACAAAATAACTAGAAAGCACTCGAAGAACGCAACCTCCGCCAATTCAAAACAATTCTCCGCCATATTGTAATAAAGGTTTTACCGGCTACTTGAAAACATTTTTCATTCAACTTCACCGACTCTAACATTCAATTTCGTCCCAGAAAAGTTGAACACGCGTTTAACAAAACCAATTTAGTCATTTACCATTCAATTTCATAGTTTGGTCACACTCTTTAGTAATACAGGGTCCAGAATATGCATCATTACAGATCAAATTCGTCTAAGCTGTTGCCGAATGGCAGCATTCAGAGATCAAATTTGTCTCATATATAAATCAATTAGAGGAATTTAATTTCTGAATAACAAGGTGTGGCATAGATGAGACAAAATCAAATACTCCAGGACAAAAACGTGTGCTCATTGTTTGAATTTGTTTAAACTGAATTTGAAATTGTGTGACAAAAGACGAAATTAAAAATTGGAAGTGCACTAAATCGATGTTGACGGGTACAGAATTGTCAAGATTTCAGGATGGTGATTTGTGAGGGTTTTTTTTTTCATTTGGAAAACTGTATAAATTACAAGTATGTATGGCATTCACTTGTAGATGTATAGTCACTAGTAAAACACATCATATTCAGTGGCCAAAAAAAAAATCCCAACATTTATAATTTCTTCTTCTATAAACTTATTCTGTGCAACCTAGCTTCATCAGTTGTAATGCATAAAGGCCATTCTAAAGTTTACGGTCCAAAGTGTGACATTTTCCAACCCAACCCCGTCAATTTTTTTTCAAGCTAACCTTCTGCAATGAGCGTTCTCATCAACTGTGCAGCAGCGACGTTGGCCCCCTCACCCCCACCGTTCCCGCACACATCCTCGGGACTGACCGCCTCCTTCTGGGCCATGTTGGCGTTCTTGCCATCCTTGCCAGCGCCATGCCCGAGGGCCGGTCCACGGCCGCACTGCCCCTTGTTGTTGATGCCGGCCGTGTGGACAGCCCCGCTGCTGGTCAGGATACAGGTGTGGGCCTTGCCGAGGGCCACCTGGGTGACTTTGACGTTTTTGAGTTCGGTGTACAACCCTGGAAGGCAGTATATATTGAAAGCTAGGTTTGAAAATCTAAGTTTTGACTAGTGAATTCATGGAACAACTGACAATCTTTGGAAAGTCTGATTCAGGGTGTCCCCCAAAAAGTTATGCCAGCAGCAGTCATGCAACTGGGAATTTAGAAAAAACAAGGAAATTCCAAATCACACAAGACTCTGTACAATGTGTTTCAATTTGTAATGGCATTTCATGAGAAGAAAAAAAATGAGGAAATCAGCGAATCCGAGGAAAAGTTGCATGCCTGCAGCAGATATCCTTTAATTTCCCAAAAACTACTTAACATGAGTATTTCATCTTGATGGAGCATATTAATTATACTCTTGTGTATATTCAGTAAAAATGTCATGGAAATCCGTTGATGCAAACCAGAGATCTGTTAAGGAGAATACACGAGAAAGTGTGGATTCGTAATTTAAGAATTCACGAGGCGCGAAGTGCCGAGTGAATTCGTAAATTAAGAATCCACACTTGCGAGTGTATTCTTCGACTTAAACCATTGCGTCAAAGGAAGTATCGGCATTAACAGTCAGTGGAGATGAAAAGACTTGGGATAAATGTTGCAACCTGACGCCACTTCCGCGATTGTGTACAAAGTCTATGGAGAGTCAAGAATTTTTTAAAGTAATTCCTAACAAAATTGGAAATATTTCTCAGTCCCAGATTCATGTCTTATCATC
Organism: Patiria pectinifera; assembly: GCA_029964075.1. NCBI lineage: Eukaryota > Metazoa > Echinodermata > Asteroidea > Valvatida > Asterinidae > Patiria > Patiria pectinifera. Next base: position 23,953,759 of record CM057135.1, read on the forward strand.
ATTTTTTCAATAAATGCCTTCATTGAGATGAAAAAAGTGGCGTCAGGTTGCAACATTTGTCTCGGCTCCTTCCGTTGACAAATTGATAGTTCAGACGATGATTTCTTTCTGACTGAAGTAGGTTTTACAGTGACGGCGAAGAATCTGACAGGGAAGATGTATTGATAATTTCGGAAGGAAATTTTTACGCAGACGGTCCTATTAATGCTCATTGTAGAAAACAATTGTCTGACGTGTTCAAAGAGTGGATTCGTAATTCCGAATCCACACTTTACTAAAGATTCTTCGTTCCGAATCCACACTTTGTGACCAGCGTAACAGATTCGTAGTTCCGAATCCACACTTTTAACAATAGTGTGACGTCATAGCAATGGTTTAAAACAGATTATAAAAGGCTATGGTTTTTCACCCATTCTAATGAGGTTTACACAGTTAAGTGATATCAGTGCATCAGATATGTCATGGGCCTTTTCATTCTGATGTAAATGAAGTTAACTGCGTAAATCCCATCCCATTGGAATGAGTGGAAAACCCACAGCCTTTTATAATTTGTTAGATCTCTTGTTTGCATGAACAGATTTCCATGACATAAAGTAAATGGTAAAGC